>CM042256.1:25421049-25996448 GCA_023566225.1 Romanogobio albipinnatus | reverse complement strand
CTTGAAATGTTGCTACCCAAGAGTCATAATAACTCAAAGTAATATGGGAACAGAGTAATATACATGTAAATATACATGTAAGTGACTCACGTTTTGTTTTTGTTTTGTTTTTTACTTAGGGAAAAAAATATTATAATTTAATGTTAAGAGCCTGAAAATAACTTAAATATAAAACTGAATGTCTAATCATGTCATGATTCAAATATGAGGATGATTCTCTCAGTAATGTAGCTTCTGTGAGCTTTTATGTCAAGAAAAGTCTAGGCGAATTTCAAAAAGGCCATTTATTTCAGAAAAATGTGTAATTGTAAAGAGTAGTTTTTCATTCAAATAAATCTGCAATAAACTGCTAATTATAATGGATAAACAGTTACTGAAAAACTAAAGCAACTATTTACAGAGATTACAAAGTGTAAAAAAACTCATTTAGCTGATGGGAAGCGTCAGTAAGAGTCTGCGCGCTCCACTGCAGTTGCGCCATTGAGAACGCGCAGACTGCGCACAAACAGTATTCACCAAAGCCCACTTACGTAAACTGCGCAAGATAATGCCTTTTGATTGGTTACTAAGTCCATCAATCAAACCTTTGTTGGAAAGGCATTGGCTGGGCACCGAGTGCCTTTATCCAACGAAAACCATGGGCGCAATGATTGACAGCTCACCAAGCCTGTAAGGCGCTTCCTCTTTATGATGCATCCCAGTAGAGTCTCTGATTGGAGGAGAGAAACGAGGGATGGTTTATAATACGTGGGAGAGACTATTCTAGCAGGGGGAGTTTGCCAGAAAAGGATTAGAATCGATATTTCATTGAAAATGGACATGATTGATTACGCTAACTCAAAACTCCCTTGCAAACAACGAAGGATTTTTTGTTTTTTCCCTATTTTTTCGTTGTTTTGGATTAAAAAGTGGGATGCATTTTGAAGAGTGGACTCTTACACAGAGATGTATGCGGGTGTTTATTGGATTCGTCCGATCTGATCTGAACGACAGGAGATGAAAGATGAGTATCGCTAATATTATGCTAATGTTTACATGGCCGGTCCTTTAGCGTTTCATTTAACCCTTTCCTCTCTGGTTTATTTATTGCAAAAACAAGTTCAGAACATGAATCTTGAGTGTTTTAGCTTTCAAATGATGTATAGTTTGTGATAGTTGATTGAATATTTTGTATAAAACAAAAGTAAATAAAAGTACACACACGCCCACTTCCGTCAATCCCCCTCTTCAGCTTCAGTTCTCCAGTTCTTCCAGTTCACGCGATCGTGATAGCAAAGGCGAATCTTTCTCACCTGCCATCTCGTATAATGACCAAATAAAAGTTTGATATGCCCGATAGCACTAAACAAAGAGTTTAAAAAGCGGTGAAAACCCCGAACTCATTCGCTACTGACACACGGACTGATGTCAGACTGGCCGCGGATTCTGCAGGCGTTTGCCGCCGGTCAGCGCTCGCGCGAGTGAACCGAATCTAGGCATATTCATACATGTATATAGATATATCCATATCTATGGGCTCATCATTACTGTAGGTCTTAAAGTGAAAGCAACCCAATATAGCCGAGCCTATACCCCCTCCTGCCTGTGTCGTTAGTATTAATCAAACAACAACAACGGGGAAAAACAAACAGTAGCCCTAAACTTAAAGCACTGTTTGTATCTGTATATTTAAGTTGTATTTATTTGTCCTATTGTCAAACAAGATTCATGCATTTTGTTTGTTTTATTGCCATGTGTGACTATTGTGCATCTAATATAATGATATGGTAAATGTGGCATCCTAATTATGAAAAAAAAAAAGAAACATGCACATTTCTGAAAATAACTTCACAAAATCAGTAATTTTGATCTCACAAAAAATGTATATACATACACACACACTACCGGTCAAAAGTTTGAGAACGGTTCGATTTTTAAAATGTTTTTTAAAGAAGTCTCTCCTGCTCACCGAGGCTGCATTTATTTGATCCAAAATACAGCAAAGACAGTATTATTGTGAATATGTTTTTTTATTTTTTTATTTAAAATAACTATATTTCAATATATATCTTAAATAGAATTTATTTCTGTGATTCAAAGCTGAATTTTCAGCATCATTGCTCCAGACTTTAGAGTCAAATAATCCTTCAGAAATCTTTTTTTTTTTTTTTTTACTTTTTTTTATCCATCAAAGAATCCAAAAAAAATGTTTTACACAACTGTGTTCAACACTGATAATAAACATAAATGTTTGTTGATCATCAGATCCTCATATGAGAATGATTAGTGATTTAGTGAAGGGTCATGTGACACTGAAGACTGGAGTAATGATGTTAAATTCAGCTTTGATCACAGGAATAAATGACACTTTACTATATATTCACATAGAAAACAGTCACAACAGAACTGTCACAATATTACAGCTTTTTGTATTTTTAATAACATAAATGCAGCATTGGTGAGCAGAATGTAAAAACATTAAAAAATCTTACCGTTCTCAGACTTTAGACCGGTAGTGTGTTTGTATATTAATCCTGGTGGGATTGAGCTATGAGGAAGTGCAAGATTACTAATACTTTGTTCAATTTGAATAAATTAATTTGCTTTGCAAGTAATTTTGTGATTCTGCATTTCCTTTTGTACGTTTTTTTTTTTAAATTGCGTGATATAGGTCTTAAATTTAATTCATAATGGTCTTGAAAAGGTCTTAAAAAGTCTTAAATTTGACTTGGTGAAACCTGCAGATACCCTCTCTCTCTCTCTCTCTCTCTCTCTCTCTCTCTCTCTCTCTCTCTCTCTCTCTCTCTCTCTCTCTCTTTCTCTCTCTCTCTCTCTCTCTCTCTCTCTCTCTCTCTCTCTCTCTCTCTCTCTCTCTCTCTCTCTCTCTCTCTCTTTCTCTCTCTCTCTCTCTCTCTCTCTCTCTCTCTCTCTCTCTCTGTCTCTCTCTCTGTGTGTGTGTGTGTGTGTGTGTGTGTGTGTTTGTGTGTGCGTGTGCGTGTGTGTGTTTCTGAGGACATACATTTGTAGACATTTCATGTGTCCCCATACATATATTGTTCTCTTCGAGCCGGACAACTTTCTAATTTACAGTCATTAGCTCCGACCAAAAGGAAGTCAGATATTTTGATTTGAAGGGGAATATTTGTGTAATTCAGGGTCTGAGTTTTCACGTTCTCCTCGTAGGCGATTTATTCAATCTCCACCAAACTCTGTCAAAATGAAACAAAGATACGGAAGATGCTAAAATGTGAACGGATATTGGATATCTCAAACGGTGTTGCCATGGTGAGGGATTAGTATAAAAACCATTAAGTCTATGGAATGCCCTCTGCCTGTCCTTCCCCTCCCCCCTCACTCTCACTCTATCATTGTGTGTGTGTGTGTGTGTGTGTGTGTGACTTTCTCTCTTGATGAAGATAATTTAACCCTTTCATATAGGCTATCACAAATAACTATCACTTGAAATAAAAACATCATGTGATGTGTTTGCTAAGATCACGTATGATGCATATGTCTTTAAATGAATTATTTACTGATATAATATAAATGTATTAAAACATAAATTTCACATGATTTTATAAAAGTGGCTATTTATAATAAACTTCCATAAAATGTAGACACGCATCTTACTCTTACCTGACACTGATATTAAAATCATCTTTGCAGTTTCTGTGATTTGGCTCCATTTACAATTTTTTTTATTAAATTTTTTTTATTGGACCACCCATATTGAAATGAAAGCACGCTTTATGGTGCATAAGATTGGTGCACAAACGGTAGCTAAGGTAGCTCAAAAACACATGAAGAGAAGTGTTAGAATAAAACAACATCAGCATTCAAATGGTATTCTGAACTCATTCCAATTTGACCTTTGACATAGTCTGACATGAAATTCATATAAATGTAATTGATCTCATAGATGTGGTTTGTGGTCATAGCAGCACCAACTACTGCAGTTAATGTGGTGAATTCAGATTACTTTGACATAGTCCTTTTATGTTTTCCCATTTTAAATGCCTATTACCTGCAGTGCACAGTTAAGCTGATGCCACCGGCGTGGCGGTGCCACCGGCTTGAGCCCGTCATCGCTGCTCGCAGCTTTAATTATTATTTTTTTTTATTTTATTTTTTTTTTCGACTTCTCGGGTACTTTTGGGGCACTTAACATGCTCGAAAACTCTTGAAACTTTGCACACACGTCGGAATGCGCGGCCATCAGAGCCGGGCTGAAGCTGGTACCCGGGTGTGGCAGGGGGGCTCGACAGCGCCCCCTAAGGTGGGGTCTGAAAACTTGGTCTATATATCAAACACACTTGCACGTACATGTATGAAACTCGGTACACATATAGACCTCATCGGGCCGAACAACTTTCGTGCTCTAAGTTACGTGTCAGCCCAACAGGAAGTGAGCTATAATGGGTTGTTCGGAAAACCCATGCTCTGGAATTTAACATACTCCTCCGAGGCCATTGTTTCGATCATCGCCAAACTCGGTCAGCATGAAGTGAACATATTCAGGATGCTAAATTGCCAGCGGATTTGTGATATCTCAAATGGTTTGGCCGTGGCGAAGCAACGAATTTATGGCGAGAAAAGGGAAACAGGAAGTGTGTTATAACTTGTGCAAACATTGAATGATTTGGATGAAACTTCAGCTGTGTGTTCGTTGTAAGAAGCCGATCGCATGGATAGGACTTTTGTGAGTCAAAGTTATAGCGCCACCAACTGGCAGCAGGAAGTGTGTCACTTTCAAAAATGCTTTAAATCACTGTCTTATTTACACCCGATTGACTTCAAACTTCATCAGTATAATGTGAAAACATGGCAGATATAGACATATTAATGGATTCCTAAAATTTCAAATACTGTTGCCATGGTAACATGTCAAAGTTTAATAATGTTTTGGCTGTTTTGAGACTCTTAGCATGCTTGAAATTGCTTGAAACTGCTTGAAACTCAACACACACATCAGAGATGTCAGTCAGTACAAATGGGCAAAGCCTCAGAAACGGGTGGGGATGAGGGGCTCTCTAGCGCCACCTTTTGACAAAAGTGAAGGGCTTCGTTTCATCTACAATCACCAAACTCAGTATATATATTGACCTCATCGAGCCGGACAACTTTCTAATTTACAGTAATTAGCTCCGTCCAACAGGAAGTCAGATATTTTGGTTTGAAGGTGAATTTCTGGTTAAATCGGGGTCTGAGTTTTTACGTTCTCCTCATAGGCGATTTATTCAATCTCCACCAAACTCTGTCAACATGAAACAAAGATATGGAAGATGCTAAAATGCAAACGAATATTGGATATCTCAAACGGTGTTGCCATGGCGAGGGATTAAATAAGGACAAAAAAGGGGAACAGAAATTCTCTTATATCTTGTAAAATCATATTTTGATTTCAATTAAATTAAGATTGTATGTTCAGTAATTGAACTTGGATTTATTTAAAATGACTATACTACTTTTCAGATCAATATATTTATTTATTTAAAATATTTCTTTAAATAATCTATTCTGTGTCTGTGCTGCCCTCCCCTCAATGAACACAAGATGGCAGCATTGTATTAGTTTTGAAGCAGGATATAAAAAAATCCCATCTCTCTTTCTCTCTAAGGGGTTTGTCTGTGTGTGTGTGTGTGTGTGTGTGTGCGTGCGTGCGTGCGTGCGTGTGTGTGTGTGGCCAGGCCACCAACTGGCAGCAGGAAGTGTGTCACTTTCAAAAATGCTTTAATTCACTGTCTAGCTTTAAAAACATTCTAAACAATGTTTTATTCAAAATGTAAAAATGCAGAATGTTTTCTGTGATGGTAGGTTTAGGAGTAGGGGTAGTGTAGGGGGATAGAATGTACAGTTTGTACAGTATAAAAACCATTAAGTCTATGCAATGTCCTCTGCCTTTCCTTCCCCTCCCCCCCTCACTCTCACTTTCTCACTGAGTGTGTGTGTGTGTGTGTGTGTGTGTGTGTGTGTGTGTGTGTGTGTGTGTGTGTGTGTGTGTGGGTGGGTGTGTGACTTTCTCTCTTGATGATGATAATTTAACCCTTTCATACAGGCTATCACAAATAACTATCACTTGAAATAAAAACGTCATGTGATGTGTTTGCCAAGATAACGTATAATGCACATTAATGTCATAGGATAAACTATGCACACTACACAGCACACTGATATAATATAAATGTATTAAAACATAAATTTCACATGATTTTATAAAAGTGGCTATTTATAATAAACTTCCATAAAATGTAGACACGCATCTTACTCTTACCTGACACTGATATTAAAATCATCTTTGCAGTTTCTGTGATTTGGCTCCATTTATACATTTTTTTATAAAAATATTTTATTGGACCACACATATTGATTTCAAATATATTCAAAATAATTTTTTCAGAGAGTGAAATGAAAAAAACTTTCTCCCACCATTTAGATTTTATTTATTTTTGTTGTTAAAATCTTGTGAATCTTGTTCAATGTGCAGAGTGCCTCTCTCTCAGTCCTTCCCCTCCCCCCTCACTCTCAGGCTCAGCCTGGGTGTGTGTGTGTGTGGGGTCCCTCTCTCACCCTGTGAGTTTGTGTGTGTGCCTTTCTCTCTTGATGATGATAATTCAACATCAGCATTTGAATGGTATTCTGAACTCATTACGATTTGACCTTTGACATCATCTGACATGAAATTCATTTAAATTAAATTGATCTCATAGATGTGGCTGTTGTGGTTCATGGTCATAGCAGCACCAACTGCTGCAGTTAATGTGGTGAATTCAGATGACATTGACATAGTCCTTTTATGTTTTCCCATTTTAAATGCCTATTGCCTGCCGTGCACAGTTAAGCTGATGCTACCGGCGTGGCGGTGCCACCGGCTTGGGCCCGTCATCGCTGCTCGCAGCTTTAATTATTATTGTTGTTGTTCTTAGGTTATCATTATGCAGTAGATCTTACAATTGTTATGAGCGTGTGAGTGACCGTGCATGCTGCATGTCAGTGAGCACAATAGCTTATCACACACGTTAAGATTGTATAGATTTTTACTCAGTCCATTTTAAATTCTAATTGCAGCATCTGAAAAGGTCAAAGCACTTTTGATCAGAAATGCGAAAGTTCGGTTCGTTACTATAGCAATACCCGGCCCGCGCAAATCAATTGTATAGAGGGCCTCGCATGTCAACTTCGCACAGGGCCTCGCACCCCCCTTGCGATGGCCCTGTATACAATATAAATAATATACACAGTAATTATATGACAGTAGGCTTCTGACAGTTGAGAAATGTGCTTATTACACAATGCAAAAAACTAAAATCTTAAAGGCTATATTTTCTTTACCCAAAATATAATTTCTTATTTTGTCCTTTTGATGATGGGGTAAAATATGACCGTTAGCGAGATTCAACCAATGGTCATTAAAGAAAGTGTTACATAGAAAGAATAGATACAAGCTAAATACCAAGGTTTACATAAATATTTTGAAGTTTGAAAATATTTGAATATTTACAAATTAAGTTATTCTATAGCTCCATCAGAAACATCCTCACATCGGCCAAACACAGATTCATAAGGTACTATGGACCTTAAAATATTGCAGGAGAGGTGTGTTGGCGCATTAGAATATGTGGTGACCCTTAGAGACAGAGGACGCACCATTAGAAAGAATAACCCATCCAAAGATGGCTGCAAGTGAAGTCTCATTCATAATTCAGTCATCTCGGGGGAGACACTGCTGCCTGCTTGGCATTCTGATGCCTTCCAGCACTGAACAGACTGTGTGCTTGAGAAAACCAGGTTCAGCAGGCTGGTATAAAGAAATAACTTCACTGCGTATATTCCATTTGAATATGTAATCGAGAAAAAATACAATGCAATGTATACTATGATAAATACAGGTAATGGAAAAACAGATATGTGAAAATCAATCCAATAAAAGTGGCACAAGAATTGTTTACATATGAAACTTGATCATTGAAACTGTATGACCACAATGGCATACTATCTACTATTTATGAAAAGCAGTATGCAGTATGTATACTATGTGCAGTATGTGAATTTTCTGTAAATAAGGAATAACTGCGCAGAACACAGCTAAAGCTCACTGTATCCCAAAATCCAATAGTCTTCTGTTGCCAGGTAGACAAAGGAACCAGAAGCAATATTAACCATAATTTTTCTTCCACTGCATCTTTACTTTCAAGATAATAGCTGAACATCACTCAGTAAATTAAACATGCAACATCATGCACAGTCTAGCATACCACTGTTTGAAACAACTATCGTTGTATACTGCATTCAGTATACATTGCACAACAGTTACATTAGCAATAAGGCCAGTTTACACCACGAACAATAACTATAAAGATATAGTTCTAAAAATCGAAAGAATAGCAGAGAATAGCAGAGTTCACTCCACAACTATGACTAATGTCCTAGAGAAACAATATAATTGGAATCAATTCCAGAACAATTTTTTTTCTCCAGCTGATGAATATATAAAAACACTGACAGCCAATCAGAATCCATCCTGCTTTAAAGAGCTCAAGCATTTAAAGTGTGAGACAACATAAACTGTGGATTCTAATATAATTATGACTATAGGGCTTGACATTAAAGGTGCCCTAGAATGAAAAATTGTATTAACCTTGCCATAGTTAAATAACAGGACTTCAGTACATGTAAATCACATACAGTGAGTCTCAAACACCATTGCTTCCTCCTTCATATGTAAATGTCGTTTGTGAAAAACACCACGGAAAAACAAGCGAATCTCAACGTAACACAGAGAGTGATGCAATCGTCGGGATCATTAATATGTACGCCCCCCAACATTTGCATATGCCAGCACATGTTCACTGTCAGGCGAAACTGCGCAGCCATATCATCTCTGCGAGCATGGCAGATCATGGAAACAAATGTTATGTTCCAGGCTGTGCAGGGGATGTGAAGACGTTTCATACTCTTCCCACAAATAAAACATGTCAACAGGCATGGTTGATGTTTATTTATAATCGGATACCGCAACAATTTAATTCAAAGTTGTTAGTTTGCTCAGCCCATTTCACCACGGACAGTTTTTCAAACCTGGGACAATCAAGCAGGCTTTGCTCAGCATCTGACACTGAAGAAAGGGGCAATTCCAACCATATACCTGCAAGCAGTAAGTAATTTTATCCACTTCTTGACTGTCTAAACAATTTCTGATTAAATTGAAAGTTTCTTAGAGAGACAACATTAACGATAATATCCCCGTTGTTGTCTAGATCCAACGCAAGATGCTAGTAACTTACAGTAACAATAGGATAATCCAAGTAACTTAAATAACTAAATGGCTAAATAAATCGACTTTTAAATCAGTACTCTACTGTCAAATTCAAACGTTACTGTACAAACAACATATTTAAGCGCTACCCAGTTCAGTTTGTGATTCAAAGTGAAGACGCTATCATTGTAAAATCATACAGGGACACATTACAATAATTAAAATGTTTTTACAATGCTAATAAAGTTGTGACTGCTGATGTGTATATTTAATGCTATATGCTAGTTATCGTTTAGGCTGAAGTTCTGGTATGGACGTAATGATTTTGCAGGTTCCTAATTAAAATAAAGACTTAACTTACCATTCAGAAGCGTTCATTTCCAATCTCAAAACATGTTGTTCCTCAAAATCTGCATCTTCGTCAGAAACAGGCTCAAACATATACGGTTGAATGCCTAATGTCTCCATCGTCATGACGGTCAGTATAGACGTGCCTGCTATCATTGAGCCGCAGTGAAACAGCCAATCAGAGCAGAACTTTATAACTTTAACTGTATTAATATTCATGACCCTTCCAAAAAAGGCAAAAACAGACCATTTCATCCTGGGGAAGATTTCTAGAGTTGTAAATGGACCTGTAAAACCATATCTGGACAATTATTGACCTTAAATAAGTCATATACCCTCTATGTAGATACCAGAAAACAATTTAAAATGTTGTTTCAAATCATTCTAGGGCAGCTTTAACTTTTTAAGTAGATGCCATAGCACAAAATCTGCTGGAATAAGTAAAATTTTGCGCAACACAATATTTTTTACACTACACTGTACGTAGTGTATTATTTCAGATGCCTTTTTAAAAGACTACAATTGAAGCATGTACATTCAACCCGCCAACGAGGCTAGTGACTGCAATACACGGCACTGCTGAAATCCACTCGCATTTGGGTGTCAATGTCAAGCCCTGACTATGTTATCTTTATAGTTATTATTCTTGGTGTGAACGGGCCTTTAGACTTCACCTTAGTTCATGAAATTCATCTTCTTGCTAACTGCTTAAAGCTACTTAAATTTGTCATCACTACTGCAAATATAACTGCAGGATGTAGCAAATAGAGAAACTTGTACCATTATCATGAAAATCTGCCATCAATGATCCACTCTGAACCGGATCTTGACATGATATTTGCTGGCCTCTAGCTCTAGACCAGCATCTCTACAATAAGTACAATCACAGTGTAATTAAATATACAGCTCATTTTACTTTTATTTCTCTTCATTATTTTCTTCACAGGAAAGAAATGACCTTTTCAATCTTACATAAGTGCGTGGCTCTGTTAGCACTGTCTGTCATGCTAGGACAACGTTTGCTCAGCCGTGTTGATGCTGTCAGGATATTTACAGCATATTTACACCAATGAAACATTGCAAATATAATGTGTGGTGAGAAAACTTGAGGTTTACCAAACAAACCTGAGTGGCATTTCAAAACCAAGGCTGCCTTCACAGCATAAAATAATTTTCTTGATCAAAAAAGGTTAACTGCAAAATGAATTGCTGAAGATTTTAAGGTATGGAAATAAATGGCACTTTTATAATGTCTATTTCAATGCTTTTATTTAGCACATTTTTCAGAAAATCACATACCAACTGCTTAAATCAGTTGTGAGCATAACTGGTCTGTACTGCCGAGAGTAGACCTGCCAACCTGTACGCATTTTTCGAAGCGGGTACGCAGTTTGACATCAAAGTATGCTGGTACGATTTGTCACTCTCCAGACGCGAGTCTGGAGAAACAGGTGTTTATTTATTAATTCTCAGTGTTGAGAAACGTAGCCTGCATAGGTTACGTTATTGTGTTTATAATAACTAAAGTGCCTAATTATGTTACAAATTTATTTTGTATGAAAACTAGAGTGCTACATTTGTTTCAGTGCTGCGTGAGCTCTCTCTCACAAACACAAACGCAAGCACACACACACACACACACACACACACAGAGAGAGAGAAGTTAATTGTAAAATGAAAATTGACATGCTAGGTTTAAATGTTCTCGTTTGTGTTTTTTTTTTTGGTCATTGTCAGAAAGCATTTTATATTATCCATTTGTGTTTTTATATTTGGACATTAGAATAATAAAAGACAGTTTTAAGTATTTAAGTACTTTAAATGAATCACACATACACACAATGTTCCTATGTTTTACTGTTTTCTAGGGGTTTCTTAATTTTAGACTAGTTGACATATTAATTGAGAAAGACATTAATAATTGACATATTTTAAATGACTGTCAAATTAGTCATAGAGCACATCTTTAATGTAAATACTTGAAATTGCAAACAAAACAATTATTTCCATTTATATGAAATAACTGAATTAAATTTGCTTGTGGTTATCAGTTTGTATAAGCACACATTATGTAATGCAATAAAAAAAAAATTTAAACAGGTGTATTGTAACTTTTGTCTTTCACTGTATATTATAATATAGCCCAGTGCAGTTCAAGTGACATTTTGAATTGGGTCATATTCAAAAAACTTTAACAGTCAAACCTTCAGAATTATAAAGATAGGCGTGTTTGTGTCTTGCAGACTGTCGACATCACATAGAGGGAAACAACATTTAAAAATTGTGTTTGTTACAGATTAAACCCCTAGAATTACCTCATTCTTGCCTAAATCACAAGATTTGAGAGTAATTCGGGCAAAAAACCCTCCCATTAAACCCCATGTTCCGTCCTGTCACACTGATGGTTCTCAATTTTTTTTCCCAAGGTTGTCAGGTCTTTCTTTCTTTCTTTCTTTCTTTCTTTCTTTCTTTCTTTCTTTACTGTATCACTTTCACACAATGGGCCAGGCCACTTCAGACTGACACCCATGCTACATCTAATAAGTGGGTTTTTAACAATGACTTAAACACAACCAACGACTTTGCTGATCTGACAGAGTGCGGGAGGTCATTCCACAGTTTAGGACCGACTCGCAAAAATGCTCTGTCATCTTTCCGTTTAAAATTTGTTCTTACAGTCACAAGGAGATTTTCCGATCTCAATGACCTGGACGGGATGTATACAGACAACAACTCAGCAAGGTATGGTGGAGCCAAATTATGTAGTGCTTTAAAAACCAGAACAATGATCTTGTAATGTACTCGAGTATGACTGGCAGCCAATTTAAGGATAGGATCTCAATAAAGGTGTAACATGATCCATTTTCTTGGCTGACTTAATCAAAATGGCTGCAGCATTTTGTATGTTTTGCAAGTGTGCCAGAGCTTTTTTGTCAATCCCAGCATACAGTGAATTACAATAATCTATTCTAGAGAAAACGACCACAGAAATAGCTCTCTCAAAATCTGTCGGAGATAAAAAAAGGTTTTATTTTTGCTTTAAATAAAAAAAAAAACTAGATTTAACCACAGAATTTATTTGTTTATCCATTTTTAGATCAGAATCCAAGATAAAACCAAGGTCTGCTAGAGAATATATCACTGTGTCCTTAAAAAGCACTGTTTTGCAGTATCTATGTCACTCCATATTCAAAAATGAAGGCTAATACAACAATATGCAGGCATAAATACATGGCGGCCGATGATGGGGACTTATTTTTATGAGAATTGCACCCATAAGCCCATCTATTCTTTCAGCAAAACCTGTCAAGAACAAGAATTATTATTCTGGTTAAAAGCAGGTTGAATAAATGTTCTCTAAGATGCTGTGAAGCCTCGACTTGAGCGCCCTCTGTATGATCTACACAAGTCCTGTTCTGTCCACACGCTTTGATGCCTTCTTGCTGAACATGTCCAATTTAACAAACCTAGGGGCACTTGAGTGTCCTCTATTTATCCAAGTGCACTCAGGGAGATGATGAATTTGTTGCAGGGTGAGAGTGAGTGAATTTCCACGAACTCTGATCTGCGGTGGGAGGACACGGATGGAAATCAAGGGACGTGGCTTCTACCTCTATTCAACCCTCGGTGAATGATTTATGGCTGGTGTGTGTCCTGAATAAACACAATCATCACCTCACATGTAACAGGGGTCACAGTGAACCCCACACCCCACATGTGTCCTAACCAAGTTTTCAAAGGCTGTTCTATTTTCTGTCCACACCAAAATGTGGAATTGCTGTGCGATGTGCCACAATCACGCCAAGCAATAAAATAGTTCTTGTTTAATGTATATTTATGAGAAGTAGGATTTTGGACAAACAAGATTTTGCCCTGGATTACTTAAAACATTTTCATCCCATCTCAAATCTTCTGTGTTTGTCAAAAATACTCGAGCACGTTGTTGCCTCTCAGTTAACTTCTTTGAACCCAACTTCAGTAAGGTTTTCGTACATTTCACAGTACTGAAATGGCTTTGGTCAAAGTTATCAATGACTTGTTGATGGCTTCTGATTCTGGACCAACTTCTATTCTCATCCTTCTTGATAATAGAGCTGCCTTCAATACTGTTGATCAGAGTTTTTTACTAACCGGCCTCCATTATCACTTTTATGCTGACGATACCCAAATCTACAAACACTCAAAATCTGGTGAAAAACTTATGTTTGTTTTCTGACTGTACTGACTGTATTTCACGAGATCGCACTTACATATAATTTATAGAGAGTAATTCAATGCATATTTGGCGTGCTGTCCGGGGGGAGGGCTTCGAGCTCGGAATTAGTATATGTAAGTGCTTTTAGAGTTAAAAGGTGTGGCGAAGGGATGGTGGAAGGGTTGCTGATAACTGTCAACAAATGGAGGTAGGACAGCTGCATGTATATATACCTCTATTGTTGATTAGCTGAGTGCTCTCCACCTGTGTCAATTATCTGAACGTGCTTCTCCCGAACCTTGTTTATAAAACATAATTTATGAGATAACAACATGGATGTATAAAATTTTTCTCTGCTTGAATAGTGGTAAAACTGAAGTTATGCATATAAGTTCCAGTCATCAAATTCTCAAAGCTGGTTCTCTGTATTTGTTTGTTGATGACGCTGTTTTAGAGACTCAAGGTAAAATGAAGAACCTTGGAGTCATTTTTTTTTTATGCCAGTCTTACGTTTGATTATTTTGTACAGAGTACTATTAAAGTCCCTGTAAAGGCAATTCTGAGATTTGTTTCTAAACACATTATAAATGTTAGAAATGTATTGCTGAAACACATTACAAAGACTGTGAACTATGAAGTACTGAATTCAGAAGTTAGACCGTTAAACAGTTTTTCACTGTTGCTGTGTTCAGGATTTTCTGGGCGGGGCTAAAACGGTGGCTCGATGACGCACTGGAGCCACCGAGCCTGACTCCTCCCCTAACACGATCATAACTAGAGCACATTCGCATCAGTTCGATCGCGAGTTACTGTTAGTACTGTTAGTTACTATAGTCAACAACTTGCATAACAGCTTACAAAACAAAAACGATGAAGAGGTGGATTAATTTTGTGAACAGCACCCTTGATGGAGAGAGCTGAGGATCATCACCGACACCTACCTCTGCAGTGACTTTACACCGGATCGTTTTACAAACTTTCACCGGAGACAACTGGGATTCACTGATAATCCGCTGCAGAACCGACTATCCCCCGCCCAGGCCGTCATCCTACCGTCCCACCGACATCTGGTGCGTCGTGATCATAGACGCTTGTGATCAGTGAGTGTTGTCTTGTGTGCTACTGCCACTTTCCCGCGAGTGGGCGTGGTTTCGGCGCCGACAGCGGACACACCCCCAGCGTTTGAGAGCAGAGAATGCTGCTCATTTTTTCAGGTTTTAGATAAGCTATTTTATGTACTTCCCGGATTTTTTTATGATTCAAATTTGGCTGGGTGGTTAATAACACATTTATCTGTGGTGTGAGAAACTCAGAACACATGTTTAGTTTTGACTTTACAGGGACTTTAAAGCCTCTTTTTTCACCTCAGAAATATAGCAAGATTGCACCCTATGCTAAATTTCTCTATAGCTGATAAACTCATTCGTTGTCTCTCAGATAGATTACTGTAACGCCCTTTTAGCCGGAGTTTCTAAATTCACACGTAATAAGCTCCAATATGTAAAATATGTACAAAACTTTGCCGCCAGGATCCTGACTGGGACCAGGACATGCAATCATATTACTCCTGTTTTGGAGTCCTTGCACTGGATCCCGGGCATGGTTCTGTGTCGTTGTTAAAATTAGAATGTTGACATAAAAAGCATTACATGGCTTGGCTCCTCATTATTTATCTGCATTGTTGATCCCTTACACCACAAATCGCAGACTGTGCTCCTCACAGTATAATTTGTTGACTGTTCCACAAATCTGCTTAAGATCTAAGGGAGACAGGGCTTCTCCTCTTCTCCTAGTCTCTTCTCCTACTCTTTGGAACTAACTCTCTTCCTCTTGAAGCTCAGACCTATTTTTAAAGCTCAACTCAAGACACCGCCATGTGTCACTAGTTAGTTAGTCCGTAACACTGCTGTCATGCTAATATGCTAATTGAGAAAGACATTAACTGCATACAGTATTTTCACCACATACTATAGCTATCCAACCTATCCATCCCAACGTCTCTTCCTTGAGATATCATTGCCTGTCTCAACTCTCTCCTGAGACACTCTGAGGTGTAGACAAAAAGAGAGAAGTGAGAAGCCACTGGGAGGACAGGTGATTAATCTCCTTTGTAAGCTAATGAACTGGCCAGCAAAGTCTGTCCACTATCTGTTTTCAATCCTTATCAACAAGAGAGAAATGCTTAACGAGTCTCACAAATGCCCTTCTGAGAGGCTGACCTGCTCCCCGTCTGCAAAACTGATGAGAGGTGGAGAAGAATCAATGGGAGGTCTCTGCTGAACAGATATAATTAAGAGAATTCCTAAAAGCAGCTGATAGATTGATAGGGAGCATGACATTGATGATAAAAGTGAGGAAGAGAAAGATGTTTAGATTGAGAGATAATTTGTAGAAGAGGAAAGGGAAATACCCCAGCTAGACCCTTTTAATGCTAGCCCAGGCTGGTTAGTAAAAAAAAAAAAAAAAAAAACTGGTGAAGCTGGTTGACCAGTGTATTCTTGCTGGTCAAATAGTTAGTTCACACAAATATTTTTTCATCATTTACTCACATTGCTCCGAACCAGGACTAAATGTATTTTTTTTCTTTTTTGGCCCAGAAAAAAAGAACTGAACTATAAGTGTGAACTCCCCTTACTGTGCGTTCACACTGCCGCCGGCAAGAGCATCAAAGTGGCTGGAAGTCATTTATTTTCAATATGAGCTGGCAGAGAGCAGCGGCGCGACGTGTCTTGGGCGATTTGGGCATCGAGGACAGTTGAAATCAGGTCAAATTATTGAGCTATAATGCGGTTCGGCGGCAACCAATCAGAATGAATAAGTCCTCCGCTTAAGAGGATTCCAGAGAACGTAATCCTGTAAACTTTGGTTCCGACCACATTAGTTCCCAAGCAAAATGGAGGAGAGGTTGATCATTGCTGTGGCGGGTTTGATTAAAAGGTGCGCAACACTATTTATAGGCAATATTTTCGTGCTAAAACGTTTGTTTTTCAGCATGAATGCAATTAATTTGCTCAAAACAACACCCATTTGACCAACTGCATTAAGGCTACACTTCAACCAGGACAGTTATTTTAATGTAGGCTGCACACAAATTAATGGTAATTAAAGACCAAGGCTAGTAAATGTCTCCCATAAAAATTGCAAGTTGAAATTAGACTAGCACTTAACCATGAACACAAAAGCCACACCACACAAATGGCTTTTAATTGGTTTATTTTGTTAGCAAACATGTAACTATAAATGATAAGTTCTTTCCATGGATAATTTTTTTTAACTTTCACATTTAAAAGATTTCATGAGGTTAACTTATACCCTACTTGTCAGTCTGCACAAATACCGATCAACATGCTTGTTTGCTTTGCGGACCTTTAAATAATGTTTAAAAAAAGACGTTTGATCTACGTCAGAGTGTCAAATCTTTTTACAGCTTTGCTGGCAGGGCAGCCAGAGCGAATTTTGATGCTCTCTCTCATGCAGCGATGTGAACGCACAGTTCACGAGTTTGTGTGCCCATAAAATCTTACATCTAAAAGTAAGGCCTAATGAAATCTAATTGAATTACAAGTTTTTCAGTCAGTCAACAATTTAATCCAATATTGATATATCTAATACAATGAAATATGAGAATCATTTGTTTTATTTCACATTAATACTTTATTTCTACAAATGTGGTTTTATACAGATATTATTCACTGTTGTATGTTTGTTCTAAAGGTTTTATGTCTTATTTCATGAGTTTGTGTGCCCATATAATCTTAGTGAAAGTGGTAAACAGATTTGGCTTGCTGTCTGCTATAGAGGGGCTCGGAGAGGATATTATACCCAAGCTCCGATTGCCCCCCTTTAACAGGCAAAATTGTACAAAAGGAGGAGCAGGGGAGGAGGAGGGATGCTGCAGGAACTAAAAATGGGATGAGGTAAGCTGCTGGTCTTATACCTTGGTATTAATTGGAAGATTAGATGGGCGTACTCCTCCCGAAATTACGTTTAATAACTTCACTTCACGAGTTTGTGTGCCCATATAATCTTAGTGAAAGTGGTAAACAGATTTGGCTTGCTGTCTGCTATAGAGGGGCTCGGAGAGGATATTTTACCCGAGCTCCGAATGCCCCCCAAAAAACATAAATGCAGAATCATACAGCAAGCGAGAATTCTGGGATTTAAACTGATTAGGAATTTGCATAATTATTTTAATAGTCTATAAGACCCCCCCAAAATTGGAGAACAGAAGGAATGGGAGACTGCACTGCAGCAGCAGAATTTAGGTAGGCAGGACTGAGAAGGAACAGAAATATTGGAAACATGGACAGAAGAAGCTATACGTGGGAGGAGGAAAGCTAACAGTCACTGTCGGAGAGCTGTGGAACTATTGCGAGCAGCCGCGGAACTAACGTCTGTGGCCGCGATAGACTGCCGGCCGGAATGAGCGGCGGACGAGAAAAGCTACGGCGGCGGCTGCTGCCGGCTGAAACTGAGGCGGACCGTATGGATCGTGCAGTTACTTGCGTTGATGTTTGCATGGTGCTGGGAGGACGCTGAATGCGGCGTGAGTTTTGTTGAGAGCGCACGAGCAGATCGAGAAGTTGAGAAATTGATACCCGTGTTGGATAACGCGTGCCTGAGCGCGATTGACGGACCATTTCTCGACAGGAGGTACGGAAGGGCTTGCTGCTGAAAAGGATTGACAATGATATTGATGATGGCCTCGATGCATCACTACGAGGATCGAGCGAGCCCTGTGATGATCTACGTTAGATTGAGGAGGAGAGAGGTGTTTTGCGCTGGGCTGTGGTGGAGCGGAGAGACCGGCGACCTGGGCAATCAACAGGTGAAATGAGCAGCGAAGTCAGTCATGCAGATCTGGACGGGCCAAATGCTGCAGGAACTAAAAATGGGAAGAGGTAAGCTGCTGGTCTTATACCTTGGTATTAATTGGAAGATTAGATGGGCGTACTCCTCCCGAAATTACGTTTAATAACTTCAATTAGTCTCAAATCTCATTTGTGTATACGTGTAAATTCAAATGTTTAAGTCAAAAGTTTGTTGACTGCGTATATTGTGACCGTTTTCAATGTGACAAGTTTGAATAAGTGTGAATGACAGCTATGATAGTAGGGGAAATTTTCAGTGAACAACGATTTACACAGTAAGGCAAAAGTAACGTAACACATTACTTTTCTTAAAAAGTAACTAATTAACTCAATTAGTTACTTTTTAAGGGAGTAACGCAATATTGTAATACATTACGTTTCATAGTAACTTTCCCCAACACTGCAATAAGCAACTATAGTGTTCCCTAATCTAAAGTGTTACCGGATTTTAATATTTGGGTGATCAGCCATGTTGCACATGTTTGATGACTTCATTTAGAAAGAATTTAGGGCTATTTGTATTTGGTTGTCTATAGGAAATATGGATGTCTGCTGTGTCCTGATAGCATTGTTACCTTGCCTTGGGATAAGTGTTCTATCTGTTCCTAACAAAACAGCTAAACAGTGATGTATTTTAAATGTGTGGGTGTGTGAGTTGTTGGATATTGCATGTTTATTGTGAAGCCAGAAGTTTTATTTAACCCTTCTCTGCATTTTGTACAGATGCCTTGCTGTTTGTTTGCTCATTCACATCCAGATTTGTTTCTCTCTATCCCTCTCTCTCTCTCTCTCTCTCTCTACACTTTCTTTGAAGATGTGCTTAGCTGAACTGATGAGAAATTTCAGGGAGAAGAACAGAGGCTTTCAGGAGCTGCATGAAAGACAGTGGAAGAACTGGCATTATGTGTTAGCGAAACACAAGAAAAGAGATGCCACAAGCAAACGCCTGCCATGCAAAGTACCCCAATCCCTCCGATTCAGCCAGTACACCTTATTGCCTACAGCACACACATGTCAATTAGCTATTCAAAGAATAAAAAGGAAAGGTGTACTCATAACACCTGACCAGTGAGAAATGTAACACAATTATTCAGAAGCACAAACACATTTTTTCAGTCAAATGTTTCTCGAGCCGTTTGGGAGTACCGCCTTTACATCGAACCAAATCTGAAAATATGACAGGGCAGATGGGCTTTTCTATTATTGAGATTAAACTTGAAACAGCTAATCTTTATACATCAGTCATTCATGGACTACAACGAAGAGGCAGACTGAAATGGTCACATTAGTATGAATTAATTATTTATTATTCTAAAAGAGTCTGTTGGGAAATACTAGATTTTTAATCAGCTAGGTGCAATCTAACCCCTTTTGACAACACATATTTCTCTAAACACCAATAAGCTATTTATAAACAGAATAAGAAAGCCTCAATGCACAATTTTATGTCAGTATTCTTTCAGAAAGACACTGATCTAACTGTTAGAGTTGTTGATTAATAAACAAACATTTATACTTTAGACCAAGGCCGTAACCATGTCTTAGACCTTGGGCGGGAACAAAGTTTTGTTTTTGCCTTATGTGATTTGGTCTTATTGGTTTATTTAAAAAAAAAAATACATTATTAAAAGATTGAAAGGAATTTAAGGAAATTATGAAAATAACTATTTTGACTTACTAAAAAAACTATTTGCAAATAATATATTTGTTTAAATATGCACACAATCACTCTTATTTTCATAAGTAATATGTAAAAATGCAAAACTTTTCTTGTAACGTCAAATTCAGTTATGATTTACATAAATAATGTAATATTTTCAATTTAAAACGGTGACATTTCATTCAAAAATTTCGAATTATTCGGGGGGACTTGTCCCCCTCAATGTCTATGGTGGTTACGGCCCGGCTTTAGACAAACAAGTTCGAGCAACAGGACAACAAAAAATACCTTTGAGGGAAGTACAAATTTGCATTTCAAAATGGTCATGCCAAAGCGTGTCAACATCACTGTGTTTTCTCACAAGTCAAATTTGTGGAGGAGTGAAGCTGAAGCTGAAGAGCTGATTTCATGACAGTCCTCAGCCAAAGAGACTAACAGCCTCTGACAGGAAGATGGATCACTTTGCTAATGCCTAAACCAATCTATAGGAGGCAATGATAATAGGTGTTAGTACTGAATTGCGTCTCTTGAGCAATTGTGAGTCAAGAATGGAGTGTTTTTGCCTCTAAATGGAAACACCACAAGAACATGTACTATGCTATTACTGTGTTTAGTAGTGCATGGTACTTTTTATAATATTATAATAATTTTTCTAAATCTTTAAATATTATAATTAAAGGGGCTCTATATAGAATTCAGAAACCCTTGTTATTACACAAGTGGCTGTTAAGTGAACTGCAGCCAGTAACTTATTGCTTGTGCTCACACTTGCAGCGATATACTGTTAGCAAACATCCCGATGCCGTCTACGCTGCTGACAGTGACGCCTCGCTGGATATGTAAATATGTGCTGCACGCTTTCCTCTCAATAACAAAATAAACATGCAACAAAAATTATTAGATAATACAAAAATTCAAGCTGTTAGAAAGTGGTAGTTAAGAAATAATCTGATCATAGCAATGTGGATATGTTTGCACCAGCTCTGCAATTTGTCAACAAAATAAATAAAAAGGTAATTTAAATAAAAAGGTAATTGAAATTACACTGTCATGATAGCTTGATTATAAAGTATATTTACATTACATATAATGTAATTTTATATATTTACACAGTATATTTAGTATTTATTTACAAAAAAGTATATTTAGACTATAGACAAGGTATAGAATAGCTCTGTGAGACGATAGTTTAAATCAGTCCCTTTTCTTTGCATGACACATTGACATTACAGTAAAGAATGGCTCTTTTGGCATTGAACATTGTATAAGCATGTGTCATTGAACGCAAGAGAGGCTCTCAGGAGCTTGTGTAAACGTCCGATAATTTGGAATTTGCTGGCGAAACAAGCCAGAATTCTTCGCATAAAAATCAGTCAACAGGCTTTCATAGAAAACCTAGAAGTTAGGGAAGGTCTAGTTTTTTAAGTTTTGAAAAATTGAAGGTGATTAATACATGAACATTTTTACATATAGCCCCTTTAAGAATACATTGGGAAAACCACCTAATGTGGGCCTTATTCAGTTATTGAATAATATATATATATATATATATATATATATATATATATATATATATATATATATATATATATATATATATATATATATATATATATATATATAAATAAACATGTATTTATTAACTTGCTTTGCTGCTGAAGCATCTTTCTTTTTCACTTGGCAAAACCACTTGCTTTTATTGGAGCCTATCTGGTTACAGTCGTGAATGTAACACCTACTTTCAGGATCCACTCAATTATCAATGAAAAAAAAAATGTCTGGCCCTTTTGTTACTTTTGTTTTTTATTTAGCAATACAATAAAATGTGTAATTAAAATACATTGAAACTTGATTTGAATGCATAGTCAACAGCTGCAGCTTTTCAGAGGTATGTCAAGTGTTTTTCTTGCAAAAGCAAGACAATAAAGCATTTTTGTTTTAAGCTTCAAAAACATGACAACACGTCAAAATGTATATTGTTTTCTGCTGAACCCAGTTTTTTTATTTTTTTACTTCAACTCTTCAATGAGAGTAATCTCAAAAGCAAATGAAAGTGCAATGACAAATAATAAAGAATGATTATTTAAGCAGCCTTCAAACAATAACAAAGAGAGCCATGCTAGCTTTTGATGATTACGCCTGCAGCTGCAGATGTGCACAGCTGTGTGTGGGTGTAAGTAACTAAAGTACTTACTTAAAGTTTTCAAACCAATACTACTTTTCCCAACAAATAGCAGTTTGTTGTGGCAAAACGCTACAAATTCATGTGTAATCAGTTTCAGTAAAACAGGATTCAGTCATATTATATAAAATAAGGACAGCACAGATATTATATTTTCTAGAACCAAACTGTTTTATCTTACCTTTATAATTAAACAGTTGCCGGTATAAAATATAATTTTGGTAATACAAAGTAATTAACTTCTTCTCAGAACTATGTCTGCTAGAGAAGGGTTATAAAGATCTCCTTTTGCTCATATTAAAGGGGTGGGGGGGGGGGCACTCATTTTCAGTTAATCTCATGCCAATCTTGAGTACCTATAGAGTAATATTGCATCTTTCATATCTCCGAAAGGTTTTATTATATACTTATAAAAGAAAGATATGGTGTGCCTAGTCTGCTGAGCTATGCACGTTTACATAGAAAACCAATGGAATCGATAGCTAAAAACACAAAGACATTTGAAACATTTTTACTCACCGCCTGCTACCAACACACAACCGTGAACCTTAATCGCTGAGACTGCTCCATCTTTCAGCATTAGGCAAGCTACAAATCCGGAGTTGAACTGTACCATGTTTATAAACCATCGTCGCTGAAATTCAGGGAACAAATAAACACTTGCACAACTCCGTTGCTGCTCCAGAAAAACCAAGTCCAAGTCTTTAACAGTGTAAAAAAAAAACTCAGTATGCATGAAACACTTGGGGTTACTTGACTGTAACCCTGTTCCCTAATAAAGCGGAACGGGATGTCTTTGACATAACCTGCTATGAAAATGGTGTGAAAACACCCCAATAAAATTGACCTGGAGGTATTTATAGCCTCGGCCAGTGACGTCATTGGGCGCGCCTGCTACACAAGGCTATAAATAGATGAGCTTCAGCTGGAGCAAACCAGATCTCTTTGTTTGAAAACCAGTCCTGAAGCATCATCAGCACGGCCTAGCAATGCAGCATCTCATTCCGCTTTATCAGGGAACAGGGTTACAGTCAAGTAACCCCAAGTGTTCCCTTTCAAAAGCTACATTCAATGCTGCATAAGCTTATGCAAAGGAGAACGAGAATACCCACGCCACCCTGCTTGATGGTGCCTGGACCCCTTTACGGTTGTGTAGGTGTGCACAAGAACGCAAGAAGCCTCAGGCATTAGCCTGTGATGTTGACTCAAGGACATGAGAGCCTGGAGTGGCATGAGCATCCAAGCTATAAAACCTTATGAATGTGTGCGGAGAGGACCAACCTGCCGCATCACTAACACTTTGTAAAGGAGCACCCCTTGCTAACGCAGTAGAAGAGGCGACTCCCCTGGTGGAGTGAGCCCTTAACCCTATAGGCGAAGCTTGACCACGCGCCTCATAGGTAAGAGCAATAGCATCCCTGACCCAATGTGACATTGTTTGTTTCCTGGTGGCAGAACCTCTGTTACAGCCCCCAATGCAAACAAACAATTACTCTGACTTACGCCACTGGCTAGTGCGGTGGACGTAGGCCTGAAGAGCACAGACTGGACACAGTCTATGAAGTTTCTCCTGATCCGGCTTTATCAATGGCGGAGGGCAGAAGGTTTCAAGAGTGACAGGATGTACAGGATGTATCATCAGCAAATGCTTTGAGAGAATAATCAGAAACCACATCTGCTCTGTTCTCCCTCCCTCACTGGACCCACTGCAGTTTGCATACCGCACAAACTGCTCCACTGATGATGCCATTTCATCTACAATACACACTGCTCTCTCCAACATGGAAAAGAGGAACACATATGTGAGAATGCTGTTTGTAGACTACAGCTCAGCATTCAACACCATTGTGCCCTCCATACTTGACGTGAAACTCCGGGCTCTAGGCTTAAACAGCTTGTTATGCAGCTGGATCCTGGACTTCCTGTCAAACAGACGCCAGGTGGTCAGAATGGGCAGTAACATCTCCTCATCACTGACTCTCAACACTGGAGCCCCTCAGGGCTGTGTTCTCAGCCCACTCCTGTACTCCTTGTACACACATGACTGTGTGGCAACCCACAGCTCCAATACCATCATCAAGTTTGCTGACGATACCACGGTGGTAGGTCTCATCACTGACAATGATGAAACGGCCTACAGAGAGGAGGTGCATACTCTGACACGATGGTGTCAGGAGCACAACCTCTCCCTCAACGTCAGCAAGACCAAGGAGCTGGTGGTCGACTTCAGGAGGAATGAGAGAGAACACCGCCCCATCACCATCGATGGAGCACCGGTGGAGAGAGTCAGCAGCTTCAAGTTCCTCGGTGTCCACATCACAGAGGAACTCTCATGGTCCGTCCACACCGAGGCCGTTGTGAAGAAGGCTCATCAGCGCCTTTTCTTCCTGCGACGGCTGAGGAGGTTTGGAATGAACTGCCACATCCTCACACGCTTCTACAGCAGCACCATCGAGAGCCTGCTGACTGGCTGCATCACCACCTGGTACGGTAACTGTACCGCCCGCAACCGCAAAGCCCTGCAAAGGGTAGTGCGCGCGGCCAGCTGCATCATCGGAGGTGAGCTTCCCTCCCTCCAGGACATTTATGCCAGGCGGTGTGTGAAGAGAGCTCAGAGGATCATCAGAGACTCTAGCCACCCGAACCATGGGCTGCTCTCACTGCTGCCATCAGGCAGGCGGTACCGCAGCATCAGAACACGCACCAGCCGACTCCAGAACAGCTTCTTCCCACAAACAATCAGACTCCTTAACTCCTGATCCATCAGTTCATAACACACACCGGACAGAATATCACTCAGCACAACCCATTGTAGATACACACACATTATATACACATTTATTTATCATATAGCACCTATTGTACATTGGATCTCTACTGTGAATAATATTGTATACTGTACATTGTATATTATTATTATTATAGCTTAATGTATACTTTTTAATGTATGCTTAGTGTATATTGTTTAAAGTATATGTATATTGTAAGTATGTGTATATTGTTTAACCTGTGAGAACTACACTCACATTGTGTAAATTATTAATTGTTTATTGTAGAGTTTACCTTGCTGTGAGTAATTGTGGGCGCATCAGATGTGTAATCTGATGCTGCTTTTAATGTTGTGCATGTCATGTCATGACTGCTATGTTGCTCGGAACTGCACCTAAGAATTTCACCAACTGTTGCACTTGTGTATATGGTTGTGTGACAATAAAGTGATTTGATTTGATTTGATTTGATTTGATTTGATTTGATACAGTCGAAAAAAGAAACGTAGGCAGGTAGTCAGGATGAGGATGCAAAATCACTTTCACCAAGCCTGGGGCAAAGTCTAAACAGGATGACGATATTGACAGAGCCTGCATGTCCCCAATTCTTTTCAGAGAAGTCTTTAGAATCAGAAGAAATCTTTAGAGTCAGAAGTTTGTCAGACGCTGATTCTAGAGGTTCAAAGGGGGTCTCAACCAGACCCTCGAGGACTATAACTAAGGTCCATGAAGGGATTTTGGTTCTTACTGGAGGCCTCAACTGCCTGGCACAACAAAGCAAGCGAGCAGAGGATGCCTCCCGAGCGGCACCCCATCCACCAGAGCATGGCAAGCCGATAGAGCGGCCACATAAATCCTGAGAGTGGAAGGGCAAGTGCCTGATGACAAAATCCAGAACTGAAGCAAACTGGCAGTTAACTGAGTCTGCATTATGTGTCATACATCCGTCTTTCAAAAGACACCCCATTTATTGGCATAAACTCCCAGAGTGGATGACACCCTAGCACTTAGGATGGTGTCAATAACTGCAGGCAAAAGCCCAGTGTCCCTCAATTAGTGCTCATCAGGGGCCAAACATGAAGGTTCCACAGGTTGGACCTGGGGTGAGATATCATGCCCTCTGCCTGAGACAGAAGGTCCCTCCTCGCCGGAATCGCCACGGCGAGCCGTTGAGGAGAGAAACTATCTCCAAGAACCAAACCCTGTTCAACCAACACAGCGCTATCGATAAGAAGCAAGACCCTTGTTGGCGAACCCTGGCTAGAACTCCCGGGAGCAGAGCGACTGGAAGGAGGGCATACAGATGAATTTTGGGTGACTGAGAGAGATGCATAGGGGACATTGCGCTGTCTGAGAAGAGGCGAAGAGGTCCACTTCCGCTCTGTAAAATCTGGTCCAGATCTGCTTGACTACTTCTGGGTGGAGTTTTCACCCCCCCATCTGTTATTCTGTCTGAACAGTAAATCTGCTCCCACATTCAATCGTCCTTGAATGTACACTGCTCGAGTGACAGGAACTTGTTCTGAGCCCGGTTTCGCTATTCTGATAGCATGAGCACAGACCTCCCTGGTGATTATATATGAGACTTTAGCTGTACTATCCACCCGCACTAGGACATGACCCTCAATTGGGGGCGAAAGTATTTCAGGGCCAGAAATACAGCACATCAACTCGAGGCAGTTGATGTGCCAACTGAGTTGATGACCCTCCCATTCCCGTTGGGCTGGATGACCACTTAAGGCTGCACCCCAGCCCATCAGGGAAGCGTCTGTCGTTAACAACTTGCGATGACAAGGTACGCCTAGAGTGGGACCCAAGGCAAGAACTGGGGTCTGAACCACATAGTTATTGTACGAAGCCACATGGCGTGCCACTTTATTTGCCTGAGGATTAGCCTTAAGTCCTCTGGCTTTGAGCCACAACTGAAACGGTCTTCTGTGCAACAACCCCAAAGGGAAACCCATGGATGCTGATGCCATGAGACCTAACACTCTGGTGCTGATGATCAGTAAGATCTTGGTCTAGCCTGACTTTGCTCAGGGTATACTGAATGGTCTTGATTCGAGCAGGAAACCGTTGTGCCCACCTCGTGACCAAAAACCAAACAAACCCTAGATAAGCCGTTCTCTGGGCAGGAGAAAGAACACTTTTCTTGGTGTTGAGTCTCAAACCTAGAGAAACTAGATGAGCCAACACACTGTCTCTGTGTTGAAGCACCATCTCATGCGATTGTGCTAATATTAGCAATCACCTATGTAATTCAAAATGTGAAAGCCCCGGAATCCCAATGGAGCCAGTAATACATCCATGCATTTCGTATACGTGCGGTTTTGCCCCCAAGAGCGAACCTCAGGAACTTCCTGTGTTGTGGCAGTCTTTATATGTGAATACATGCGTCCTTCGGATCAATCATGCCAAACCCAATCACAATGTTGAATATGTGACATGACCGCCTTCACTATAACATCTTGACCTTGAGTACTTTAACTGCTTCACGGTTTAAGACTCAAAGATCTAAGATTGGACACCCCCCCACCCTACTGGGGACCAGGAAGTAACTGCTGTCACTTGTGACAGTACGAGCGCCAACTCCGCCTTCACGGAAGTGGAGACCACGCCGTTCAAACACGGAGGAGGACAAATAAATTAGTTTACTAATTTTACTGTGCTTAACACCCATGCAAAAACGTCTGACAGAAGTCCCACGCTGCCAGACTCTGAGAGTGACCATTTTAACACTTCCTGTTGAGGTGATTTTAGATGTTTTATGTCCTGGATGATAGCAGGATTTAAACACAGAACGTCTAATATTTCACTGGAAACCGCTGGGGATTGAGTGGTTTTGAGGATAACGGGGTGGGGCGAGAAAATGTTTGACACGCCCTGTCCCGCAGGGGCAGACTGGGCACCAGACCCTCGGACTTCTTATATTGATGATAGTCCCGAGGTCTGCCCTGGGAGGTTGCTGAGGATGACGAGCCGGTCTCCAGTCTTTATGAGGGAGAGCGCGACTCACCACAACATACCTCCGGGTTAATTTCATTAACGTGTTTTCACACCATTTTCATAGCTGGTTATGTCAAAGACATCCCCATTTGCATAAGCTTATGCAGCATTGAGTGTAGCTTTTGAAAGGGAACAGCATTTCACCCCCCCCCCCCCCGCCTTTAAGGCAAAAAAAAAAAAAAATTCCTTTCGTTTATGCGAAATAAAAGAGTTTGCTCATCTCACCATAAGATGGCTGCCTCTGCCTGCTAAAGGATGGATTTTGAAGGTGCAAATTAATTTTCTAGTTCGACTGTGGATATGACAGACAGCAAATTGACAAGACTTTGATAACAAAACCGATTACTAGAGCCATATGATACAATAGAATAGACTGAGCTTGTCCTTTAATTCATTCCTACTTTGTGCTTGTCGAACGCTATTCTCTCCTACAAAATTTTACGCTACATTAGCTTTGACATTGCATTTAGTCTTCTCAAGCACAACAATAAAACAGACCGAAACCTAACAAAACACCTCTTCATCCTCTTTATTTAGGTGATTACTCTATAACACTCTGAACAGCATCAAACCCATGTTTCTACTGACGGCAAGGTATAAAAGGATAATTTTGGCTTCTTGAAAAAAAAAATCAATAAATCATTAGGCGTACATGGATGGCCGCTATCTTGATTGATAGGATGAGGCTGGGGATTAGCATCAGCACTAGTATCTCCGGACTACAGTGCTTTAATCAGGATTCTGCATTCTGACTGGAGCTTTGAGTGGCAGTGCACTCAAGAGGACACGCTCAAACTGTGTATACAAATTAGGCTTTATTTAGGAATGTGTCATTCAACCGTGTACTAGAGGACAGACTGCATGGCAGTTTGCTAAAAAGCTGTCTTGGAGTGCACTCTTGAGGGAGGGTTAGGATGCAATTGGGTCCACGCTTTTAAGTTTTGCATGAGGGACTCGCTTATTAAAAATGTTATGGTCTTTTTGCAAATTGCTAAAACCACGCTGAGAGGCCTCTGACACATTCAAATGGCACACTCTTGAGTCATATGAAAGTGTAAATAATGGTGGCATGACATTGTTATATTGCGCAACCCCCCGCCCCCACCCCCTTCCAAAAATACAAACAAAACACTAAATTAGCATAATCAAAACGTTCACATGGAGGTGCTGGAGCTTACAGTTAAAAAGTTATTCTAATTTATTGATTAAATGAATGTAATTAAAGGTGCAAACATTATTTTGTTGAGTTTTGTTGACATAATAATGTTGACCATTACATTAACTTAATATTGTGTATTTTAAACTCAAATTTCAGCATTACTTGTTTGTTTAACTAAGTTGTAGTAATTTAATGAAATTGTCTTGATGAAATTGAAAAATAGAAATTGGGTAGTGGATTTCAAGTTCCCAGCATGCTTTGCATTGGATTGGATAAGGATAAATGTTGAAATTAAATTCGGACATACATAGATATATAGGATACATACATACATACATACATACATACATACATACATACATACATAGGTTATTTGCTGTATATATAAAACTGGAAAACGTCTCGGTTACGACTGTAACCTTAGTTCCCTGAATAGGGAACGAGACGCTGCGTCACCGCTTTGGGAACGCCTCTGTGTGATTGCGTCGTGAAGCACATATGTCATCAGTCCAATAGAGAGACGGAACGTCATAGGCGGGTGACGTCATAGACCCGGAAGCTATAAAGCACACCGGCAAACACACGCCGTTAGCTTCTGAAGAAGGCCTGAAACAAGGCGCTTGTGGGCATGCGAGGAGTATGGCTGGGTGACGCAGCGTCTCGTTCCCTATTCAGGGAACTACGGTTACAGTCGTAACCGAGATGTTCCCTTTCAAGGGAACTCGAGCTGCGTCACCGCTTTGGGAACGAGAATACCCACGTCCCCATGCGAGTCTGGATGCCCGCCTGTGAAAGTTACGAGGCGAGTACCCGAGACCCCGGAGTAGTATTAACATCTAGCTCATAGAACCTGACAGAAGTATGCGGCGAGGACCACCCCGCCGCATCACAAACCTGCAGGGAGGCCCCTGCTAAGAGAGCTTGAGAGGCAGCCATACTCCTAGTGGAGTGGGACCGAACAGCCAAAGGAGAAGGCTGTCCGGCCGCCATATAAGCCAGTGAGATAGCCTCGACTACCCACTTGCTCATCCTCTGCTTTGACAACGGACCACCACAGGATGGAGGTCCGTAACAAACAAACAATTGGTCTGTTTTTCTCCACAGGGCAGCTCTGTGGACATAGGCGTCTAACGCACGAAAGGGACAAAGCAGATTTAACTTTTCCTGGTCTGACGTCACAAAGGGCGGAGGACAGAAGGCCTGGAGCACAATAGGTCTGACAGGGTTAGTGAGGACCTTAGGAATGTACCCGGGACTCGGAGAGAGAAAAGCCTTAGCCATACCCGGAGCAAATTCCAAGCACGAGGGTGCAACAGAGAGGGCTTGCAAGTCCCCAATTCTTTTTAGAGAAGAAATAGCAAGAAGAAATAATGAAATGGCTAGTGTCACTAAGATGACAGGCCATGGATTGCGTCTAGTCTCTTGGAATGTCAAAGGAATGAATAATAGTATCAAGGCCGGTAAGGTTCTATTGCATTTACAGCACCTAAAGGCTGATATTATGTTTCTGCAGGAAACACACTTGCGAACTGCAGATCAGCTCCGTATTAAGAGAGCCTGGATGGGTCAATTGTATCATTCCAAGTTCTCTCAGAGAGCACGTGGGGCTGCTATTATTATACACAGAAAGGTCATGTTTGAAGAGACCCATACCATTTCCGACCCTAATGGTCGTTTTGTGATGGTCTCAGGTAAGCTTCATCATAAGCCAGTCGTTTTAGTTTCAATTTACGCCCCCAACTGGGATAATGATGAATTCTTTGTTAAGTTTTTTTTAAGCCTTCCAAATGTGGACGATCATCATATAATTATTGGGGGGGATTTCAATCTGGTCCAGGATGTTTCGCTTGATAGGTCTTCTTTCAAGCAATCTGTTTTATCCAAGTCGGCCAAAGTAATATCGGAATATGCCTCTCAGTTGGGACTCTCTGACCCCTGGAGATTTAAGCATCCTCAAGATAAAGTTTTTTCGTACTTTTCACATGTTCATCACACATTCTCGAGGATTGATTTCTTCCTCCTGGATAACAAATTGTTAAACTCTGTTACCGCATGTACATATCACCCAGTAGTCATTTCCGACCATGCTCCTGTGTCTATTGATGTCGTTATTTCCCCTGGTAGACTCGCACCTCCTACTTGGAGATTTGACTCCTCTAGATTATCAGACAATACATTTAAAGATTTTGTTGCTTCTCGGATTAATTTATATTTTGAACTTAATCAGACTCCAGAAATCAATAGTCTCACTCTTTGGGAGGCTTTCAAGGCTTTTATTCGTGGGCAGGTAATCTCTTATGTTTCGCATTTAAGGAAGACTGAAACATCTAGACTGTCTACTATTGCAGATGATCTTTACAAGTTAGATGCGCTATATGCCTCTTCCCCCTCCCCTACTCTTTATTCTGAACGGGTACATTTACATGCAGAATATGACCTTCTAATGACAAATATAACAGCAAGGCACCTTAGACAATGTAGGCAACGTTTTTTTGAACACGGTGACAAAGCGGGGAAACTTTTGGCGCACCAAGCTCGCACGACTAGTGCCTCTAGGTGGATTTCAAAAGTCAAATCAACAACAGGTGATCTGATATCAGATCAAAAGGGGATTAATTCTATATTTTTAGACTACTATGCTACATTGTATATGTCGGAGAGATCCTCTAATTCTTCAGCAAGTTTTGATTTTCTCAATTCACTAACTTTTCCGAAAATTGATGAAGACCATGCCAACAATTTAGGTGGTCCAATCACTGAGTTGGAGATACAAGAGGCAATTAAAACTATGCAATCTGGAAAGTCCCCTGGTCCAGATGGCTTCACATCTGAGTTTTACAAATCTTTTCTCTACTCACTAACCCCTACCTTAGCAAGGCTATACAATGATTCTTTTAAGGAAGGCCACCTCCCTCCAACCTTATGTGAGGCTTCCATTTCCCTGCTTCTTAAGAAAGATAAAGACCCCACCGCATGTGGCAGTTATAGACCAATATCACTCCTTAATGTTGATTTGAAGATTTTAGCTAAAGTCTTATCCTCTCGTCTCCAATTGGTACTACCATCTTTAATTTGCCTGGATCAGACAGGTTTTACACCAGGGAGACATTCATTCTTCAATACTAGGAGGCTTCTTAATATTCTTTGTTCCCCCCCATCTGAGTCACCGGAAATAATTCTGTCTTTAGATGCCGAGAAGGCATTCGACAGAGTTGAATGGGGTTATTTATTTTTTTATTTTAGAGAAGTTCGGGTTTGACTCTAGCTTTATTTCTTGGATTCAACTTCTTTATTCATCACCGGTTGCTTCTGTACACACTAATGGCTTGCATTCACCCCTTTTTTCTCTACAGCGCGGGACACGTCAGGGCTGCCCCCTCTCCCCTTTACTTTTTAACCTCGCTATAGAGCCTCTAGCTATTTGGCTTCGTAGCCATAATGGTTTTGAGGGAATATCGCGTTATGGTTTAGTTCATAAACTTTCTCTCTATGCTGATGACCTTTTATTGTATATCTCTAACCCTGTCTCCTCCTTGCCGGTAATTTTAGACATTCTAAACAAATTCAGCTCTGTCTCTGGTTACAAGATAAATTTGCAAAAAAAGTGAACTATTTTTTGTCAACCCTGAGGCCAGTAAGATCTCATACTCTCGTTTTCCCTTTAAGATAGCTTCAGGTGGATTTAAATACTTGGGGGTTTCTTTTACAAATTCGTTTAATCATCTATTTGAGAATAATGTTCAACTGCTGGTTGATAAAACCAAGTTAGACATGTCTAGATGGACTTCACTTCCTTTGTCTCTTGTGGGTCGCATTAATCTAGTTAAAATGATTATTTTACCCAAATTCCTTTATCTTTTTCAACATATTCCAATTTGCATTAATAAGTCTTTTTTTACGAAATTTGATGGTATTTTGCGTTCATTTATCTGGGGAAACAAACCGGCACGACTCAAGAAATCAGTTCTTCAGCTCCCCAAGTCTAAAGGAGGACTTGCACTTCCCAACTTTCAACAATATTACTGGGCTTGTAATATTAATAAGATTCTTTACTGGAACAATTCTGTCCACACTGATAAATGCTCCCCTTGGGTCCATTCAGAGATTGCCTCAACGAAAGGCACTTTGTATTCTGCTATTTGTTCTCAACTTCCCCTAGCTATTAGTAAAATATCAAATAATCCAATTGTCACTAACACTATCAAAATTTGGGTCCAGTTTAGGAAACATTTTGGTTTACACAGAACTTCTATTCACACACCTATCTTAAATAATCATCTTTTCTCCCCATCTTGCTCTGACCCTGCTTTTCGAATCTGGTCAGTTAACGGACTTGTCGAGCTGAACGATTTGTATGAAGAGGGGATGTTTGCATCCTTTCCGTCTTTGTCCGCTAAGTACAATCTGCCCAATAGTCATTTGTTTCGTTTCTTTCAGATTAGACACTTTGTTCAGAAGCTGTTTCCCCACTTTCCCAACCGTCCGCCTGAATGCCCTCTTGATCATTTTCTCACGTTAGGTGCAGGCCAGAAACATCTAATTTCAGTTATTTACAACTTAATAAGTACACTTAATGTAGACCCTACTGTTTCTCTGAGAGAGTTGTGGGAGAATGACCTGGGTGTTTCTATTACCGAGGATCAATGGGACGAAATTCTAAGATTAGTTCATTGCTCTTCCATATGTGCCAGACATGGTCTATTGCAATGTAAGGTGCTCCACCGAGCTCATCTGACTAATGCCAGATTGGCAAAATTTTTCCAAGATATGAGTGATGCATGTCATCGTTGCAAGCAGGCTCCTGCTAATCATCTTTATATGTTCTGGAGCTGTCCTCGGTTGACAGACTTTTGGTCCAATGTTTTTGATACACTTAATAAAGCTCTTAACATAGAGTTGGACCCTAACCCCTTGACTGCCCTTTTTGGCATTCCTTCGAGACCTGACTTGTCTATCGCATCTCGCCAGGTTATTGCCTTTACTGCCTTTTACTGTATTAGCTAGACGAGCCATTCTGCTCAAATGGAAACATGTGACTCCCCCATCACATGACAGGTGGATCCAAGAAGTTTTTAACTGTATAAACCTTGAGAAGTTAAGATTTTTGCTTTCAGGATCCCTTAAAACTTTTCAGAAGACCTGGGAACCTGTCTTAAACTACATAAAAGGTTTACTGTGTTCTCCTGACACTAATGGTATTACACAATAATTGACTGTTACTGGAAAGAGGAAACACTAATACTAGAGAGATGAATGTTTATTTTATTCCATTTATTTTCAGTTATTTGGTTATGATTATTACTATTATTTTATTTATTTTTTATTTTTTTATTTTATTTTTTTTTATTGTGGGTGGGAGGGTTCTGGAAGGGTTTAAATTGAGACAATCTGTAATTTCTTACTTTTAAGTGAATGTTTCATTATGTGTTGTCTTGCTAAATACCAATAAAAAAAAAAAATTAAAAAAAAGAAGAAATAATGTCTTGAAAGTGAGAAACTTTTCAGCAACTTCCTCGAGCAGCTCAAAGAGAGCCTCGGAAAGGCCTTGCAGGACGATGGCTAAGTCCCAGGCCGGCACCCTGATGCGTGTCACAGGCCTCAGCCTCAAGGTTCCACGGAGGAAACGGGTTACTAGCGGGTGTCGCCCTAATGAAACTCCACTCAAAGGAGTGTGGTAAGCAGCTATGGCCACCACGTACACCTTTAGTGTGGAGGGGGCTAACCCAGCAGATAAACTCTCCTGCAGGAACTCCAGCACCACGCTCGCAGGGCAGTTAACTGGATCCCGCAGGCGATCTCGACACCACAATGTGAAGAGTCTCCACTTTAGGTAGTAAAGTTTCCTCGTAGAGGGAGCTCTGGAGTGTAGAATGGTCTCAACAACCATAGCGACCGAATCCCACCTCACTCCAAGATAAGTGATCTTCTGCACAGGAGAAAGAACACTCTTCTTGGAGTTGAACCTCAGCCCCAACCTCCTCATATGCGCGAGAACAACATCTCAATGCTGAACGTGCTAGTATCAGCCAATCGTCGATGTAATTGAGAATCCGGATCCCCTGCAAACGCAAGGGGACCAGAGCAGTATCCACACACTTCGTGAACGTGCGGGGTGAAAGGGCTAAACCGAAAGGAAGCACTTGATATTGGTACGCTTCTCCCCTGAAAGCGAACCTCTGGAACTTCCTGTGCTGCGGAAGGATGGAGATATGGAAATATGCATCTTTGAGATCTATCGTGACAAACCAGTCCTCGGACCTGATCTGAGACACGATCTGTTTGAGTGTCAGCATCCTGAACTTGAGCTTTGCCACGGCTCGGTTCAGGACGCGAAGATCCAAGATGGGGCGCAGCCCACCATCCTTCTTTGGCACTATGAAGTACCGGCTGTAAAAGCCTGACTCCCTGTCTGGGGGGGGAACCCTCTGTATAGCCCCCTTTTGCAGCAGAGTCTGTACTTCTTGAGTCATCACCAGAGCCTGCACGGGGTCCACCACAGTGGAGAGGACCCCGTTGAAGCTGGGAGGGCGGCATCTGAACTGAACCGCGTACCCCAACTTTACGCATCGCAGGACCCAACCAGATATGTGAGGCAGATTTTCCCACTCTGACACAAAATCTACTAAGGGAACCACTCTCTCGAGGCTGGTCTCTGATGTACTCTGCGCCGCGAGTGCAGCGCCCTGAAGCGGCGAACCGGCAGGGAACGACTGACTCGACAGCATAGTTTCCCTCCGAAAAGGGTGCGGGCCATCCTTGGATGACCCGCGGGGCCCCTCCGCGCCCCGGCACTCGGGCGGGGTTGGCGGACTGACCCCGTGAGGGAACCGCGGACGCACGGGTACCGTGTACAGCGGTGTGCACCGTTCGCCCGCGGAGGGGATCACCCTCACTGTCCTGGGCCCAGAGGCGTCAGGACTTCTTTGACGCGGCCTTCCTCGCCACAATGACTGCCCTCAGATCAGCCCTGGGTTTAGAAGGCTGCGCCTGTGAGCGCCGCGCACCCGACGACCCTTTCTGCGGGGGTGTACGAGTGGCGACACTCACATTCTGCTGCGCCCTGTGTGAGGAGCTTGTACTCGGCGTCTGCTGCTCCCGCCCAGCAGCAGACGAGACCTGGGGCTTACGAGGAAGGAACTGCTTGAGCGCCGCTGCCTGTTTTTTCGCCTCCAGGAACCTGTCGGTAACCGTGGTGACAGCGGCACCGAACATGCCCTCCGGGGACAGCGGCGCATCAAGCAAAAATCTCTTGTCCCTTTCCTTGATATCCGTAAGGTTGAGCCACAAATGTCTCTCCGTGGCCACCAGGGCTGCCATAGAGCGGCCGACGCATCGAGCCGTCTCCTTGGTGGCACGGAGAGTGCGAGCGGCAGTCGATCGGAGTTCATTAATAGTATCGACTCCGATCTCGTGGCTCTCCCCCAGGTCTCTTAGCAGATCAGCCTGGTATGCCTGCACGATAGACATTGTGTGCAGACATGCGGCGGCCTGACCTGCTGCGGAGTACGCTTTGCCCACAAAAGATGATGTAATTTTTTGCGGTTTTGTGGGCAAAGTCGCCGCCTTTATGGTCGACGCAGACTCGGGTGACAGATGGCTCGCAAGCGTCTGTTCAACCCGAGGCAGCTGAGCATAACCGTGTCTTTTCCACCCCGCAATTTTGCTATAAACTGACATATGCGGGGTGAAAATGCGTGAAGACACGGGCCGCTTCCAAGACCTCGACACCTCGGTGTGTAGGTCCGGGAAAAACGGCAGACTCCTACGAGGAGGCTGAACAGAGCGCGCGGGGAGAAAGCGCTCGTCGAGTCTGCTTTTTACGGCAGCTCGCTCATGATGTTTATGTGGCCAGTCAATGTGTAGTCTGGCCACAGCTCTGCTCAGTACCTCCATGAGCTCCTCACTTGCAGGGGACTGAAGTGACGAGTCTTCACCCCCTGCATCGATGCTACAGACATCAACCTCCTCGGAGGAAGATAGCTGCAGCATCGCGGCCGCTCCCCGGGCGGGAGAAGCCACAGAGCGGGCTCCCGATCCCAGAGAGGCGGCACTGGATCTGGCGGGTGAAGGAAGAGATAGGGCGGGGCCCGTCTCCATCCCCTCCGTCAGATCCTTTTGCGGACCCCACGACATAAGCCGCCGCTGAGCCTCAGCAACAGCGGGACCCGTGCCGTGGGGAGTGCGAGCCGGGACGCCCTCCTCGAAGAGCGCCCGGCGGGATCGCAGCACGCGAAGAGGCAGTGCCTCACATTGCTCGCAGCCGGCACCCTCGAGTGCCGACTGCGCGTGCTGCTCTCCCAAACAAACAACGCACATCAAGTGTGTATCCCCGCTCGTAATGTAGCGTGAGCAGGGAGGAACACACTGTCTGTAACGCTGTTCGTTCGTCATGATATATTTTCTCTCTATAAATGTGGGTGTGAGAACAAACGAACAAAACAGTCTGAACTCAGACACAACACAAAGACACTTTGGACAGTAACACAGAGCGCTTGTTGAAGGCAACAGAAGCTAACGGTGTGTGTTTGCCGGTGTGCTTCATAGCTTCCGGGTCTATGACGTCACCCGCCTATGACGTTCCGTCTCTCTATTGGACTGATGACATACGTGCTTCACGACGCAATCACGCAGAGGCATTCCCAAAGCGGTGACGCAGCTCGAGTTCCCTTGAAAGGGAACAAAACAAACAAAAAAACAGCTGATCTAATGTCTCAAACCTCCCAAGCGTGAATTTTACCTCCATTTGAAGAAGTTAATTCTATCTGATAAAAGGCATTTGACAACTCTTCCTAACCCATGGATGGAAAATCTATAAAATTAATAACACACACACATTTTATGGGGACTTTCCATATACGTAATGATGTTTATACTGTACAAAACTATCTGTGTATATCCCCTTAACCTACCCATCACCCCAAACGGACAAAGATTTTGTATATTTCCATATTTCTGGCTTACATGGGCCACACACACACACACACACACACACACAGACACACACACACACACACACACACACACACACACACACACACACACACACACACACACACACACACACACACACACACACACACACACACACACACACACACACACACACACACCTCAAACTTTCAGTTTCCAAGTCTGTTATGCCAAACTGACTGAGTGATATAAAGTAATTGAGGCCTGCCTGCAGCTATGAATGCCAACATGGAAGCACACACCTACAATAAAGGAGTCAAAGACTATGTGTATGGATTCAAATGACACGTTTAACTGCCATTACCAATGCAAATTGTCACCTAAAGCTATCAGTATGACTCCCCACTATGACTCCCCACACTATGAAGGACCAAACCTGCAGAAATTAAAAATAAATGAATGAATGAATGAATGAATGAATGAATGAATAAATAAATGATTAAATAAATAAATATACAAATATGTAAATGAATAAATAGATAAATAAATGTGATAATAGGAAAATAAATAACTGAATAAATGACTTGATAAAATAAATATGATACATTTTTAATCAAATTAAATGTTGTATTATCTTTCCCTTAATTAATTACAGTATTTTCTGCTCTTATAAATTTTTACAAAATATATATTTTAAACTTTTATTTATTTGTTTTTAATTTCTGCAGGTTTGGTCCTCCATACAAAACAGGCTTTTAAAAAAAGTAAAAGGGTAATTCCTCTTATGCAGTATATTTTCATTTCTCCATTATTAGACCCCATTATAAACTTTTCAAAGATGGAAGTCATACTTCACTTCTCTAAGTGAACTTTACCAGAAAAAAGCTTGAAAACACAAATAACAAAAGCCAGTTCCTTAATGACAAAGAAGTGATATAAAAACAACAGCACAGACATCATCAAAAGTCATGTTTTATCAATTTATCCTCAATTTGATCAAATATCTGCACCTGCTGCACGAGGCTATAAATAGATGAGCCCCAGCTGCAAGCCCTTAGGTCTTTTTATGTGAAGAGCAGTCCTGGGACATCATCGGCACGGCAGCGTAGCACAGCATCTCGTTCCGCTTTATCGGGGAACAGGGTTACAGTCAAGTAACCCGAACCGTTCCCTTTCAAAAGCTTCACTCAATGCTGTGCTAGTTTTTAGCGCTTTGGGTGAATACCCGCACCGCCGTGCATGATGGTGTCTGGACCCCTTGCGGTTGTGTATGTGTGCACAAGAACGCAAGAAAGCCTCAGGCTTGTGATGTTGACTCAAGGACGTGAGAGCCAGGAGTGGCATGAGCATCCAAACTATAAAATCTTATGAATGTGTGCGGAGAGGACCAACCTGCCACAACACAAACACTTTGTAAGGGGGCACCCCTAAAGCAGTAGAGTGAGCCCTTAAACCTATTAGCGAAGCTTGACCGTACGCCTCATAGGCAAGAAAAATAGTATCCCTGACCCAACATGGTTTGTTTGGTGGCGGCAGAACCTCTGTTACGGCCCCCATGACAAACAAACAGTTGCTCTGACTTACGCCACTGGCTAGTGCGGTTGACGTAAACCTGAGGAGCACGAACTGGACACAGTCTATGAAGTCTCTCCTGATCCGGCGTTTCAAACGGCAGAGGGCAGAAGGTACAGTCGAGAAAGGAACCTTATGCAGGTAGTCAGGATGAAGATGCAAAATCACTTTCACCAAACCTAGGGCAAAGTCTAAGCAGAATGGCGATATTGACAGAGCCTGCATATCCCCAGTTCTTTTTAAAGAAGTTATAGTCATAAGAAAAAAACATCTTTAGGGTCAGAAGTTTGTCAGACGTTGACTCTAGAGGTTCAATGGGGGTCTCAACCAGACCCTCGAGGACTATAGCTAAGTCCCATGAAGGGATCTTGGTTCTTACCAGGGGCCTCAGTCCTCTGGTCCCATGAATGAAGCGAGTGAGAAGAGAATGTCTCCCGAGTTGCACCCCATCAATCAAGGTGTGGCAAGCCGAAAGTGCGGCCACATAAACCCTGAAAGTGGCAGTGCATGTGCCTGCTGACAACTTTTCCTGCAGAAAATCCAGAACTGAAGCAACCTGGCAATTGGGGTCTGCATTATGTGTCGTACACCACCTTTCAAAGATGCCCCATTTATTGGCATAAATTATCCTAGTGGCGACAGCCCAGTGTCCCGCAGTTGGTGCCCATCAGGGGCCAAACATGAAGGTTCCACAGGTCGGGCCTGGGGTGAAATATCGTACCCCCCGCCTGAGATAGAAGGTTCCTCCTCTCCGGAATCGCCCGCGGCGAGCCGTTGAGGAGGGACATAATCTCCGAGAACCAAAATCTGTTCGGCCAATGCGGCGCTATCAATAAGAGGCAAGACCCTTGTTGGCGAACTCTGGCTAGAACTCCCGGGAGCAGAGCGACTGGAGGAAAAGGCATACAGGCGCATATTGGGCCATGTATGAGCCATCGCATCCAAGCCCAGTGGGGCTGGGTGACTGAGAGAGAAGTAGAGGGGACATTGATAAGAGGCAAAGAGGTCCACTTCTGCCCTGTAAAATCTGGTCCAGATCTGATTAACTACTTCTGGGTGTTTACACTCCCCAATCTGTAATTTCTGTCTGGACAGTAAATCTGCTCCCACATTCAACGGCCCTGGAATGTATATTGCCCTGAGTGATAGGAACTTGTCCTGGGCCAGTGAAAAATCTGCCTCGCTAGTCTGTTCAGATTGTGTGAGCGCAGACCTCCCTGGTGATTTATGTAGTCGCTGTGTTGTCCACCCGCACTAGGACATTACAGCCCCTCAACTGGGGGAGAAGTATTTGAGGGCCAGAAATACAGCCATCAACTCGAATCAGTTGATATGCCAATCGAGCTGATGGCCCTCGCATTCCCCTTGGGCTGGACGGCCACTGAAGACCGCACCCCAACCCGTCAGGGAGGTGTCTGTCGTTAGCAATCTGCAATGACACAGAGTGGGGCCCAAGGCAAGAAACCAGGGTCTTAACCACATAGTTAGTGTACGAAGCCACATGGCGCGCTACTTTTATTTGCCTTGAGGATTGGCCTCTGGCTTTGAGTCACAACTGAAATGGTCATATGTGCAACAACCCCAGGGAAGGGAAACCCATGGATGTTGATGCCATGAGACCTAACACTCTTTGGTGCTGATGATCAGTGAGATCTTGGCTTAGCCTGACTTTGCTCAGGGTATGCTGAATGGTCTCCATTCGATCGGGAAACAGTTATGCCCACCTCGTGACTGAAAACCAAATAAACCCTAGATAAGTCGTTCTCTGGGCAGGAGAAAGAACACTTTTCTTGGTGTTGAGTCTCAACCCTAGATAAACTATATGAGCCAACACACTGTCTCTGTGTTGAAGCGCCATCTCATGTGATTGTGCTAATATTAGCAATCGTCTATGCAATTCAAAATGTGAATGCTCCGGAATCCTAATGGAGCCAGTACTGCATCCATGCATTTTGTATACGTGCCGTTACAAGGCTAGCTGAATGGAAGAACCCGAAATTGGTAAGCTTTTGCCTCCAAGAGTGAACCTGAGGAACTTCCTGTGTTAAGGCAATATTTATATGTGAACACATGTGTCCTTCAGATCGATTGTGCCGAACCAAACAATACATTTGTGACACGATCACCTGTACGGTTTAAGACTCGAAGATCTAAGATTGGACACCCCCCCACCCTTCTTGGGAATCAGGAAGTAACTGATGTAATAGCCCAACTATTTTCAGAAGAGGAACATGTTCAATGGCCTCTTTGTTGAGTAAAGTTTGTAGCCCTTGTGACAGTACAATAGCCAACTCCGGCTTCACAGAAGTGGAGACCACGGCATTAAAACACGGAGGACTACAAATAAATTAGTTTACTAATTTTACTGTGCTTAACACCCATGCAGAAACGCCTGGCAGAAGTTTCCACGCTGCCAGACTCTGAGAGTGATAACAATTTTAACACTTCCTGTTGAGGGGATGTTAGATGTTCTATGTCCCGGATGATAGCAGGATTTTTAACACAGAACGTCTAACATTTCACTGGAAGCCGCTGCCCTTCCTGAATCACCAGAGGCGGCGGGATGGAGTGGTTTTGAGAAGGTAACGGGGCGAGGAGAACAAATGTTCGATGCGCCCCGTCCCGCAAGGGGCACCAGACTGGGCGCCAGACCATCAGGACTTCTTCTTTTATTGATGATAGTCCTGAGGTCTGCCCTGGGAGGTAGCTGAGGGTGACGAGCCAGTCCCCAGTCTTTACGAGGGAGAGCGCGATTTGCCATACTCTGCTTTTTCACCTCCCTAAATCTTGAAGGACCAAAGAGAGGTTGTGTGGCTGACAGCCCCTCCCCTTAAGAGCATCGAGGAAGAAACTGAGTGAACACTTCCTCGTGTTTCTTCCACTTCTCTAAATCTGGCCACTACAGAGTTAACTGAGTCACCAAATAAACCACTCAAATCCTTCAGGAGGTCAGCCTGCAAGACAGCCATAGCTGTTATTTATTTATTTTTATATAAATATTATATAATATATATTTCATATAAAACAATATATATATATATATATATAAGCTTTGCCCATAAGAGTTTTCTCCATGACATTGTCCACCGGACAGAAACCTAACCTCAAGCTCATTGCGTTTGGCGATCTCTAGTTCACGGTGCCAGTCAAACTGTACCTTGGCCACCGTGCGAACAACCACCTCGATAAATTCCTCATCATGGATTTACTATCATGTGAGGAACGATCGCAGACCGGCTGCTCGAAGTCCGCAGACCCAGAGATTCATCAAGGAAACATGTCGATTTGGTGAGCGAGCAAGCAAAAGGTACAAAGCACAAAGCATTTTAACTGTTAAGGCTTGCAATGCTTGCACTTGTCTGACTCAATGCAGCGACCACATGCTCTTCCCCAAACACACACAGCAGTAATCGTGTGTATCCAGTTCTGACATTTGGAAGAGAACATGGAGAGACACAGCGTTTACTCTGCTAACTTATTTTCAACTGATTAGATTTCTTCCAGCTATTTTCACGGATGTTTCTTTGTAATAGAGATGGAAAGAGGGAAATCTGCACACTGCCAGTTGAAAACGAACTCCTAACAAAGATCTCAAGTCGAGTTTTGAAAGGTAGAGATAGATTTTTCAGAGAGAGATTGTTTTTACACATAAACACAGAGTGGTCTGAAAATAAAAAGACCTGAGGGCTTGCAGCTGGGGCTCATCTATTTATAGCTTTGTGCAGCAGGTGCGCTGATGACGTCACCAGTCGAGGCTACAAATACCTCCGGGTCAATTTCATTGACGCGTTATACACACTATTTCACAGCTGGTCGTGCTAAAGACACTTCCCAAAGCGCTAAAAGCTAGCACAGCATTGAGTGAAGCTTTTGAAAGGGAACAGTAGGATCTTGTTAATTTTCGTTCAGTTAAGTAAATACTCGTTATAATTACTAACGTTTCAGTGAACTTGACCAGAGGATATTTCTGAAAGTATATACAGATAGCATATAGAATGTAAAGAAAAAACCTTAATTAGCATAAACATTTTCCCCCTTGAAGTTACAGAGCTTAAAAGCTACTTCATAACATATGAATGATTCAAAAACATGGATGGCCAAATGTTTTTCCAACTTGAATACTACTGGATTCAACATTTCGAATATGAAAATATTTTAAGAATTAATGAAGAGCTGAGAGGTGAGAAGACAGGAAAAGGAGACAACAACAGGATATAACAACAGTGACTGACATACAGAGTGCAAATTATATTAATGAGTGTGACAATCATTTAAAATGTACAGATTTCAACAGTGAATTATCCAAAAGGGGTTTTCTGGGTAAGATGCATAAGGAAAATGATTCATATTTTAAAATGGCATAGTTGTGCCTAGTTCCTGTTACGATGAGATCAAGAGAGGATCATGATGAAGGGCCCCTCTTTTTATGTCTCTCTCTCTGGTGTATTTCCCAAGTGCCCTTCAGGCCTGGTAATAGTTATATTGGACCTGCTACAAGGGTCCAATGTGCCATATGTGTCCTTGGGCCTATTCCCTTATTGGAGTAGTCACCTTTAAGATGCCATTCCCCAAAGTGCATGTCAGTTTAAGCACACAGCCCTTAGCAGTCAGTATTCCGTATTCTCCTCTAATGTCCTACATCATCCTGCAGGCTCAACAGTGTCATTAGGGAGTACCTGTTGGGTTAAGAACAAGGGTATACTGTATGTACTGCAGATAGCAACAGAAAAAAAAGATGAAGGAACTGACAGACCTTCATATCGGCTGACTTCTGGGCTTTTTGACACCATCAATATCACCGGATGATAACTGTGCTCACTGGGCTAATTAACAGAAATCTTAGAAACCCCCTGTGTCCATTTATATATATTTTTATAATAATCAATATCTAGGCAATAGATAATGATTTAATGTATTTTTTCTAGTGAATTTTGAATAAGTACATTTTGTGTAAAATATATGTTCAATTCATATCCTTCAATCAACTGTAGAAGGAAGGAAGGAAGGAAGGAAGGAAGGAAGGAAGGAAGGAAGGAAGGAAGGAAGGAAGGAAGGAAGGAAGGAAGGAAGGAAGGAAGGAAGGAATGTAAGTGGACAGAAATACCAAAACAAACAGAAGAAAGATAAATCACTTCAAGAGAATTTACAAGTGTGAAAATTATTGCTTGTCTGATTACCTCTCCTGCACACCAACGCACCATCCAATAACTCTCTGATTAAGGAATGCTGTTACATTAGAACTCATTAGGTCCAATCACATGCTGAGAGTCCCTGCTGCTGTTTGCGGAATGAAGACAGATCACTACCTCTCTTCAAAAGCCATCTCTAGCACATGCTAAACCACACTCTAAATTGAAACAGCCAAATGCTGTATATGCAATGGTCTTTGGCCTATGTTCCAGGATTAACTCTTAGTGCTGAAAAAAACAACAACTACTAAATAATCCTTGGCCAAACCATAACAGTCCCTAACCCTAAATTAAGAGGGAAAGTATAGGTTTATAAGCATGTTGATCCAGGAACATATCTTACATCATGTTAGATAGACAATTAAATGTGTTATAGTTGTCTAATTTCGAAGGCTGTGTCCTCCGGAGGTCGCATTTGAAGGCTGCATTTAAGAAAAGTAACCATAATAAATTTCTTTGCCATCTAAAAGTTACTTTTCTTAAATGAGACTGCCTCGATGACATATGCAGGCTTCAAATGCGATCTCCGGAGGACGCAGCCTTCGAAATGAGATGCAGCTTATATATACTCTGTTGGAATCTATCTGTAACGTTGTCTACAAATGAGTTGTCTACATTGAGGAAATATTAACCTGTGGGATGCCCTGGCCTGCCTGAATCTTGAAGGTTTGAGTTTCTGAGTTGGCAGACAGCATTGAAATAGAGCGACGGTGTCATTGGGGGAGACAGTGTGGCGTCTTGAGTCGTGAGAGATCCTTCCTATGGGGTGAGGTCAGGATAACTAAGAATAGGACATTGTTTTATGTCCTCTGTCTGTCCCTGCTCTCCAAAACTCAAAAGTGAGTGAGAAACTCAAGAAGAGAGATGAGAGGCATAGGTTTCCACAAGGACATAGTCATAGAGAAAAATCTATTTAACGATCTTTAAGGACTGCAGAGCAGACTACATACCGAACACTTAAAAAAAATCTTAATCAGTATTTTTTTTATTTATCTTAACATCCTGAAAGCAAAGTAACTTCAATGGACACAGATTTATAAACAAAGCAGAATACACAGGCATGCTGTATCTGTGGTAAATCTAAAGTTCAAAACACATACATTTTATTACAAAACAACATTTTATAATTATTATTTTTTAAAGAAATATTCATTGAGAACAAGACAAATACTAATCGGATTTAATTTATGAAAATGGAAACATGTTTTACTGATACACACTCCATTAAGAGCACCCTCCAAAAAATAAAAGGTTTTTGCCAGTTTTTATCATTAGCATGTATACATTGGCACTGGTTTGGTAGGAACAATTATGCTGTGGTAGGATAATGGAGAGTAATCAAGTCATTTGTAAATTAATTAATTGATTTGTGGCTGCTTCAATAATTCTTCTGCAGTGGTTTTGGATTAATTTTGTGCTTCAGCATTAATAAGTTCACTAAATTGTGCTGACTGGAAACAAATTTGCGGTGTGCATGCAAACACTACGGAAACTTTAAAACCAACTCTCATGGGTCAGCACAAGAGTGTTCTGGACCAACTGAATGAAATGTCACTTGCCCTATCAGGCCTTTGTTGCATTGAATGTTTTTTTTTTATGCATCAGTTAGAATGTTGTGTTAATGAACATAGCTGTCATGATGTTGCATTTAATTTCCTGTTGCTTCTGTTTTAATTTGAACTTAATTTAATTAAAATATATATAATTGTATTGTAATATTATATTTTTGCTGCAAAGAACATTACATTTACTAATTTAAATCTAAGATTTTTTAATCTAGCACATATCAATATTGTTACATTTTAAATTGCTAAACAAAATTTAAGTTCCGGTCTGATAACGATACTTTCATTTTTGGTACTTGCCGATACAGAGTACCGATACTTGTATATTCATTGCATTTGTAATTTTTTTTTTTTAAATATTGTGTATGAGTATATAAGTATATGAATCAAATTAGTTGGCTTAATTCATTTAGCAAATAGATATTTCCTTCAGTTATTTTCACGCCTAATTATGCCTGTAAACGGCATAAATATAAACGAAATAATTAAGGAACTTTGCTGCTGTACCATGAGTGCAGCAGGTGCAAGGATATTACGCAGCACCCTATACTTGGCTAACTTCCGTCAACATAACCAACGTGACAACCTGCTTGCACAGAGAGCGTGCTGGGGACTATTTTCAGGCGCTGCGTAATATCATTGAGCCTGCTGCACCCATGGTATGCAGCAAAGTTCCTTGATTATTAAGCAGGAATGAGAGTATAGTTCCTAGCCATATCGGTCTAGAAAATTGTAACTTTTAATTTTGTGTCGGTCTTAGTACACAATGTAACTATACACATCACTCCAGCTGGTCCAAAACGCAGCAGCTCGAGTTCTTACTAGAACCAGGAAGTATGACCATATTAGCCCGGTTCTGTCAACACTGCAAAGGCTCCCTATTAAACACTACATACATTTTAAAATCTTGCTTATTACTTACAAAGCACTAAATGGTTTAGCTCCCCAGTACTTGAGCGAGCTCTAAACACATTACTCTCCATCACGTCTACTGCGGTCTCAAAATTCTGGCCAGTTGATAATACAGAGAATATCGAAATCAACTGCAGGCAGTCGATCCTTTTCCTATTTAGCACCTAAACTCTGGAACAGTCTTCCTATCATTGTTCGGGAAGCAGACACACTCTGTCATTTTAAATCTAGACTAAAAACACATCTCTTTACAATGGCATACACATAAAACACTTTTTCAATGAAATGATTGTTAGACTGCATTTACTAGGTCAGCCGGAACCGGGAACACTTCCCATAACACCTGATGTACTCGTTACATCATTAGAAGAATGGCATCTACTCTAATGTTAGTCTCTCTGTTTCATCCCGAGGTTTACTGCAGTCAGCCGGATTCGGGCCGTATCCAGATCAGATGATGGACCTGCGCCCAGACATGACCAACGCATGACCCTGAAGTGTCTGCAGAGACCGCGTCAATTAGACTCCCACAGAAATTACCTCATCGACACAGCATATTCAATAAACCCGTCTCCGGCATGACGACTCCGATCGTTCGAATATTCCTATTTAATAATTGTTAAATCGATGTGTCATCGTCGATAAAACCATCTCCGGCATGACGACTCCGATCGTTCGAATATTCCTATTTAATAATTGTTAAATCGATATGTCATCCTCAATAAACCCATCTCCAGCCTGGCGGCTCCGATCTTTCGAATATCGCAATTTAATAATTGTTTAATCAATACGTCATCCTCAATAAACCCGACTCTGGCGTGTTGCCTCTGATCTTTTGAATATTCCGATCTAATATGACCTCTGACCTGTAAGTTGCCAGAATAATAATTATACGCTGTTTGTTAATTGGCCAGAGGAGAACTGGCACCCTGACTGAGCCTGGTTTCTCCCAAGGTTTATTTTTCTCCATTAGGACACCTGATGGGGTTTTGGTTTCCTTGCCACTGTCGCCTGCTTTGAAACAATCTGCATTGTAAAAAGCACTATATAAATAAAGTTGACTTGACTTGACATCACAACATGTAAATAGAAAAATGTTGGCGTTATTTTGTCACTTATTGAGCAGTAAGCTAGATGCAGCCGTTTACCTCCAGTCTTTGTGCTAAACTAGGCTGTGGGTGCGTCAGACAGAGTTATGGCACGCATGGAGATGAGAATGGTATGTATAGACTTATCTAAGTCCCAAAAAGTCGGCGTGTTATTTAATAGTACAGTGAATATTTAGAGCTGCTCCAGCAGGGCTCAAGACTGAGGATTTGTTTCTACTGTTCAAATTTTTAGATACGGGTGAAACATCACAATTTTCAGCTACTGAAATTGAACAATAAGCCAATCAGCAGTTGGGGGTGTATACACGCATGATGGGATAGGAGAGAGTGTGAGGATGCAGAGGTTGCATTTTTCTGCTCCATACTTGTTACATTGGCTTTGCTATGTTTCACAGAACCAAGATATGGGTAACAATTTATAATAACTACACGCTATGCAGCATTAGTTAAGCATTAGTAAATAGTTAATTCATAATTTATAAAGCATTAATAGACATTAATAGGCAGTTTATAAATACAGCTATAAATGCTTTATTCTTGATTTATAAGCATATATATAATGTGTTTAATAATTGTATTTTCATACTATAAATGATCAATTAATAATTTCTAAATTAATATTACATTATTCACGAACTAGTTATTTAGGAGTTGTCAGTGGTTCATATGATAATTTAGAAAATGTAAGTAAAGGATTAATAAACTATTTAAATGAACATTTATACATCTTATTATTTAGACATATAGTAATAGTTACTCTCTGTGTTAATACATGCTTTATTAACATGTATTACTACTGTAATTCATGATTAATTCAGGTAGTTATAAAATATTTACTAGATGTCAGTTAACTATTTTTGTGAGCTCATCTAAAGTGAGGACTATTTATGCCTTGTAAAGCTTTTACAAAGATTTAAAGGCTTGGTTCTCTTCTGAACAGATAAAGGAAACAAATACAACACAACAAATACAACACGGGAGGAATATAGCACATATAAATATTTATTTCAAAATGCAAAAATAGAGACTGTACAACTAGTAACTTAATATCAAATTAAAATTAAACCTCTTTAATGTCATAGAAAATAATATTCCTGTAGACTGCCAAAAACCATAACGGCAGTCAAATGAAACTAAGCCTCGGCAATCTGATATAAAAATACATTTCTGTAAAGTGTAAACATTGCTGAATAAAAATTTACCAGTGGATCACACTGGATTACAGGAGTGCCAAAATACAACAAATACAATTTAGATAAAACAATAATAATATAAAAAAATATTTTTGCAGTGTCAAAATATTAACTTTAAAACATTAGAGAACAGCACTTCAGAAGAGAAATGAACCTTTAACTTTTGTAAAAGCTTTACGAGGCATAAATAGTCCTCACTTTAGATGAGCTCACAAAAATAGTTAACTAACAACTACTAAATGTTTTATACCTACCTGAAGTAATCATGAATTACAGTTGGAATACATATTAACAAAGCATTTATTAACACAATGAGTAACTATTACTATATGTCTAAATAATAAGATGTATAAATGTTAATTTAAATAGTTTATTAATCCTTTACTTACACTTTCTAAATGATCATATTAACCACTGACAACTCCTAAATAACTGGTTTGTAAATAATGTAATACTTAATTTAGAAATGATAAATTGATCATGTATAATGTATGAAAATACAATTATTAAACACATTATAGATATGCTTATAAATCAAGAAAAAAGCATTTATAGCTGTATTTATAAACTGCCTATTAATGTCTATTAATGCTTTATGAATGATGAATTAACTATTTACTAATGCTTAACTAATGCTTCATAGTGCGTAGTTATTATAAAGTGTTACTGATATGGGGTTGTAATGTAAACTATAGTAACGGGACATTTTTGAGTGTTGTTGTTTTGCTTCACTTCAACTATGATAAAGAGACATCCACACTTACCAATTCACAAGATTAACGGAATGCATAGCTGATATAAAACATTGGATGACCAGTAATTTCCTGCAACTCAATTCAGAAATTTTTTTTTTTTTAATTATTGGGCAAAAAAGCTCCACAAGTAGTAACCTAGAATACTGTCTAACACTTGATTGTTGCTCTGGCTGCTCTGTCAAGTCCTCGTGGTCAGTGAGGAACCTGGGTGTGCTCTTTGATACCAATCTCTCATTTGAAAGCCAAGTTTCTAGTATCTGTAAAACTGCATTCTACCATCTTAAAAATATATCTAAATTATGGCACATGCTCTCAATGCAAAATGCTGAACAGTTAGTTAATGCGCAGAGGCGGTCTTAACATAGAGGCATAGGTAGGCGGCTGCTTGGGGCTCGGGAAGCAGACACACTCTGTCATTTTAAATCTAGACTGGCTCCCAACCAACCTAAAAAAAAAAAAAGAAAAGAAAGGAAAAAGCCCATTATCATCATGAAACAACCTGGCACCTCTGACACCTAGGGACTTCAGGAGCCGTTGCATGGAATGTTCCAGTGAAGCCTCGACAGCAGACTTCTGCTGGGTACATGACAGTACCTCAGTGCATGCAGCTGATAGGTCTGCATGCTTCTCCTTTTTCCTCTCAAAAGCAGACTCTAGGCCGTCTTTCCATGGCACAGTCAGTTCAACCATAATAACTGTTCTTGTGATGGTAGACCAGGGCACAATGTCTGGCCAGAGGGAGGTTACGGTGACCTGCTGTGGGAACTTCAGTTGGTGATCAAGATCAGCTCTCAGTTCCCTGTTGCCGCCGGGTGACCGCAAGGACAACTCCTTTGAGGTGCTGCTTAATGCCTCACCACCTTGCCTCACAAACTGGATCAGCCTGTGAGTTGCTGTTGGACTGGCCCTGTTGGCCTCAATGACTTCAGATACTTTTCGCAGGACCTGGTCGTGAGCCAACCATAACGTCCTTGGGTCAGTGCTGTTTTGCAGCTGGATAGGATGTGCTGTAAGCTGAGGTTCTGATGGCCACATAGCTGGCAGATCTTCTCTGAGCCATACCAAAGGTGCAGATTCTGAGGGCTTGGTAGGGTATCGTATGTGGCCCTGATTAGGAAGCTCAGCCTTGCTTGAGGCATCCTCCACAAATCAGCCCACGTCACAACCCTGTCGATGACAGCCTCCCAGGTTGTCCATCTCCCTTGTTGGCATTGGCTCACGGCTTTGATTTTGTAGCCTCCTCTTCATCCTTCACAACTTCGGAGATCACCAGGTTTTTCTCTCTACCTTTGAGGCTTTGGACCACATCTTAGGTGGTGTTTCCCGACCAAAGCCTGCCCTGCCATATTGCACCAATCCGACAAGCGGGCAATGGCCTGGTGTACTGACTGTGATGCTTTCCATTTCCTTCCAGTATGCACTTGGGCCAAATTGTTTTGCACTGCCGGTTTCGGTGAGTCATTCAGCTCGAATACCAGCCGCACCTTCTCCAGCTTGTAGACCAAGCTCAAGGATTTAATTGGGAGCCTCAAGGTGTTTCTTCCAAACAGGGCTACATTTGACAGACATTGGGTAAGGCCAAGCCACTTCCGGATATAGTTGTTAGCCTTTGAGTCCTTCTTCTGGACTGCTGATATGCCAATGTCACACAGTTTGAGGGGCCACATCAAGTGATGGTACAAGGTAAACTGGTAACACCAGACCTTCATTTTTCCAGGTAGCAAGCTTTGACTGATCTTTTCAAGGCCCTCAAAGAGCTGTAGGTTGATGCAGGTGGCCATGTTCTTGTCGGACAGGTGTGTAAAGCCTTCCCAAACTTCTAATAAATACAATAATATATTTTTTTAATAACTAATAATAAAACAGAATAAATATGTATAAGTAATTTCTAGACATTTGGACACCTCACTGAAATTTGTATGACGTGTTCTGTTCAAATAAAGTTACAAGATTTTTTTCACTTTTGGCTCAACGGTTAGTGTCATTGAAGGCTGAATTCTGTGACAAAGCTACCACTAACAAAAGGTTATCATGTTGTAACATCATCTAGAGATATGGATTAAAACATAAAATCTAACTAGAATTTGCCAACTTGGGTGGTACCAATTAGTGAAAATTGTGGCCTGGGCCCATGGACTAAAACAGATTCAGATGGAAATGTTCAAAACAGGAGGTTGTGTGGGCTTTCAGTGAGTTTTGTGGTGGGTGACAGGCAGTCCCGTTCGCATTCTGCCCCGCTGAAAATATTCACATCAAATCAACTTTTATCATAGTCAGTGTTTAGGACTCCCCTTTCGCTGTCCTTTCCCCTCACACTTTCTTGCCCCCGCATTTCAAACCGGCATAGCATGAACGCGACAGGCCATCTGGAAATCGTATGCAAGCACAGTCATTTACAACAATGGCATGATCCACAATGGCAGACCTGTGGAATTAGCAAATTAGCTGCCGAGTTTTAATCTACTACTACTACTACACTAAACGTTGGTGTCAAATGCTTTCTGTTTTCTGTTCACGTTTTACACAGTACATGTAATAAAAGACTTGACAGCATTGAGCTGAGGCGGTTTTCACTGAAATATAACAAAGTCAGAATACACCCTCCCTGTTTTGAATGGCTATTAGCATGGCAGAATGATTTCAGATTCAAATGTGGATTCAACAAGCAAAAAGAGCCACTCGTCCAATTCAAATCCCCTCAGTTGAGTGAGAGAGACAGAATGCTTTTCGATATGATATTCAAAGCACGTGTTGGGAAAACATTGGAATAGATGCTCAGAGATGTTTGGAGCTATTCTGGTACAGCGTGGAATGATCTGTCAGGAGCAATGCGTCACTCTTCCTATTAGCTGTGTGTGTATCTGTGTGTGGGTTTGAGTGTATCAGTGCACACATACAATGCATGAGCATCTGCATGTGTATATTTGCACGCACAAGTTCTGCATGCATCCAGTTTGTGCTTGAAGCCATATAGACGTACAGGGAGCCTTCTGTTGTGAGAGACAGTGGCCGTTGGCTCTTAGAGTGGGACAAACAGAAGCAGACTGCATCACATTTACTCACAGAAAACCCATCCAAATCCCTTTCATCACTGCAGAGGACAAACACACACACACACACACACACACACACACACACACATTGTGTTTAGGGTAACACGGTACATAATCAGATTCCTTTTTCAAGTAATGAGTGATACAATTTATTAACTGACAAACAGAACCTTCCCTTTCCCCAAGTACAAAGAAATAAGGGTATATTTTAGATGCAAAAGCATTGTAAGCATAATGCCCGTTGTGTGTTTAATGCTTCTCTGTGATGTTTAGAGCATTTTCTTTCAGCCCATTTCTTAAAGGCCCACTGAAGTGCCTTGAAACGCGCAGCATTATTCAATGTGTTGACGTAATTTCCCCTGAAACAGCTCCAGCTGTTAGCAGCTCCTCCCTTTTTTGAAACAGCCAATAGCTTTTCATTAATACCACAGTTTGACTAGAGCCTTTCTGTTTGGTAAAGCCGCTAATCTCTAACCATTTATCGTCATATTCTCCTCCATATCGCTTTGAAATGCAGCATTCCGTGCAGAATTTAAATGGGTCCGATATGTTTTGTTGTCTGCGCCAACTCACGCATATGATCCGCTCTGCGCTCTCGTGTCTCTATTCTAACTTTAGACCAGAGCCGTTGGTGTGTGTGTGTGCGCTGCTGCGGTGTGCGTGAAACTAACGTGAAACTAGACTTCATTCGCCTCAACTGAAAGCATATTTACAATGTCTGAATTGTTTCCTATCGCATATATATTGCGCTATGTGCCTTTCACCGTGTAGAAATTAGTAAATGTGTGAACAACTGACTGGTTTCAGACGCAGCTTCAGGGTCTATTTATAATGCAGGGGGTGGGACGCTTCAGATTCTAGAAAGCATTTGATTGGACAGAAGATTTGATGAGAAGGTGAAGGCGATGATGTCATCAAAATCTGTGATTCATTTTAACAGAAGTGAGTGACTGTATATTTTGAATGCTTATATCTCCTTAATGCAAATTTTGTACTACTGCTACTTCAGAAAGACTGGTATTGTTAAATTTTTTGTTATTGACTTGGTACTGAAATACCGGTACGTTTGACATCAGTATATTGCAGCTGTCAGGCAGAAACCTTGTATCTACATATTTTGTAATTTTTCATTTAGTTTTTTTCATAAATCACAAGTCATCCTTTATATCTGTCTGTAGGTTTTGAAAAACAAATAACCAATAAAAAATACTAAAACGAGCTTGTGACTGAACCCTCGTAACTCCATTGGATCCTCAAACTGTTAATCAAACCTGTTAGTCAAACTCCACACCGCCTCTATTGTGAATGAAGTGACACACAGTTTGGACTGTCTTTGCTTGTTTGCAATGCAAGAGTAAATAAATAACTGATAATGAGATGCACTTCTCTGAAATTCAATGTTCAAAAACCTTGTAACTCTATTTGAGCTTGATTTTTGTAATATGTTAATAATATGTTGACACAAGTGTATTACCATATATAAAACCATAATATCAACTTTAACTATGCTGTATTTAATAATAATAATAATACAAAAATAGTGTTTTTTTACTTTTGCTGAAAAGTAGCAGTTTTGGAAATACAAGATTTCTGTCCGACAGCAACGATATGTATATATTTAAATATTTATATTATAAATATTTATTATATTATCTACTGAAACATGGTACATAGTTCATACAACTTTTCAGAACATCTTACTCAAAGCTACATTAAATTAGGGCTGGTCCGAATACCATTTTTTGAGCTTCGAAGCTTCAGTAGTAATCAACACCGAATATTCGAAGCTTTGGAGGGAGGAGGCTGAACATATTTTTCTCTCTAATAAAGGCGGAAATCTCGAGTAGTGGCACGCCTCAGCAGAGCTTATATGCTCCCAATGGACACTGCACTAGTGATACAAAACACACAGGTCTGTTACGTCCCAGTAACAAGCTCCTATATTTCGCAGTAGATTCATTTAGATTGATAACAATGGGTAATAGGCTTGCTGCAATAGTCTGTGTTTCCGGTGTTCAGGCATAACACCAGTTACATCACTTTCCCACCGCGGCACCGCACCCACCATCGTTTTGATATTTTATAGTAGTAAAAATAATTTAGTTCCCATTCAGTCAGTCACTCTCAACGCCACGTCGGAGTACCGACAAATAGGAATCTCACTCGCGAGAGCCAATCTACTTCCCATTGTAACTAAACGAGCCAATGCACATTGGCATGCAATGATTGCACCAGGTGCTCATGACATGCCGTGCAGGTATAAATGAGACACAGGTGATGGCATCAAATCAACCTTTTGCTTCGGAGCCGAGTGGTGAATGTTTTGTCCTGAAATCACTCTCTACAAAGCGTGTGTTAACATTATAACGAGTCAAGCTCTTCGATGGACCTCTCCTCGTTTGATGTTGGAGTGACAGCACTGCAGCGGGGTTGATTACTCTCTTTCTTTTTCTATTTTGTTTTTTGAGCAAAAACAAAAGGCTGTTCTCACAGCTGGTTCAGTGCCCTGTTAAGAGCGCTGAAAAGCTGTTTTTATGGCTGGTAAGAGATCGCCTTCTATGAGAGAGAGGGCGCATGACAGGCTGCACTTTTTCCCTGTCTTTGTCGCCGCGACTATTCCCCTGTGTGCTTCAGCACTGCGGAGAGCAGTTTCTCTAAAAGAGCTACACAGATAGAGCTTGCGTCTTTTTAAAGATGACATTCTATCTGTGTGTTTCTGGATACGGTTGTTTCCTGTCCTCACTGACGGCCATGAGCACTGTTTCACATGTCTGGGCGCATGCTGAGTCGGTGTTCGTGGGTGGTCATGTTTTCTATTGAGAACATGAACACATCAGCACACCGGTCGCGACTCATCTTTCTCCGGGAAGCTTGAGTCCCCTTTGTGGTTGGCCAGCCGCCGCTTGTGTGTAAAAGCACAACCGTGGGTCTGCTCGACACCCTGGAAGACCATGGAGATCAGCGAGAGTTGCCGTCGGGGAAACCCGGACGGACCTCTCACTTCTCTGAGTGTCGTGTGCCATTGAGTGCTAGGCTGTAGTGCGGGTTGTCACAGCAACCCCGCGCTCATTCGACGCTTTAGGTGCGCTGTCCCCTTACCTATTTCTCGTTGTAGCGCCCTCCCTGGCAACAGGAGAGGTCTACTTCAGTGAAATAGCTGGGGGGACCTGAGGAGAGGAGGGCTTCTCCTTCGGGGAACCAACCCCCTAGGGCCCCTCCCCCTCTAGCGCACTGCAAGCTGTGCAGCTTCTGGATGGAGTTGCTGGTCCTTCTTATGGGGGAACCTAGCATTTCATTTGGTGCTCCAGTTGAGGATCAGATGTCAATCACTGCATCAGAGAGGGCTGTTGTGCTCTGGGAATGAGGATGATGCTGAGCCCACTGTAATGGTTTGTGCTTTGCTGAATCAGATTAAGAGTTAACAGCCATGCTTTCTGGGATCATTCCCAGATGTGCATGGAAAACTTAGCAGTATGGCACTACTTTGGATATGGAAAGCCAAAAGGGCCAAAACTGCAAAAGTTTTTCCTCTCTCACTACCCTCAACGGTGGGGTGGCTGTGCGCAGACCAATGGTACCCAAATTCTCAAAAAAAAAAAAGTCCTATCTCCTTCGCCAGCGGACTGTAGTGGACAGTTCAAGGACGCAACCTAGCCTTCTCACATACCCTCTGCCCTCTCGTGGAATCAGGTAAGTGTGCAATGCACACTCACACCCCGCTGCAGGCCACCTCCACGAGACAGCCACCCCAGCCGGGTACCCGCATTCCACCTCGCTGCCCCACGGTGGGTACGCCGGTGATCCCTTTGGTCCCGCTTGTATGGTCTCCTCAGTCCGTCTTGCTGGCTCATTCGGATCATCAGGCTCGGCTATGTGATTCAGTTCGCCCGGCGCCCCCCCCAGGTTCAAGGGCATCCACTTCACTTCGGTAAAAGCCGCAGATGCCCATGTCCTGTGTGTGGAGATCGCTGTCCTACTGGCAAAGGACGCGATAGAGCCGGTCCCTCCAGCCGAGATGAAGACCAGCTTCTACAGCAAACCGGTGGGTTACGACCAATCTTGGACCTGCGAGTCCTGAATTGGAGCCTCCACAAGCTACCATTCAAGATGCTCACGCAGAAACACATTTTCAAATACAGTCGTCCCCAAGATTGGTTTGCAGCGATCGACCTGAAGGACGCGTACTTTCATGTCTCGATTCTTCCTTGACACAGGCCACTTCTGTGCTTCGCGTTCGAGGGTGAGCATATCAGTACAAAGTCCTGCCCTTCGGGCTGTCCCTGTCCCCCTCTATCTTCACGAAAGTCACGGAGGGGGCCCTTGTGTCCAGGCACGCTGTGGTTTTCACAGATGCCTCTGCCATGGGCTGGGGAGCCATGTACAACGGGCATGCAGTGTCAGGGGTTTGGACGGGCCCACACCTTCATTGGCATATCAATTGCCTCGAGTTGCTAGCAGTGCATCTTGCTCTGAGCCGGTGATCCCTTTGGTCCCGCTTGTATGGTCTCCTCAGTCCGTCTTGCTGGCCCCGTACTTCCTCATACCCAAGAAAACCGGTGGGTTACGACCAATCTTGGACCTGCGAGTCCTGAATTGGAGCCTCCACAAGCTACCGTTCAAGATGCTCATGCAGAAACACATTTTCAAATACATTCGTCCCCAAGATTGGTTTGCAGCGATCGACCTGAAGGACGCGTACTTTCATGTCTCGATTCTTCCTTGACACAGGCCGCTTCGCGTTCGAGGGTCGAGCATATCAGTACAAAGTCCTGCCCTTCGGGCTGTCCCTGTCCCCCTCTGTCTTCACGAAAGTCACGGAGGGGGCCCTTGTGCCCATGAGAGAACAGATCATTCACATCCTCAACTACCTCGACGACTGGCTCATTCTAGCACAGTTCAGGGATCAGTTGTTCGAACACAGGGACCTGGTGCTCAGACACCTCAGCCGGTTGGGTCTTTGGGTCAACTGGGAAAGGAGCAAACTCGCCCCCGTGCAGAGGATCTCTTTTCTCGGTATGGAGTTGGATTCAGTCGAATGGACAGCTCACCTCACAGAGGAGCGTGTCCAGTCGATGCTGAACTGCCTGAACATGTTTCAAGGCAGGATGGCAATTCCACTGAAACAGTTTCAGAGGCTCCTGGGGCATAAGGCGGCCGCTGCGGCAGTAACACCGCTCTGCCTGCTTTATACGAGACCACTTCAGCATTGGCTACACAGCCGAGTCCCGAGATGGGCGTGGCAATGCGGCACTCACCGGGTGAGCATCACACCGGCCTGTCGCCAGTCCTTCCGTCTATGTTCAGACCCCTCGTTCCTTCGGGCCAGAGTGCCCCTGGAGCAGGTGTCCAGGCACGCTGTGGTTTTCACAGATGCCTCTGCCATGGGCTGGGGAGCCATGTACAACGGGCATGCAGTGTCAGGGGTTTGGACGGGCCCACACCTGCATTGGCGTATCAATTGCCTCGAGTTGCTAGCAGTGCATCTTGCTCTGAGCCGCCTCAAAGGTCTGTTACAGGGCAAAGATGTACTGTTCTGCACGGACAACACTGCGACCGTTGCGTATATAAACCAATATGGTGGTCTGCGCTCCCGTCGCATGTCCAAACTCGCCCGCCATCTCCTCCTCTGGAGTCAGAAGTGTCTGAGGCCGTTTTGGGCCATTCATGTCCCTGGTGTGCACAACCGTGTGGCCGACGAGCTTTCACGAGCTGGCAGCGCGTCCAGTGGTGGTTCAGCTGATTTGGAGACAGTTCGGGGAGGCACAGGTCGACCTGTTTGCCTCTCCAGAAACGTCCCATTGCCAGTGGTTCTATTTGCTAACCGAGGGTACACTCGGCACATTTTACATTTACATTTACGCGTTTGGCAGACGCTTTTATCCAAAGCGACTTACATTGCATTCAAGGTACACATTTTACATTTTGCCAGTTCTTGCTTTCCCTGGGAATCGAACCCATGATCTTGGCGTTACCAGCGCCATGCTCTACTGTTTGAGCTACAGGAAAGCCATTTTACATTTACATTTATGCATTTGGCAGATGCTTTTATCCAAAGCGACAGGGGGATTGTCCAGGGACAATAGTCCAGTGACGGATGCCCTAGCACACAGCCGGCCCCAGGGTCTGCGCAAATATGCCTTTCCCCCAGTGAGCCTTCTTGCACAGACTCTGTGCAAGGTCAAGGGGGGACGAGGAGCAGTTGGTGGCGCCGTACTGGCCCAACCGTACCTGGTTCCCAGAACTGATACTCCTCATGACAGTTCCTCCTTGGCCGATTCCTCTGAGGAAGGACCTTCTGACTCAGAGACGGGGCACACTGTGGCACCCACGTCCAGACCTGTGGAAGCTTCATGTTTGGCCCCTGGTCGGGACGCAGAGGTTCTAGGTGACTTACCCCAAGAGGTAGTTAACACCATCACTTCAGCAACAAGGGTTGGAGCGTAGGCTGTCCCCCTCCACCAGCAAGGTCTATGTTACTGCAATATCCGCCTATCACGACCACGTAGAAGGTAAGACGGTTTGGAAGCACGACCTAGTCGTTAGGTTCCTTAGGGGGGCGAGACGGTTAAATCCTCCTGGTCCCCCCTCCATACCCTCTTGGGATCTTGCTCTGGTGCTCCAAGCACTTCAGAATGCCCCATTTGAGCCCTTGCAGTCAGCAGAGCTAAAGGTTCTGTCTATGAAGACTTTGCTGTTGTCTGCATTGGCAAGACCCATCAAGAGGGTAGGGGACCTGCAGGCATTTTTGGTCAACAAATCGTACCTCGAGTTCGGCCGGGTGATGCCCACGTGAGACCCCGGCCTGGCTATGTGCCCAAGGTTCCTACCACTCCCTTCAGGGACCAGGTGGTGAACCTGCAAGCGCTGCCCCCAGAGGAGCCAGACCCAGCCCTAGCTTTGCTCTGTCCCGTCCGCACTCTCTGGATCTACGTGGATAGAACTCAAAGCTTCAGAACCTCAGATCAGCTCTTTGCCTGTCCCGGAGGCCAGCAGAAGGGAAAGGCTGTCTCCAAGAGGATGGCCCACCAGATAGTGGATGCACTCACCTTGGCTTACCAAGCACAAGGCGTGCCCTGTCCGCTCAGGGTGCGAGTACACTCTACTAGAAGTGTTGCTTCCTCCTGTGCACTGGCACGTGGTGCCTCGCTTTCATATATCTGTAGAGCTTTGGGCTGGGCGACACCAACACCTCCTTCGGGGTACGATGTGGGCTCCGCAGCATTCCCTTCACTAGGGCACGCTTCCGAGTGTTATCCAATAAATCACTGAGCGGGTCATGTTGAACAGCAGTGATGGACTTCACGGTGTGAGCCCCATCTCATCAGGTAAGAGAGCTCAGGTGGCTCACACAAGGCACTGGAAGGGGGCAGAGGCCATGACGCTTTGGTAGGGATTCCTATTCGTTGGTACTCCACGTCCCGTCACCATGTCCTCTGTACCCCACTGGAGTGCCTGTCTACCTACTCGGCTCCTCAGCAAAAGGCTGATTTGATGCAATCACCTGAGTCTCATTTATACCCGCACGGTGTGGCATGAGCACCTGGTGCAATCATTGCATGCCAATGTGCATTGGCTCGTTTAGTTACTCTCGAAGTAGATTGGCTCTCGCAAGCGAGATACCTATTCGTCAGTACTCCAACGTGGCATCTCCGTTCCCTCCTTCAGGTAACGAGGGTTATATATGTAACCAAGACGTTGAGTTAGAAAACAGATTAACTACAATTAAAAACTGAACATGCAGTGTGAGCCGAATGAGAGTCGCAGCACAGACCAGAAGCAGGGATCAGATTTCATTCATCACAAGAGTTCGAAGCTGAATGAAAAGATGATCGCGGAAGATTTGGTTTCAAAGTTAAATGTAAAAGCGCTTATTTAAGGGAGTTTGTCATTGTATTGTTTTGTTGTTGTGTTTTTCATTAAGAATAATAGGCTAATGAACCCACCATTTAAGCAACCCGCCCCCGAATTGGCGCTAATTCTAAACTGAAAGTAAAATGTGCACAGCTGCACTGTCATTCGTTCACGGCCGCACAAGCACTGTAATGTGACGGTGAGGGAAAATGTTCTCACTGTCACATCCCTAATGGGTAAAAAGGCTAATATATTTTGATTCTATTATTCTATTTTCCACAATGTCAAACCAATGCAGCACAAAATGTCAAGCTCAGGCATGCATTTCTTCCATACAAGCTCATGCAGTTGTGCGCTCTAGACAGAGAATACTCAGTTGCAGCCTTGCAGGGAACAGTTCAGGCTAAGAAGAAACAAATATATTTAAAGTGTTAAAGTTAATGAGATAATTAACAGATTAATTGAGTGATGATTGATGATTATTGAAGATAACTGAGGTTAACAAGCAGAATCACCAAAGGAGAACATCATAATGTTCAGTCACCATTATTGTGATCAGTGTTTGATTTAGTTGGGATCTTGACTCTTGACATTTTAACATTAAAAATTGTTTGCGTTGTTTTAACAGCCAGGTCAGCAAAGAGAAAAGTTGATCAGGTGGTGTTGGTTATGTTTTGACATAATCATCAATTGAACTGAATCGAGCTAATATAGTATATAGCCTTAAATCTGAGTTAAGTTTAAACCAGCCTTGTGATTCTACAGAATAAGTTCCAGCATTTGCATCTTAATCCAAAGGATTTCATAAAAGTTGTTCTGATCAAAACACTTTATGTAATTTATTATCATGTCCTTTATTTTATTTGTTGCTGTTTTTTATGTGACTTTTCAGTATCTTCTTTTCTAATGTTCAGATTTGATCTGTTTACCAGAATATGCTGTTTGTCACCATTTTTGAGATTCGTACACTGATTCTTGATGTGTGTGTGCCTAAAAGAAAGGTTTTTTTTTCCTGAAGTGCTTGTTTTTATTTTTTTATCAGAACAACTTTCAAGAATTCTTTAGAATTATATTGAAAATGCTGGACCTTATGTTGTAAACAACAAGGTAAACCTAACTCAGAGACTAGGCTCTAAATGAGTTCAGTGATTCAGGTCAAGTAGTGATGACATCAAAACATAACCAACACCACTTGATCAGCTTTTCTCATGGCTTGTTTGGCTGTTACAACTCATACCAAACAAAATATAATATTAAAAAGTCAAGTGTCAAGATCCCAACTAAAAGAAAAATTATGATGTTCTCCTTTGGTGATTCTGCTTGTTAACCTCAGGTATCTTCAATAATGGCAAATCATCACTCATATAATCACTTAATTATCTCAACTTTAACACTGCTTCAGTGTTACTTTAACACTTTCACACTCTTGAGTATGGTCTCACATATACTCCCAGGAGAGTTAATTTAACACTGGAGTTTCTGCTGTGTAGGTGTATATATAGTAAAATATCTATAAGTTATAAAGTAAAATATCTAGCTTCTGGCAGATTACCGTCCGTATTCAATTTACGGAAAAACCGTAACTGACGTAACGACGATGTTGGATATAGCGTAAGCATTTTGAATTGTTGAATATGAAAGGCGGTCTGCCGGCAGCTAGATATTTTACTTTATAAAGTGTTAAATATGTATATTTTTCTTACAAAAAAACATCGATTCGCTTCAGAAGGCCTTTATTAACCCCCTGGAGCCGTGAACCATTGTAATTGTCTAAAAGAAGAATGTCATATACACCTAAGATGGCTTGAGGGTAAGTAAATTATGGGATCGTTTTCATTTTTGGGTGAACTATGCCTTTAATGCCAGCAGTTACAACAGGTCTGCTTTTTATGAAATTTTTAGTTTGTATCTGCTGCTTTGCCATCGCCATCATTACTCAAGAGTATGTGTGAGATCACCTGTGCTCATGCGAGTCTGAATGTGATCTCCTCACCACTGGCAGATCAATATGCCTCTGAATAATCTATGATCTCCAGAATACTAGCTTCTCACCATTGATCCAACCCATCGATCAGGCCATGAATGCTTCATTCTCCTCTGAGAGCTCTGTATTCTAACACTGGCTCTTTAAAAATAGTACTTATAAGTCTCACCATTCATTTTTCAGAGAGAGAGAAAATACTATTTTATGTCCCTTTACAGCTGTTAGAATTCTGAAGAACTCAGTGACGCTCTGCTACGCACTGATGCACAAGAGATGCAAGACACGAGCATCTCTTAAACATCAATGGCTGTCATACACCAAAGCTTCTTCTGTTCCAGTAAGTATCCCAATTGTGTTTATGCAAGTGTGTGCAAAATATAGGATTTAAATGTCATTATGGATTTGTGTGGGTGCATAGAGCCACCGTCCCTCCCACACTGTGTTTGGAGATATGGAAATTGCAGGGAGTGACGCCATGTCTTCTGAATGTCCTAACACTAATTCCTTAACAGTCTGAGGCCAGATTACTCAGCGGTCATGTCATAAAGACAATAAACTGCACATAACATGAACATGAATCTGAATGTTTACCTGAAAACAAATAAAAACAATTTGAATTCCCTTCTTCTCCATAAAAAAACGTTACGAACATTAGTGTTGATGTGTACAGGCAGTAAAATGTTAAACATTAATTAACATGAACAAACAATAAACAATGCACATTTACATATTAAAGGTGGGGTAAGTGCTTTCTGGTAACTGATGTTGATTTCAAATCACCAAAACAAATACGCCCTATTTTGATAGCTCCACCCCACACATATGTAACCCAGGCAATGACTATGGCACGACAGTCCAACTAACGAACATATACAATTGTGACAAGATTAGAGGGTTATATTGATCATGAAAAAAGGAATCAAAGGAAACAAACGTATATTAGGAGTATATCATCTTACTTTTCGGATCTTTACTTGCCTGATAGTAGGCCTTCTTTTGTTCCAAAGAAATCTTCCATATTTGTTTTTTATCTGCCATCTCTCTCTTTCTGTCGTCGCTAGACTAATATCCGTCCTGTGTTGTGTCTTTTGAATAATGACATGCACTGAGTGCTCTCTTCTCCCCGTCATTAGTAGACACGCCCCTTACTTCTGATTGGCTATAAGTTTGTTTTGGTACTCGTTCCGAGACACTTTTCTATACCACTCTTTCCCTGCCATTGACCAAAATCTACGTCATTTATGACACAGCGCTTCCCCGCCATTGACAGAATTTTCTGGCTTTCCGCATTTTCACTGTTATAACCTAGGGGGTGCTATTACAAATCTTCTGAAAGAGTACAGAATCTCCAGATCAAAACATAGACGAAAAAGAATCAGAAACAAGCGATATCATATGTAAAATAACGCGATCATCAACATTAAAAATGTGATTCAAATTCCAATTCAATTTAAATTTACACTCACAGACTGAAATTCTGAATTGTACTCAACCCTGTTGTGCATTGACATGACATGTGGGACAGTCTGGATCTGTTTAATATATATTCAGGCATTCTGGCTGTTTAATATATATATATTCAGGCATTTGTGTGAATTGTTTGCATGTGTCTGCTCAAAAGAGATTACAAGGAGGTTTGCTACAATAAAAAACACCCAAGTGCACCATTACTATGATAGAAAAAGCATAAGAAAGAAAGGATAAATGGATACATGGATGGAAGGATGGGAATGGTTAGTGAGGAGGTCAGTCACCGATAATATTATCCAGCTCACAGCGCTAAACGGACAAGACAGCGGTTTGAGTGTGTGACTCACATCCTACCCCAGAACCATCTCTGGAATCATTTCCTCCTCACTGGGCTGAGCTCATTGAGGAGACAGAGCCGACCCAAACTGACCTCCACAGTGATCCGAACCTCCAGCTTCCCTAGCATGACTGTCATGCTATTGCTACCACATTCGTCTCAAAGAACGCCTCAGAACTAATCAACATGACAGATGTTTTCCTTCATAGAACAGAAGAAAGGTGGATGGACAGAGGAGATCCTTATAAGAGAACAAAGTCAAAACTTTGTGAGATCTGCTACTTTATACATTCACATGCACTCATATAGAAGATGTTATTATTCAAAGTGACTTATAAATGAGGAATACAGCTAAAGCCATTCATCTGCAACCAAAATTATATATCTCTGCTAAGAAAAGTTGGAGCATAGAAGAAAGTAAAATACAGTGAGACAATACACAGAGCTTGTGCATTTTCAGGATTGATGGTGTTCATGTAACTGTTTGCAAAAGCCTTGGCTGTTTGGGTTGTCTACAAATTTTCATACTTCATTCTAGTGGAATAAATAATAATAATGATGTTTAACAACCCATGAAACAAACTTTAATTTTGTGCAAGTTTTAATTTTTTTTATTTTTTTTTATTGTTTGTTTATTTCAGCACAAGCCATTACTACATTTCAGTGCTTCCAAAAGAAATACACCCTGAGGTAGAAAATCATGGTGAAATATTGGATTCCATGAAAGTGGAATGAATAAAGTCAGGTTTTCATAGTCCAGAGAAGGTTGAACGACAAGTGGCACACAGAGGAATAATTAAAGAACAACATTTAGCCTCTGATGTAGAGTTACGCTGGAGGGGATAGACAAAGGTCAAGAGAGGAGCAGTCTCAATGCGGATCTTCATCTATGGCCTTTAACCTTTCTTGTTGCTCTTCTTTGAACACTTCTGAACGGCTAATAATGCACGCTGGGCATGATTCCCTGAGTCCAGCTAGTTCACCACACTACTGGCTCTAAATTAAGACCACCATCATGATACAATCTATAATTACAAGGAATGCTTCAGTGACATGCATTAATTGGGGCCGTTATTGCAATCAATATTCTGTGGCCGGAGTAATGTTCATCTATATCATTCAAAAAGTGTGTTAACTCTGACAATACCAGGCAGGATTCAGAGCATTGCAAGTCACAAAGACCGTGAAGGGTTTGATTCAACCATATGTTGAAGGCATCCTAAAGCTTGTTATGATTGAGTAATCGAATGAAATAAACTCTTATAGGATTAAAGTACATAATATCACATTTTGCCTGATTAAATTCTATATAAGAGTTTAATTATTTAATTAATTTTACAGTTTTATTCAGCGCTTTCTTTTCCAAAGTAGATAACGGCATGATTCAATGTCGTAGCTAGTGTATCCAGGGCCTTGGTGCAGGTTGCTGTTGTGGGCTCCCTTGAAATCATGTTCCAGGGGTTGAAATCGCGGGGCCCACCTAAGGCCACAACACATGACTACAAGCCACATACACACTATACTTGCTCAAGCCTGGCTACAAACCTCAATAGACAATATAGGTAAAACCTTCATTGCTATGGCAACCAAGAAGTGGCTTACTGGTTTAGAAACTGTTACTTTCTGAGGTTGCAACATAATTATTTTTTTGTTATTTGTACAGCAGCTTTGCACCCCTCTCAGATGCCCGCCTCATGTTTCCTGTGGGACCCCACCAAATCCCACCTCAATATCTTCACACTACATTTTAGCAACCCTATTAGCCATTTCGGCTAGGCCTGAAGTAGACATGAGAGAATTACCAACAGTCTGATGGAAGGAAATACTTGCTGAGGGACATGACAAAGTGACATCACTTGAAACCAGTAATGAAGTCACATGTGAACCTGGCTTCATCATAAAACCCCCTAATACATCTTAATATTAAACAAGAAAACATTAAACATTTTTAGGTCTACAAATGTACGAATATTTACATTCGTAAATCTTAAAGGGGTTTATAGGGGCCTCAAAATACTGGTCTATAGGCCAAAAGCCAAGCAGCTCCTCAACTGTTAGAGTTCCTTGAAACCTGCAATGAAAATCGATTTCTACCAAGGTTATTTTAGGTTGGTTATTTGAAATATTTTGCTATTTGCAAAATAAAGAAAACAAACATGATGCGCGATCTGCAGCCTCTCTCTCTCTCAAAGACGATTCAGATAGTCTTCAGAAAATTACCTCTAGCTTAGTGAATACTTGTCTCACAAACATGAGACATATGTCTAAAGAAACGTTGAAATGTCAGGTTTTAAATAATGTAAACCAAATCGAAAACAAATATTCTGTATTTATGTAATCTGTTCGAAAAGAGATACAAGTCAGTCACCCGCGAGCCACTTCATTATCCGGTAATGCGACTACGCCCACGCAGCGTGCGCTCTTTCAGATTCAAATACTGACAATCCAGAGTCGACCCCCACACATCAACCCATACAAACACATCAAGTGAAGCGCTATAACGTTACTTCAGCTACATCGTTTTGAGAAGCGTCGAGGAATAATCCTGGATTTATTCTCCTCATGAAAAGCTGTTCATTTCTAAGAGCAACGGATTTCGCTGCTGATTGTAAGGTAGGTTCGTTTATTCTGTTAGAATCTGTGAATATTAAATGCAAAAAGACTGTTTAAATATGAATCCTGCTGCATTTCATACATGCAAGACTGTTTATACAATATTTATTTGGCTTGGTTTGGACAGATTAGAACGTGTTCGCAAATGTCTGCTCAGATGCTATAAATATAGTACCAGTCAAATATATTTTGCTTCATATTGATGCTTAAATATTATAGCCTAATTGTATTTTTTTTTTTTTTTTTAATATCAAAGTTTGTCAGAAATGATTCTGGAGTTTTGTTTTGTAGAAAGTGAATTGCTTTCTTTACAGTGAATTTCATTTTGTATAAATTGTATCTTAATTTTTATTATTTATTATATATTTTTTTTAGCATGGGACTACTTTCAAAAACAGAAACATTTATAAAAAGGCTCTTCTTAGTCATTTTTGTCTTGTTTCTAGTCTAAATATTTAAACATTCTTGAATCAAGATGCATTTACTAGATAAGTACAATTTTCAACTAAATAAGAAAAGCATTTTTTTCAGTGTAGTCAAATCTTTTGATAATTTATAATAGGCCTTTGTTGACTACATTCTAAATAAATGATTCTGGAGTTTTGTTTTGTAGAAAGTGAATTGCTTTCTTTGCAGTGAATTTCGTTTTGTATAAATTGCATCTTCATTTTAGTTATTTATTATTACATTTTTTATCAGGAGACTACTTTCAAGAACAAAACATAGTACAAAAATGTAGAAAAATGCTCTTAGTAATTTGTGTCTTGTTTCTAGTGTAAATATTTAAACATTCTTAAATCAAGACTCATTTATCATTTACTAGATAAGTACAATATATAATATATGTCCTTTGTCCTGTTGCTCTCAGTCACATTCCTGAAGCTCATTCATTATGCAGCTCACAGTGATATCCATCATTATTCATTAGATATCACGCCTCCTCGCATACGGGCTTTGTGAAGAAAAACTGTCTTACAAATTTTAAATCAGTGTATTGTTTAATGTGAATGAGTAGGCTCAATGATTCTCACATCAGTTTAAAGCAAAAAACTCTAGGCAAATACACCCATTAGTCAAACGTCTTGTGGACACATATCTATTGTGTGTTTTGAGGCCTTAATTATTTTTGGTTGTTTTTTTGTTTTCTCAAAAACCATGCATAAACATTTTTCTCTCAAAAATATAAGCATGTACATACATGTTGTCCACATTATGGTAGCCCAGTTTGTGCTGAATACAGTGTAATTACACTTCTTCCATTAATGTGTTTATAAACAACTGAAAAGAACACAAATGTCAGAGCATGTCAAAACTTCTAAAGGGCCCCAAAACAGCTCAGACTCCTAGGGATTAAAGGTGCTGCACTTAACCAGTGTATTGATTTAGTAAATAGTGAAGAGTTACAAGTCATCTTTAATGCAGTTATGACACCTTTAATATCACAGACATCATAACAAAGCAAAGAAGAGGCAGCCAATCAGTAAACACACACAAACACACACACACACAAAAAACACAAGCAATCATAATAATCAGTAACAAAAGACAAATTAGCACTTTAAGTGTACTTGACGGACCAAGCAATCACATTAGCACCAATAGAAAGAACATCAACTAAACATAGCACATCACTTGTAATTATATAGAATAGGTCAGATCACACTGAGTTTATTAGCCTCCTTAGCCTAAGTCTCAGAATACTTTCCCACAGAGTGTTCATGGATCTTCTGATGCATAGGCCTACTGCACAGAAATGTCAGTTCCAATCTGACTGGTTGACTGATACATAATTTGTGGACTCCCAGATGCACAGCATTTTATCAGTCAGTACCAGGCTACAACTGAATTTGCCTTGGTTTGTGGCATCAAATCTTTAAAATAGGGGCTTCAAAATACTGGTCTACAGTCCGAAGCCAATCTTCTCCTTGACTATTAGATTTCATTTAAACCTGCAATGAAAATTGATTTCCACCAAGATTATAGTTAACTAATCAGTAAACACTTTATAATAACGTTCATTAATAAATCATTAACAAACATATAATATTTAACAGATTAGCATATATTCACATAGCTAGCATAGGCCTCCTTCACTTCAGCTTCTCTAGCTGCAGGCGCTGTTGCCGTGCGGATGAACGGCCGGAACACATTGAGAGTTTTCTATTTTGCTTGAAAATTGTGTAAGGGGCCCCAAAGTAAATAACTTACGATTTCTTACAACGGAAATTAATCAATCAAAAGCGTACTTTAGCTGGGCATTAACTTTTTTCTAGAGCTGATGTACATCCAAAACAATATCTCTTCCATTAATTTCCTATCACTGTAAAGCTGCTTTGAAACAATCTATGTTGTTAAAAGCGCTATATAAATTAAGGTGACTTGACTTGGCTTGACTGTGGTTATGAGTTATTGAATAATATGTTAACATGACTAGTGTGTGAAGTGCTTAAAATGAGGTAATATACTTTATGAATTGAAGTTTATTAAGATTTGTTTTATTTACATTAAATAATATGTTAATCATTATGAATAGCAGTTATCTCATATATATTTCAATATATATTTAACTAACGAATTTAGTTATGAATTTCAAAATAAATTGTTCCATTTATGTCATGTTTCACAGTAAATACAGTATATCGTCGCTGTCCGATGAAAACCACGTATGCCCATTTTGCCGATTTTGAGATTTTTCGACGGATTGAATGTCCAGGTTCATTTCCGTATACAGTATGCGTCACATATCTAAATGGCCAATGAAAAGTTGTGAAATCATGTCATCTGATTTTCATGTATATCCATTTGGTGTCAAAGCTGTCAATCACGCCGCGTATCTCCCGCCCTGTGGAAGCATCTCGCCGGTCTCGCTGGTATCGTGAAGTTGTTTCATCGAAGCTCAGCACTGGATAGCCGATAGTACGACATTGAAGCTCTCCGCAGTTTAGTTCTAATCTAGTTCTTCACAGATTAGTTTGCTTGCTAGTATGTAAATAAACTCGGTCTCTTTGATAAGATTCAGCCTTTTTTTCTCAGTCAAACTGAACAAATTATAGCCTGTAATGCTACTGTCATGATTGTCACTAGAACATGCCTCACTCATACTGCTATCACCGCTTGCCAGAGGCTGAGAATATCCAGCATGTATTCCTCTGTATTCCTCACGTATTCCTCTGCTGAAACGCGACTTTGCCATTCTAATTAATGATCGGAAGAACGCGTATCGACCACCGTTACTGTAAAATATGCACGTATGTCCATTTAAACTCAATTTTGGTCAAATGTGGATTATATCATTACACTGGCAAGAATATGGTTACATGTAAAGATGCCGTACCAAGTATGACAACGCTACATTCAACTGCTTTTGAAATACAGTGTTTTTTTCACTTCCTGAAAAGTAAGCGTTTTGGACATACGTGAGTTTCATCGGACAGCGACGATATACTGTATGTATGAAACTTATTTCAGCTTTTCATTTCTACAATAACTGATGCCCATCTTCCTCCTGCCAACTTCCTCAAAGCAAATGTGGCAGATTTTGTCAATAGAAAAACTGCCCAGTTTCAAGTACCAATACACCGACCAAACATAATAATCAATTACTGTATAATTGTGCCAATACATGTAAATCCATGGTTGTAAAATGTGTGATTGTTAAACTGGCCTACAATCGGGGCGTAAATCGTGGGGGGGACAGGGGGGACAGGACCCCCCCAATCTGAGGGCTGTCCCCCCCTAAAAACCATGCTGAGTATTGTAAATAATATAACAATATATACTTATAATAAATGTGTAAGTAGTGAAACAATACAAACGCAAACGGGAAAAAAAATGCGTTTTAAGTTTAGAAACATTTTGAGTCCCCCCTCCCCCCTTGCCTCACAGTGGTTTGATCCACCGCGCACCTCAACTAACGTTACATAGAACGTAGAAAAACCACCACAAAACCACCAAGTTTGGGGAGAGAACAAGGCCCTTCAGACAGCAGTTGTGAAACACCAGTAAGCTGTCAATGCTATTTTATTCACTTTAAACGTCAGATGAAATGATTCTTTTCTCTTTAATACAGATTAGGCCAAACACTCTTAACATCCCTTGCCCACCGCCGCCCCGCTCCGCTCCGCTGTACAGTAATAACATCATTTAGTTCAGTTAGAGAACTGACAAAACAATTAAAAACTGAATGTGTCTGCTCAATACAGCACCAGCCGAACGAGCAAACCGCTGACAGACAAGATTATCGAAGATTTGGTTTCAAAGCGTAAAAGCGCCTATTTAAGGGAGTGTGTCATTGTACTGTTTTGTTGTTGTGTTTTTCATTACGAATAATAGGCTAATGAACCCAAAACTCAAGCAACCCGCCCATAAATTCAAAAAATTGGCTAATTCTAAACCGAAAGTTCAGTCAGATCTGTGTAGGGTTTTGCTCAATATGATAATAAGTGGCAGATCAGAGGGCTTGCTGCAGTTGAATATCTAAATATCTGAATATCATAGTATAAAATACTATGTGGAGGACGCAAGATAATTTAATAATTATAATATGACTGCGTGGTGAACCTTAATCGTATTTAAACTACTATCGCTTTGTGTTGTTGGTCAGATAAAATGACAGAGAAAAGAAAAACGGACATTAATAATTTTTCAGTGCCCAAAACACCCCAAAAAAAGAAAAACGGACATTAATAATTTTTCAGTGCCCAAAACACCCCAAAAAAAGAAAAACGGACATTAATAATTTTTCAGTGCCCAAAACACCCCAAAAAAAGAAAAACGGACATTAATAATTTTTCAGTGCCCAAAACACCCCCCCCAAAAAAATTTTTTTGTGGTACACATATCCTTACAAGTACGATTTTGGCTGTATTATTTGTGTCCCCTTCAAAAATTGCTCTTGAGAAATTTCATGTTTATTGTCCCCCCCAACTTTTAGATGAAATTTACGCCCCTGCCTACAATGGATACATTTTTATGCCTAGGAAATAATCTTTTACAAAAAAACACTGCAATGGTGCTGTCTTTACATCCTTGTTGAACATGTCACTCGATCTTCCTGTTTAAGTAGGTGGTTCTTAGCCAGAATAATTTGCAGACAAGATGTGGAACATACTCTTTCGAACAGACTGATGTTCACCTCCATTCATGAAGAAATGGACAGCCATCTTGCATCTTTTGAAGTAGATGGATTTGTGTAACAAGAACTACACACAATACTTTTTTTTTTGTGCTGCTCCTGATGGTTCCTTTATCTCAGACCTCTTACTAACCTGAGGAGACAGTAAGCCTCATTCTGCAGCAATCCATGGCCTTACTCTGACATCGGCCAGTTTTAAAAGATAACATATAGTCCCTTAGGTGCTACTAAAAACAAAAATGAGTATCATTTATCTTATTTCTTTCTGATGCACTTGGACCATTATTTATAGGCATGCCATCTAATACTAAATAAACACAGCATTTCGGGATGCAATGTTTTTGATGTGACAACACCCAGGATAATCCTGGCGGCGTAACACATTTGCTATCTGAAAATGTAGAGTGTTAGCGTGAATAAAGTTCCAGACAAGGTCGAAGCTGAAATAGAAGAAAAGTTTTTGAAAGCTCTCTAGTCTGATCAAGTTCTCCGTTTCTTTTGTTGAGCCTTAAATAGTTTTCCATAAAAGTGCTCAATGTGAAGGCATTTGATCAGCTACATGGATAGAGTAAAAAGCAGGACATATTTCTGCAGGGTGTAAGGGATTTTAGAACATACAAGACAGAATTTGCATCACGGACGGGGCAGTGATCAGCAGGGGTGTGTTCTAATGAATAAACATCATTTTTCAGATAATTATGAGATGTTTTTGACTATTCTCTTTTCAGCTACATTTGCATAATTACAAGGGATCATAATGACAATTAGTTAGCGACGATGACTCTGATGTCCAAAGAAATGATTGACTGCCAAACCGCTATCTGACAATTATTTTCCAAGATGCAAACAAGAAATAAATACACAATTGTAGTGGTCTGAATGACAGAGAAAGAGAGGGAGGGAGGGAGGGAGGGAGGGAGAGAGAGAGAGAGAGAGAGAGAGAGAGAGAGAGAGAGAGAGAGAGAGAGAGAGAGAGAGAGAGAGAGAGAGAGAGATGAGAGATGAACAGAAATGGAAGCCCTTGTTTGACTAGTGTTTCTTCATTAACAGCTTTCTCATCATGCAGGCAGGCAGCTGTGCTCAGGTCTGAGATAAAGACGGCAAAAAACTAAAATAACCTCCATAATTAAGCAGCGAAAACAAAGGCGGTCATTGATTTGCTGTCTAAGGCCAAAATGGAGGGCATAGCAATGGAGAGAAAGAGAGAGAGAGAGTGCTCTGTCTCCCAATAAGAAATCCAAATCATGGAGTTTGCATTTGACTGCACTATCCACAACATGATAAAGAAATAACAATTAAAGAAAGAAAAGAAAACAAAGCTTTTTAATGGAGTCCTTAATACAACATACAGTACATTTTCTTGAGATGCATAATGCTGTTTTCAGAAAATATAATCTTTAATTGACTTGACAAATATGACAAATATGTATTTTTTTTTTTGTTAGTAATTTTATGTATTTATTAGTTAGTAATTTTGTAAGCATAAACTAAAGTTTGACTCGGAAAGTCTTAATATCTGATGTAATTTCACTGCTAAGCTAATTTATCTTTAACATAAAGTATATTTGTGTATATTTCTTTACTGAAAAACAGAGACAAAACACTGACTAAGAATTTGTATTTATTTGTGTATTTTTCACTGTCTACTTAGAAGCTGTGCTCTTTAGTAAAATTTGTCTCTTTTCAAAGGTAGTGACAGTCTCTCTGTCTGTGTGTGTGTGTGTGTGTGTGTGTGTGTGTGTGTGTGTGTGTGTGTGTGTGTGTGTGTGTGTGTGTGTGTGTGTGTGTGTGTGTGTGTGTGTGTGTGTGTGTGTGTGTGTGTGTGTGTGTGTGTGTGTGTGTGTGTGTGTGTGTGTGTGTGTGTGTGTGTGTGTGTGTGTGTGTGTGTGTGTGTGTGTGTGTGTGTGTGTGTGTGTGTGTGTTTATGTGTAGTTAGTCTGTCTCCCGACAGTGTCTTTTTCATTTTCAACCCTGGCAGAGCTCAGCATCCCATCCCAGAGGACAGAGGAGGTCTTCAAACAAGGAAGTGAAAGAGCCGTTTCCTTTTCTCAATCCCAATCACTGTTGCTTCACTGAATTTCAGTTAACTCCAACACAGCTGAGCAGTCTAAGTCTCCATTCTTCAAAACACATACACAAAGACTATCCTCGAGGTTTTGCATATCATAGTCATTTTGTGTTTTACAAACCTTTTCAAATTAATTTTGAATTTCTGTTTTCTGGTTTTAGATTATATCAGAAAGGGGTTTGCTAGTCAGTGTTTTGTTTTTGTTTTTATGTACACATCTATAATTAGTTTTTATAGTACTATTAGCTACAGTCAAATAAAAAAATATTCAGACACCAGATATATTTTTTTTACTAGTGAGTGCAGGACTATAGTTAATTTATGTAAGTGAGGATAGCACAATTTGCAAACTGAGTAAATATGTAAAGTAAACTGTGACATATTATATCCAAAACATTTTCATACAGTGGACTACCAGTAAAATGTATTAAAATTTGGGACCAAAATTATTCAGAGACTTTGAACTGACCATGTTTTGCTTAAGTGTTTTTTCTTTAATTACTAATCCGACATTTTACACCACAGACTGAACAAAATTAAGCATTGCTTGGTAATTGTTTGACCTAAATTGGTATTATCTAATTGTTTACTTAAATTTTAAAACTTAAATACCTTTCTATCAAAGTTATCTGACATTATCCAGATGAATTTGTTCTGACACAGTACCTTAACTCTGTTCTTGTCATATTTTATTACCATTTTCTAAACTATAACAAATAAACTGTGATAATGTGAGAAAAATAATGTGTCTGAATAAATTTTGGTTTGACTGTATATCAGTTCAGCTGCATAGTTTTTGTATGACAATACTTTATCTTATCCCAGCTTAATATGCAGAGTCACTTGTAGATGCACAAAGTGCATTCAAAGTGAACAACACTATAAAAAAAACCCAGAGTGCTAACAATTTTTGAAAAACAAAATATGTAGAGTTGCCTCTGCATATTAAACAAGGCTAAAATAAAACATTGAAATCGAAAAGAAAAATGACACATTGATTACAAACATGTTTATTTTCTAACCACATATATTCATTTTTTTCATAAATGTTTTTACTTATTGCAGTTTCCAATAATATTCCAATAATATTTGATATCCTAATGATGTGAAATGTGTACTTCCCCATATCACCCTGAAACCATGTCTGCACATGACAAGATGTACAGTGGCATCCTGACACAAGACACACCTACAAGGATTTCTAAAAGTGTGGCTACCGGGGCCATTGGAATGTATGAGCGTGGCTCATTAAGTCAAAAAGTGGAGAGACATGTTTAAAAACTTTTAAAACTAAGAAGTAATGTAATGCCCCTTGTACCAAAAAAAACAAAAAAAATCCACAAGGCAGATCAAGGCAACTTAGAAACACTTCCTCAAAACACATAAAATTATGTAGGGATAATGTTGTATCTGTTTGGGCAAAGGAAATCAGAATCCACACACATACAGATGGAGGGAGAAGGACAGGGACAGAGGGGTAGAATCTCATTAGGTCTGGAATGTGTGAGTGTGTAAGTGGTGACGACCTGACAGAATCAGATTAGTGATGCACACACTCTCTCCTCCTGTCACCCCCATCTGCTGTAGCACTGCCGATAGGAGTGAAGAAAAAACTCTGAACTAAATGGAGTCAAACTCAATAACTCAATAATTACAAATGTATGCACATACACCTGGACACACTGACACCTGGACACACTGACACATTCCAAAAACTTTCACACGCTCACACGATACGCAAACAAGAAAACATTAAAGTTCTTAACCAAGTAAACTGATCAGCCAGCAAAGTTAATTGTAAATATATTTCTGCAATGACTATACAATAAATGACTGAAAGCAGCACATTTTCTCAGTATTCAGTTTCTGTGACTTTAGTCAGCTGTCTGAAACACCTCTAAGCAGGTGGACAAAGGAAGAAACTCACCATGGCCACCTCGTAGGGGGGCAGGGGAGCGGTAGATGGCAACGGGTGGAGGGTGATGCCGGGCTCCTGTCGGGTGATGGTGGTGCTGGGTCTCAGAATGTGAGAACGTGGAGGATGAGAGGATAATGGTGTTATCAGGGTTTGAGCCCCATGCGGTGCCAAACATGCACCCTATGGCCAGGGGCAGCACGCAGGCAAGCCACAGGGAGTAACGGGTCTCAGAGTGGGGGCGCATGCTTATTGCCCCCTCCTCGCTGCAGGACTGGACAGCTTTCAGAAGGCGAAATGGAAAGAGAAACACGTGAGCAGAACCTGATGTCCATTAAGATCCCATGGTAGGGAATACATGCACTCTCTTTGATGAAAATCCAAAGCAAAATCCTATTTTTCCGCTGCTGAAGAAATGGGGGTCCTGAGAGAGTTCGCAAAAATAGTTATTCCTCAGTTCCAGCAGATGTTATTTATCAGCTGCTCCTCTGAGAGGCAGAATCAGAGCGCCATGTATCCCCAGTTGACCCAGCTCACCTCTGGAGGAGAAAGTGTGAGGCAGGGAGTCAACGGGTGGTGACCAGCAACATGCGCCACTGCTTTGGAGCATCTGTCTTACGACCACACACTCCGATTGGTGCTGCCCTTCTTCTCCCCAAATGAGGCAAAGAGACGCTCACTGACTCTCTCCTCTGCTCACACAGCTAATGAACATAAAGTCTTGACTGAGATCCGAGCCCCCCCTCCAACACTCACTGAACAAGAAAGAGAGACAGAACAGAGACTCTCCAGCAGAGAGGATGGAGACAGAAGCTGGCAGAGATGAGAGAGAAAGGAGCGAAGGGGGATGGATGGGGGAGGCTCGACTCAGGTGAAAGTAAGCGGAGACGATGGGATGGATGGGGAAGAGGAGGCGGGAGCTGCTCAGATGTGGGCCAGCCCTATGCAAATCGCTCCACAGCACCGAGCAAATCAGGAGGGCTGGCTGCCTCTGCAGAGGAGTGAGCTGCCTTCGAGTCACGAGGAGGAGAGAACGCGCAAGAGAGGGAGCTGCAAACGACAGCGGGAGGAAGCCAGCAAGCAAGAAGAATGTGAGAGCGAGGAATAGGGTGCAAGGAAAGTGAGAGAACCCGGGTGAAAGCAAGAGATGCCTTTCAGGCAGCGATATAATCAGATTTCTTGCAGCAGGTTGGTGATAAGGATGTCATCTGAGCTGAGAGATCTGCTCCATGTTTCGTATGGGGCTGAAAGCCCACAGAGATGGTGAGAGAGATAATAATACATATAATGTTTCACCAATCTTGAGATTATACAAACAGATACAGATTATTTGCCAATGCAAACAAATGTTGTGGCTTCAGCAGAACATACTGCTTTCAGGTCAAATAGGTATCATTATAGGGTCACACTTTAGATTAGGGTCCAATTTTCACTATTAACTAATTATTAACTACGACTTTTGCCTCAATAAACTCCTATTTACTGCGTATTAATAGTAAGCAAGGTTAAGTTTAGTATTGGGTAAGATTAAGACTATAGTAAGATATGGTAGAATATGGTAATGCAGAATAAGGCATTAATATGTGCTTTATAAGAACTAATAAACAGCCAATATCCTAGTAATATGCATGCTAATAAGCAAATAGTTGATAGTGAGAATTTTACTCTAAACTAAAGTGCTACCCATTATAATTATGAGTTGAGAACACTTGAAAGCCAACATAAATTTGCATTTATCAATGGGAAACAATGGATTTTCTTTAAGCTTGAATTTATTAATAAGCTACTTGTTATTAATCAAGATTTTCTGAATGTTAATTTTACAATTCAGCTTGTAGGCTGTAAACCAAAATAAAACTAATTTAGTCGGTTTAGGAGCTGACAGGCTTCTACGATCAAACAACATTTCCAAAACATTTGATCACATCATTGTTTGTGACAAGAATTATAAAGAATGATAAAATGCACAGATAAATCATTAATCCACACCTAATGTGCATGTTTTGCTTTTCTTGCAGTACTATGAAAATACTATGAATATCAGTAAGGGAAAAAGAGAAAAAATTATAAAATAAATAAATATGAAATTGCCCGATACATCCATTTTTATGACTAAATTCATTTTAACAAACAGTATACGTATAACCTCAAAGGGAGAGTTAAATGCAGAATGAGTCTCCAAAAGAAACAGCAACACATGAAACATCCCTTTAATGTTTCAGTTTCCATGTAAGAAAAATAACCAAAAATAACAAAAGACATCTATTGATTAAAGTACAATTTCTCCTAGACTACTGATTCCCAATAAGTGGTATGTGTAGCCCTGGGGGCATTTAGGTCCAAAGGGGGTATTTGGAAAGGTTTTGATTTTGCTTTATTAAACCTTTAAGTCTGCTACCTGGCAATCATACATTTTCATTAAAACTGGCAATGTGTTCATTTGTGGGTAATATTTCCCTTATATACTTTTATGGAATTAAAATGACAGCATACAGAGACTACAAATGGATTTACATCATATGCATTAAATCCCATGTAGATTTGATCAAGAAATTAATGTATTGTTATTTACAGAATCAAAGTTTCTGTATGATTACCCCCATACTGTTAAAACTTAAATGGGATGTCTAATGCTATTTAATGCATTCTGACTTATTCACACTGTTAAAGAGTTGGATTCTCATGCTAAACATGGCCAAAGTTTCAAAACATGAGTTGGACGAATGACAGAGTATTTCTATTCCAAATACACTCCTTCAGGATTCGTATAAGTTTCGGAGAGTCAAGTATGGCCCTGTATTTACATCATAAAGGGCGGAATTGTATGGGCACTTCTCCCGGATGAGCGCATGTGCAGTTACTCTTGACATTGCAGTTCTTCATCATCATGGAAGTTTATTATTCGCATATTTTAAAGTTTTGTCAATTTAAAGTTTTTTTTGTGTTGTGAGAGTATACTAAACTAAGTTCTCTACCATGTCTTATTGCACTTAAACTATCAAATACACACAAGGTTATGTCAAAAACCTATAACATTTACATAAAGACGATCGGTTATGTCTGTGAACGTAAACAGCAAGAAAGAAATCGCATGAAATAAAGAACAGTGTACAGCTCAACCAGGGGAAGAGCTAAGCTAATAGAGCCAATTCCGTTGGCAGTCGTAGGCGGGGCCTGTTTCACATTCCTCATTTTAACAAACAGTTCTTGGCTGATTTTTTTGTCATTAAAATAGATTAAACTGTCATTAAACAGTTTTGATCATGTTTTAAAATAGCTTTTGTTGTTTGATTAACATTAAAACAGTCTGTTGTGCAAGCTGGAATATTAGGCTGCTGACACTTTAAGAGCTGCATGTATCCAATATACTGATACACATTTTATTTCTCAATTGTTTACGTTCACTTAAATGTAAATAAGCAATTTCTGGTAAACACTGTTGAGATCTGAAATCACCAAAACACGCCTGCACCTAAAAGGATCACACCCCTATCTTGATGCCTACATATATTAAAGTAAAAATTTGCGTTGATTATGAATTTATGTGTTGAACAATGATTACTTCCACTTCATTCCTTTGTTACTTCCTAGCAGTGCACTTTCCATGAACACAAATACAAATACCCCCACAAATAGAGAAATACGCCTACCATTCTCTAAAACAGACTTTTCTTTGTGAGAATTTTTGAATGTAGATTTTACCAAAACAAATTGTGTAAAATTACTAAACTGAAAACAAATCGAACTCATACTTTCATCTGTCACCTCCCATGCTCTAAACATCGATGAACATCATCTGTTTGGGGGCTCGTCACAAGAGATTTGAGCCTCTTTACGGTGTGTGTGGCAAAGATTAGTCTTGTTTACTCACTGTGCTCATGTAACATGAGCAACAGAACCGGAGAGGAAATGAATGCAGCCTGGAGCTCCACTGAGAGTCCAGATGAGGTCACAGTGACCCGTCCCTCGAAAACAAGAACACGCTTACAACAACACAAAAACCGGGTGTGTCTTTAACCTAATCTCATTTTAATTATCTTTCTTATTTTGCTCATGTAAAATTTAGCCAAAGCTCTACACAATAAAGGCTTGCAAACTGATAGACCTCTCAGTAACATTGATTGATTTAAATTACTTGATCTAATTTATTCCTAATTATCACTTATTAATGTATTAATATTAATAAGTATTAAATTAAAACGAATGTCTTTGGTCTGTTAACCCCCTCGAGTCGGCGGTCGCGCCAGTGCGATCGACACACTTTTTTTCAGTGCAAAGAGACTCAAATAACTGTCGTTTTTTATCATTCAGGCAAGTTTTATACATTGTTATAATCTGTTAAGTTTCAATTTTTTTTTGTGTACAGTAACAATAAAAACAAATTGTTGTGCTTTTTGCAAAATAAAGAATACAAATGTGAAAAGAAAAGATGTGATCAAAATGTGATGAAAACAAACGCGATCTGCAGCCTCTCTGTAAATGAGGTCTAATCTGATTGTCTTCAGAAAATGACCTGTAGCTTAATGAAATTTTATCACACAAACATGAGACATGTAGAAGGTTTTAAATAATGTAAATCAAATCGAAAACACATATTCTGTGTTTATGTATCTGTTTGGAAACAGAGAGATGTCAGTCACTTGCGAGCAGGGCCGGCCCAAGCCCTTATGGGGCCCTAAGCAAAATTTTATTTGGGGGCCCCTCGATGCCACCAATACGATTGACTATTGTCAATTCTTGATAATTCGCTCACCCAGTATCAATGTTAGTATTTGTAGCGGTGTTGCTTAAATCATGTCTGGCTGTCATGTTTTTACCCTTATACGGTTTTTAATTGTAACAGTAGCAAACCCACAAGAGTGCTCAGGTGTTAATATTCAAAGTCTTACAGTACTACAGTTCAGACTGGGATATGTACTTTTTATTTTTAGGTAGTCTCTTATGCTGAATATTCTCACTTTTCCCCAGGATTCTTTGATGAATAGAAGGTTCAAAAGAACAGCATTTCTCTAAAATAGAAAGCTTTCAAAAAATCCTAAAAACATTGTACACAACTGTTTTCAACACTGATAATCATAAATGTTTCTTGAGCTCAAATAATAATTTTACAATGATTTCTGAAGCATCATGTGACACTGAAGACTGGAATAATGATGATAAATTCAGCTTTGACCACAGGAATAAATTACAGTTTACTATACATTCACATAGACAAGCTGTTTTAAATTATAATAATATTTCACAATATTACAGTTTTTACTGTAGCTATTTTTGATCAAATAAATACAGCCTTGGTGAGCAGAAGAGACTTCTTTTAAAAACAAGAAATGTTGATTTCTTTCAAATGTTAAACAGCTTTTATTTTAGTGGAAATAAACATTTATTTTTTTTTACATTCCATTCGACTGTGTAGAAAGAACCTTTTTATTTTCTTAATAAAAACTTCCAAAATGTAGGCTACACAACTTATAATTCCAAGGGGCCGATACGCTATAGCACTTTCAGAAAAATGTTTACTGAGAAACTGGAAGCTATGCTGTACTCCAAAACATGCAGCACGTCAGACAAGATATTCACACAAAACCACAGCACATTCTCAAATCCATCCATTCATATAAAGGTTACCGGGCAACAGATGAGTATGTTTTAGCGCCGATTTTCTCGCACTTTAGACTTTGAACCCTGGCTAACAAGCGAATAGTGTCCGGGCGATGGCGCCGCGAGCTCATGCAGTGCTGTCAGAATCAATCCGTGCATATATTAGAAAACGTAACATTTTGCAGTTTATTTAGTAATTGTTTAAGGCCATTTCTCGATTTCCATCATCATAACATGCAGCAAAAAGTAATTTCATGTGCTCTTGGGAGCCCCCTGGTGACCACGGGGGCCCTAAGCAGCCGCTTAGTTCACTTATGCCTTGGGCCGGCTCTGCTCGCGAGCCACTTCATTATCCAGTAATGGGACCACACCCACGGAGCACGCTCTCTTTGAGATTCAAATACTGACGATCCATGTGTCAATGCCCACACATCAACTCAAATAAACACATCAAGTGAAGCGCCACACTTCAGCTACAAGGAATAATTCTCCTCATGGAAAGCTGTTCATGTTCTGTTCAGAGCAATGGATTCAGCAGCTGATTGTGGTAGGCTAAGTTTATTCTGTTAGCATCTGTGAATATTAAACACAAAAACCTGATGTAAGTAATTACCTTGACAAACTATACATCATTAACAAGATCTAAGACTCAAGCTTCCATGTTTTACTTCTGTTTTATTCTCAAAGTCTTATAGTGACCGTAATTAGTTAATATGTGTCAGGAGTTATGAATATGAGCATCAGCTGCTCTCATTCATAAAAAAAAAAACCTCCTCTATGCTCATCATGAAGACAAAACAACATCCCTCAGGACTTTTAGTTCAATAGTGTGCAGATGAGGAGAAATATTGATATTAATATTAAATTATCATATGTCTGTGTCAAATTTCTATACAGAGAAGTATTATTTATTCAATCTTTACCCAAAATGCGCAGATGTAATCATTATGAGTGCTGGATACTCTGATGTGTTGTGTGTTCAGTTCATACTGGCAGCCGGAGGGCGCTCCGTGCACATGTAGTCCATATATGGCATAGACGAAGAAGAGATATACCATGTGACATTCCAGGAACTCTGACATAAACAAAAGCTTCCTGCGATCACAATAACATGCAGATAGACATGTTTGAAGACAATAAACACACAATTACGACAATGTATGGTTTATCTGTGTTCTTCATACCATGTTGGGTGTATTCATAATACACATGAATACATAATTGACATAGCTTTTATCATTATGCAGAATATTGTAAAATTATATATTTTGTGTCTGATTTTTTGATCCGAAGCCAAATGAGATCACACAAGATTATTTAAAATATTTGACGTGTGATATAAAGTAAGTTTGGAGTAAAAACATGGTTTTAATCTCATAAATTGTTGTGTTTTAATAAATTGGTTTAATAAATCATAAATTATGGTTTAATAAATCATAAATTGTTGTGGCAGATAATTTAGCTTGTTTTAAGCAAAAACTCACTTCATTTAGATTTTTTCCCCCAGAAAATTGCACTTATCTAGTAAATTATTTTTTTAATGATGAATTTTTAATATTTGGACTGGAAACAAGAAAGAATACTAAATAAGAAGAGCATTTTTTTGCAGTGTAGTCAAATCTTTTGATAATTTAAAATATAATAGGCCTTTGTTGACTACATTCTAAATAAACTACAAAAAATATATATTTTCTTTGCTCCTGTTCCTCCCTCTCAGTCACATACCTGAAGCTCATTCATTATGCAGGTCATTATGAAGGTCTTTTGTATCTCAGGTATGATACCCATCCTTATTCATGTTCTTTCACGCCTCCTCATATACTGGCTTTGTAAAGAAAAAGTGTCTTACAAATTTTAAAACAATTTTTTTAGTTTTTTCAAAAACCATGCATAAACATTATTATCTCAAAAATACAAGCATGCACATACATGTTGTTTAGATATTATGGTGGCCCAGTTTGTTCTGAATACAGTGTAATTCAACTTTTGCCATTAATATGTTTATAAGCAACTGAAAAAAGCACAAATGTCAGAGAATGTCAAAACTTCTAAAGGGCCCCAAAAGAGCTCAGACTCCTAGGGGTTAAACTCTGATTTTAAAATCAATTTGAGCCCAAATTCCATAAAACACCTGCAAACACTTTCAGGTATTCACTAATTGATTATGAACATCTGAAGCACTCATGATTACTTACTGCCCAACCATTTAAATGGTCCCCATGCTCCCAAACCTTCTTCATAATTCACCTTCAGCAGTCTGGTAATGAGAAATTCATTTTGTTCTCAGGAGGGAAGAATGTGGTCTGCCTTAATGAGACTGACACTGCAGGTTTTCTGCAAACCTGTTACACAGGTTCTTCAGACCAGCACAGCATTACACGACATCTACATTACATCTAATTTTCTCCTCTTCTCTCTTAACCTCACATCACTCTCCTCTCCCTATAGTATGTTTCTCCTCTCATTATCTACTCATGTCCCTCTCCTCTCTTCCTCTCCACTCATCTTCTCTGATTCTCTGCCCCTCGTGCCTCACTTCTCTTCACATCCTATCATGTCTCTTGTCTCCTCTCCATACATATCTCATGTAATCATATCTCGTCTCCTCCTCCACAAGCTCTCGTCTTATCTCCTAATTTCCCTCCTCATGCTTCTACTCCCCTCATATCTCTCCTCATGTCCTCTCGTCTCTCTGCTCCCCTAACCCCATTATGTCTCCCCTCTCCTTCTCTCCTCATGTCTCTCCTCTCATCATGCTTCCCCTATCCTCATCTCTCTCTCTTCTTCTCTCCCGACACATCTCTTCACACAATGTCTTGAAGACATTCATGAATTTTAGTCTGTTGATGGTGTAAAAATCAGTTAGCAGTCTATTCATCTGTGCGTAAATGCTTTTCTGAATGCTGCATATATCTCCTATCTAATCCACTTGGCTTTACTTACAGGAGGAGAAAAAAAAGCATCAAAGATTGCTGCCTCTCCATGCATTTATAAGATTTCACTGCACTCACACAGAGCTTGTGGATTCCTTTTTTTCTGGTAGAAGTCACAATATTTGTAATGACATTTGTAAACAAGGCTCATTTTCTCCAGATGGCTCATTAGGTCTTCTTGGGAACAAACAAAAACTCAATCCTGTCTCTTTCCAGGATGAGAGCGAACAGCTGATTCCTGACTCTGAAGAGAGTGTTCCATTAGTGTATTTGACTGGTGGCAGTGAGGGTCTCTCTTCCTGTGGCTCTGAGGACCGCTTAAAGCACTGGTGTTAAATAAAAGTCAATCTCAGAGCAAACCCATAGCCTGTCGATTAATTTTGACTCCCAGCTGAAAAGTCTCTTCGCCCTCAATTTGCATTCATGCACTTTAAATGACTGTGATGTCTGTCAGCATGTGAGGCATTGTTCATTTTTGTGTAGGCTTTTGTGAGGGAAATGTGTAGCATCTAATGTAGTATGTCTATCCAGGTAAGATGACACCTGTGTTTTCTGGCTTCTAGTAAGTCTGAAGGCATTGATTAGTTGGTGTGTGTGTGTGTGTGTGTGTGTGTGTGTGTGTGTGTGTGTGTGTGTGTGTGTGTGTGTGTGTGTGTGTGTGTGATAAGGGTTGGAGCAAAACTCTACAGAACAGTGGCCCTCCAGGAGCAGGTTTGGACACCCCTGCCAAAAAACAAACCACCACAACACAGCTACCATGGTTTGTGTAACTGGATTTTTCAAGTTTCAAATTGTACTTTAAACAGTGAATTTAGCATTATGGAATGAAAGATTGGGACAGTGTGTTGTATAAGTGCTTACTCCTCTCAACAATGTCAGAGATTTCAAGAAATCTTTTGTTATACAGTCGTGGCCAAAATTATTAGAACACTTGGCATCTGGGAGTTAACTTATTGGGCCTGGATATTTTTTCCAGGAGGAAAAATTAACCAAAACATTCTTCCAACTATTGCCGGAACTCAAAAGTTCGGACCTCAACCCCATTAAGCACATTTGGGGCAGGTTGGAAAATAAACTGGACAGATCTATTGTACATTCAAAGGAAAGCATCTGTCTTCAGTAGCAGAAGGAATGGGATAACATTAGCATTGAATTTCTCAGAGGAAATATATTGACACTATGCCAGAGAGATGTGCTGCTGTAGTTGCTGCAAATGGTGGACATACCAAATATTAAAGTTGTAATATCTTTGAGCTGGTCATGCTTCACATCCGTGTTGACTTTAATATTTACAAAGTACATTTACAAAGAAAACAGAAGTACAGCAGGAGCAATGTAAACATCACTTGAAGGGTACTTTTAAGTTGGCGTCAAGGCAACTATCTGCAGCGGCCACAAGCGCTGTACACTCACAAACACATCACTTTATCATCAGAACACACTTTATATCCGCACTGCTAATCCTTACTGTGTGGCTCATAGCATTTTAGCTTTACTAAAACACAGCCCTTTTAACTGGTAAAATGACAGCTGCAACATGAGTGTTGGTTAAAATCTCCCTGTATGATAGAGCGAGTGAGAACAATAGTATAAGAATTTGCTGATATGATAGACACTGACATACAATATGAAAGTGATTCTGTATATATGACAGAATCCATACTGTAATCATGTTTCTCTCTGTGTGTGTGTGTGTGTGTGTGTGTGTGTGTGTGTGTGTGTGTGTGTGTGTGTGTGTGTGTGTGTGTGTGTGTGTGTGTGTGTGTGTGTGTGTGTGTGTGTGTGTGTGTCTGTGTGGGCATGTTTTTGTGAAATATCAGGACACAAATGTGTATAATGACATGGGTATGACATAGGTATTACAAAAAGAAGGTGAAATATGAGGACGTTACCCATGTCCTCACTTTTCAAAAGGCTCATAAATCATTCAGAATTAGTTTTTTTTTTTACAGAAAGTAAACTGTGCAGTTTCCTGTGATGGGTAGGTTAAGGGGTAGGGGCAGTGTATGGGGATAGAAAATACGTTTTGTACGGTATAAAAACCATTACGCCTATGGAATGTCCCCACATTTCACAACCAATGCAATGGACAGAAATTTTAGTAACAATATAGCATTAAAAAGATATTTTGAGCTGCTTATCCCACTCCTACCTCTAAACCTACCCATAACCATTTCCAAAAAAATATACAGTTTAAAAAGAAAAACAGGTAACACTTTATTTTAGGGTTTAATTCCCGCTATTAACTAGTAACTTATTAGCATGCATATTATTACTAGGATATTGTCTGTTTATTAGTACTTATAAAACACATATTAATGCCTTAATCATGACCATATTCTACATGCCTTAATCCTACCCAATACCTAAAATGACATGCTACAAAAACGACCTTATTAACTATTAATAAGCAGTAAATTAGAAGTTAATTGAGAAAAAAGTCACAGTTAATAGTGAATATATGTTCCCCATACTAAAGTGTTATCCAAAAACATAAGACAGACAAGAGTAATCACAATAATTTATTTATTGCAAAAATGTCAAAAGCAGTACCAAATGTAGTCCAAATGACGATGTGTTGCAGTCGCAGTTCTCTCTGGCAGTGTATAATAGTTGTATGTGAGGTACAGAGCAGACTTTTAGCTATTAATCGCTGAAAATCTCTTGACCGCATTACATTACTGAGAGTCATTTACTAGATAAGTACAATTTCCTGGGGGGAAAAATCTAAATGAAGTGAGTTTTTGCTTAAAACAAGCTAAATTATCTGCCACAACAATTTACGATTTATTAAAACATAATTTATGATTTATTAAACAAATTTATAAAAACACAACAATTTATTAGATTAAAACCATGTTTTTACTCCAAACTTACTTTATATCACAAGTCAAATGTTTTAAATAACCTTCTGTGATCTCATTTGGCTTCGGATCAAAAAATCAGACAGAAAATATATAATTCTACAATATTCTGCATAATGATAAAAGCTATGTCGATTAGCATTGCATTATAAATATAATATATTATGAATACACCCAACATGGTATAAAGAACACAGATAATCCATCTATCTGCATGTTATTGTGATCTCAGGAAGCTTTGTTTATGTCAGGGAGTTTCTGGAATGTCACGTTATATCTCTTCTTCGTCTATGCCATATATGGACTACATGTGCACGGAGCACCCTCCGGCTGCCAGTATGAACTGAAAACACATCAGAGTATCCAGCGCTCATAATGATCACATCTGCGCATTTTGGGTAAAGATTGAATAAATAATACTTCTCTGTATAGAAATTTGACACAGACATATGAGAATCTATCAATAATTCTCCTCATCTGCACACTTTTGAACTAAAAGCCCAGAGGGATGTTGTTTTGTCACGAGTCTTCCGACATCTGACATCTCTCTGTTTTCAAACATATTACATAAACACAGAATATTTGTTTTCGATTTGATTTACATTATTTAAAACCTGACATTTAAATTTTTTTTTAGACATATGTCTCATGTTTGTGTGATAAGTTTTCATTAAGCTACAGGTCATTTTCTGAAGACAATCAGATTAGACCTCATTTACAGAGAGGCTGCAGATTGCGCATCATGTTTGTTTTCTTTATTTTGCAAAAAGCACAATAATTTATTTTTATTGTGACTGTACAAAAAAGAAATTTAACAGATTATAATGATGTATAACACTTGCCTGAATGATTAAAAAACAGCAGAGTTATTTGAGTCTTTTTGGCACTGATAAGAAAAAAGCGAGTCGATTGCGCCGGCGCAATCGCCGACTTGAGGGGGTTAATGACTCACACTTTGGTGGAAATTATTTTGTCATAGAATTCAGTGTGTGTTGGTTATATTTATCAGAATATAAACGATCACACAATTTCCAGCTTAGTCCAATCATGCAAATTAGTCAGCCTTTCAAACAAAGGGACTCTCCCGCCTGAGAATTGCATGTTTGTCATTGGTCAAGCCAAAACTCAAAGGTGTGACCTCTGTGGAATTTAAAAGCTCCTAACTACACACAACTCATCTCTGTGTGTAAATCGTATGTTTGACCGTCTCAATGTTTAGCACCGCGGACGGCGACCACCACTGTTGTGTTTACTGGTAACGATTTGCAGGCAGCACTTTTACCATAGTTACACGTTGTGTGTAACACAGTATTCCACTGGAGGCAAGTTGAAGGACCCATGTGCAGTACTTTATTCACAACAAAACATAAAACAAGGACTTGGCAAAAGCAAACTATAAAGAGCTTTAACTAACTCACCGACAGCGGGTTACAACAATCAATACTTGACCAAAAACACATGGCAAACATGAGGGCTTAAATACACACAGACTAATGACAAGACAAGTGACACCTGTGAACAGTGATGAGACAAAGAACCAATGACATGACAACACATGAGGGCATGGGAATCACATGACAAAACCAGGAAGTGCATGACAAGACTGTGAACATGACACTAAAACATAAGCAAGAACATGATGAACTTAAAAACATGAACAGGGAACAATGAACATGAACCAACACCAAGACACCCTGTGACATTGTGTTTGTAATAGACTGACCTAATGTTGTTTGGGTTGTGAAGGAGGGGGGCCACTGTCTGATACCACAGCTTGGCTAACAGCATTAAATATGAATGATTCATAAAATCAAAACTGACAGAAGCAATTGAAAGAGGAATGTGTGTTTTGAGGATTAAAAATGCATCACTTATGGATGAATGCTCGCACTCCCACCTTTTAAAAAAAAGACTACAACATGAGACAAGAGGATACAGATGTGGACATCAAGGTGTTAAGACACACTCAACTGCTTGTGTGCACACATAGTGGCAACACATCTGGGTTTCCCATTTCCAGTAATAACTGATTTTATATGCCATTTCACGAGTTCACACTTACAAATAATCAGATAGTAAATATAGTATACATAATAGTATGCGTGGTAGTATGCGTATTTGGCGTGCTGTCCGAGGAGAGGGCTCCGAGCTCGGTATTTGGCCCGAACCCAGAGTACTCCCCCCGTATCTCTGGTTAGGAAGTAACCAGGTGATTGTGAGGAAGATGGGGTGGTGGAGGGATGCTGGGAAACTGTCAAAGAATTTTGGTGAGTTGACTGGGTATTTATGTAGTCCTTCCCTTGTGCTGATTGGGTAGACATGTTGATTGCTGATTGCTGACAGCTGGTTTAAATTATGTGATAATTGGATAGATCATTTGAATGTGTTCCTCCCGAACTTTGTTAGTAAAACATCATTTCACGAGTTCACACTTACAAATAATCAGATAGTAAATATAGTATACATAATAGTATGCATGGTAGTATGCGTATTTGGCGTGCTGTCCGAGGAGAGGGCTCCGAGCTCGGTATTTGGCCGAACCCAGAGTACTCCCCAAAAACCGATAGCCCCCCCAAAAATGCAATGCGTAGGCTGAATGTGCTCATTGAGCTCCAGTGGGAGCAGAGTAGGCGTCACTGCTGCGGCAGTGGAGAAATTAGTCGGAAGAGCTGGCTCCTGCGGGAGCAGAGTAGGCGTCACTGCTGCGGCAGTGGAGAAATAAGTCAGAAGTTGACCTCCTGCGGGAGCAGAGTAAATCATCACTGCTGCGGCAGTGGAGAATTAGTTAGAAGAGCTGGCTCCTGCGGGAGCAGAGTAAACTTCACTGCTGCGGCAGTGGAGAATAAGTCAGAAGAGCTGGCTCCTGCGGGAGCAGAGTAAACATCACTGCTGCGCAGTGGAGAATAGGTCAGAAGAGCTGGCTCCTGCGGGAGCATAGTAAACATCACTGCTGCGGCAGTGGAGAATTAGTTAGAAGAGCTGGCTCCTGCGGGAGCAGAGTAAACATCACTGCTGCGGCAGTGGAGAATTAGTTAGAAGAGCTGGCTCCTGCGGGAGCAGAGTAAACATCACTGCTGCGGCAGTGTAGAAATAAGTCAGAAGAGCTGAGCTCCTGCGGGACCAGAGTAAACATCACTGCTGCGGCAGTGGAGAAATTAGTCAGAAGAGCAGAGCTCCTGCGGGAGCAGAGTAAACATCACTGCTGCGGCAGTGGAGAATTAGTCAGAAGAGCAGAGCTCCTGCGGGAGCAGAGTAACATCACTGCTGCGGCAGTGGAGAATTAGTCAGAAGAGCTGAGCTCCTGCAGGAGCAGAGTAACATCACTGCTGCGGCAGTGGAGAATTAGTAGGAAGAGCAGAGCTCCTGCGGGAGCAGAGTAAACATCACTGCTGCGGCAGTGGAGAATTAGTAGGAAGAGCTGGCTCCTGCGGGAGCAGAGTAAACATCACTGCTGCGGCAGTGGAGAATTAGTCAGAAGAGCAGAGCTCCTGCGGGAGCAGAGTAACATCACTGCTGCGGCAGTGGAGAATTAGTCAGAAGAGCTGAGCTCCTGCGGGAGCAGAGTAACATCACTGCTGCGGCAGTGGAGAATCAGTAGGAAGAGCAGAGCTCCTGCGGGAGCAGAATAAACATCAACGCTGCTGCGGTGGAGAATTAGTCAGAAGAGCTGAGCTCTTGCGGGAGCAGAGTAAACATCAACGCTGCGGCAGTGGAGAATTAGTAGGAAGAGCTGGCTCCTGCGGGAGCAGAGTAAACATCACTGCTGTGGCAGTGGAGAATTTGTTAGAAGAGCTGGCTCCTGCGGGAGCAGAGTAAACATCACTGCTGCGGCAGTGGAGAAATTAGTCAGAAGAGCTGAGCTCCTGCGGGAGCAGAGTAACATCACTGCTGCGGCAGTGGAGAATTAATCAGAAGAGCTGAGCTCCTGCGGGAGCAGAGTAAACATCACTGCTGCGGCAGTGGAGAATTAGTAGGAAGAGCAGAGCTCCTGCGGGAGCAGAATAAACATCACTGCTGCGGCGGTGGAGAAATTAGTCAGAAGAGCTGAGCTCCTGCGGGAGCAGAGTAAACATCAACGCTGCTGCGGTGGAGAATTAGTCAGAAGAGCTGAGCTCCTGCGGGAGCAGAGTAAACATCAACGCTGCGGCAGTGGAGAATTAGTAGGAAGAGCTGGCTCCTGCGGGAGCAGAGTAAACATCACTGCTGTGGCAGTGGAGAATTAGTTAGAAGAGCTGGCTCCTGCGGGAGCAGAGTAAACATCCCTGCTGCGGCAGTGGAGAATTAGTAGGAAGAGCTGGCTCCTGCGGGAGCAGAGTAAACATCACTGCTGTGGCAGTGGAGAAATTAGTCAGAAGAGCTGAGCTCCTGCGGGAGCAGAGTAACATCACTTGCTGTGGCAGTGAAAAATGAGTCAGAAGAGCAGAGCTCCTGCGGGAGCAGAGTAACATCACTGCTGCGGCAGTGGAGAATTAATCAGAAGAGCTGAGCTCCTGCGGGAGCAGAGTAACATCACTGCTGCGGCAGTGGAGAATTCGTCAGAAGAGCAGAGCTCCTGCGGGAGCAGAATAAACATCACTGCTGCGGCGGTGGAGAAATTAGTCAGAAGAGCTGAGCTCCTGCGGGAGCAGAGTAAACATCAACGCTGCTGCGGTGGAGAATTAGTCAGAAGAGCTGAGCTCCTGCGGGAGCAGAGTAAACATCAACGCTGCGGCAGTGGAGAAAGGAAATTTCCATTTATTGGAATGATTGTATTGGCAGTGGATATGTCTGATTAAATAAAAATGGATTTAAGGATTTAAGATTTGGAACCAAAACCGAGTGACAGGGCTTGAGTGAAGTGTTTAGGAGGAATTTCAGTGAATGGTTTATGGGAATATCAACTCTGAATAATGAGGTACTGGGGTTGGGAATGGGTCCGCCTCTGGTGCCAACAGCTTGAATCTCTGAAAAGAAAAACGAGAGAGAGAGTCAGCTATTTGATTTTTGCACCCGGGGATATGTTTGGCCATTATAATAAATTGATCGCATGCTGAAATCCAAATGAGGCGCCTTAGGAGAGGCATCAGCGCAGGCGAGTGCGAACGACCTTTATTAATGCAATGTACTGTTGCTTCATTGTCGCAGTGCACTACGATGCTGTTGGCAGACCATTCTTTCCCCCACAGGAAGGCTGCTACTACAAGAGGGTATAGTTCGAACATCGCTGAGGAAGTTGCAGACTCCTGTGCATCCAAAAGCTGAGGTGGACATGTAGACGCGAACCAGCGACCTTGGTAAAAACCACCGAAACCGATGGAGGGAGCTGCGTCAGTGAACAGTTGGATATCGAAAGGGAGCGCGAGCAGATTGTTATAGAAAAAGGAAATACCGTTCCACTGTTTAAGAAAGGTTATCCATAAACTAAGCTCGTTGCAGCATGAATTATTTAATGAGATTTGATCTTCTAACGAGTGAAATGAAGACGCAAGGGAGAGGAGATGAGAGATGAAGGGGCGGCCTTGCGGGATTATGCGCATCGCAAAGTTTAAATGACCGAGCAAAGATAACAGTTCGCGTTTAGAACAGTTTTGACTGTCTAAGAGGGCGGATGCGATCAGTATTATCCTGTCAATTTTCTCTTTGGGCAATGAGGCCTGGAAATGTACTGTATCCAAGTTAATGCCCAAGAATTCAATGGTCGTGGCTGGACCCAAGGTTTTATCATGGGCGATTGGGATCCCGAGCTCAGCGAAAGCTTTTTGGACTATGAGAAGATGTGCGGCTGGAATGGCTTCGGGAGGCGAGATGATTAGAAAATCGTCCAACAGATGAATCACGTACGGAATTGAATAGTTATTAGATAGGATCCAGCAAATAGCTTCGGAAAACATGTCGAAAATCTTAGGGCTGCTTTTGCAACCGAAAGTTAAGCGGACGGCAAAATAACACTTCCCGTGCCAGCGTATGCCAAATAAGTTCCATGAGTCCGGGTGTATGGGCATCACTTTGAATGCAGAAGTTATGTCGACTTTTGCGAGCCAGGCACTGTGGCCGGCGTTTTTAATCAACGTTATTGCTTGCTCAATGTTGTGGTAATGAAGAGAAAATTCCTCAAGCGAGATAAGGCTATTTATGCTTGGAAAAGGCGAATTGTGTGGGGCTGAGAGATCAATTATTAATCGCTTTTTTCCCGAGAATTTCCTGGTAGCCACTCCAATAGGGCTAATACGGAAAAAAACGAAGGGGGGTATGTCAAAAGGGCCAATCATGAAACCTGATTCCACTTCTTTTTTGATTAAGAGGCTTACTGTGTCTGGTTCGGCGAGAGCAGACTGAAGATTATCGCAAATAATGTTCTGCGTAGGTAGGCTTTCCACTCCGGGTTTGAAACCGTGCTCGAGACCAGACAGCAAATACTCCTTAAAGTTAACGTCAGGGTGGTGAGACAATTCGGCAGACAGACGAGAAATATTCACAGGAGTCGACAAGTAATTTTTTGAATTTTTATTTTGTGATCTTTTAACAGGGCAAATGGTGCGGGAATGAGCACCGCCGCAGTAATTGCAGATATGCAGGAAACGGCACCGCTATCGTGCGCATCCCCACGAGTTGAAATTGATGCAGACTTGATCGCAGGAGTTGAAATTGATTTTCTTGAAATCTTTGGTTGAAGAGTCGAAATGCACTGGTCGTGGGACATAACTAGTGGATCTTTCCTGGGAAGGAACTGGACAAGGGGGAATTGAAGGGTTAACCAAAGGACATGATATGGTGGAGTGGGCAAGTGATCTGCAGACTGCGCAAGATATATTACGGCAGCCCAAGAACACTTTGTTGTGAAGCTCTGTATCCAGAGCACCCCAGTAAGGACACTGGTTCCATTGAGAAACACGCACAGCGCATTTTGCTGAAAACAGTTTGTGATATGTTTAGAAATGGGATCCCCCGTAAGACAGCGCAAGCTCTGCAATTATCGCGAGATAATCACTCAGCTCTCGTCTCCTGTGGGGAAATGCGCTACAAATAATTTCGCTGAAGCGATTAAAGGCAATAGAGAATTCAGTGAAAGAAAGGAGGCGAGATGGATTAACAGCCAAATTTTTTAAAGTAACTGAGAAGTCACCTACGTCAATTTGGCGGTCTGAAGCGGACGGAGGAAGTAGAGATAACAAGGAGGATAAATCCACGTCCACACCTGATAGAATTTGGGTCCTGATGTTGTGGGCGACGGGAGTGGGTTCCAAAGCTGTTGCGTTTGGTGGGATGGGCAACGGAGTTGCTGAGGACAGGGTGAAGGGAGTTTTGGGTTGGGGAATAGTAGGAGGAAGAGAAGCCGGGGCAGAAGCCGTTAGCGGAGGCAGCCTCACACTCGGATCGACCCCTGAGGCCTGAGGAGGAGCGAGAAAGTTAGGAAAAGAAGGAGGCTGAGAAGAAAAGTGAAGATGGAGCTTTGCGACTCATGCTCGCTTTACCCTTCTTGGAGAGAGAAGTCGATTTGGGAAGAGGGGTTGAAGATTGAAGAGACACGTACAAGGCATATAACTGCGCCTTGGCAATTTTTCGGGAGAAATGGACCTCTGCGCTGATGAGCGCTTGTCTTAAGCTTAAGACGGTCCATTTCTCTATTGCTGGAATTGTCTGATGGGCTGAGGTGTAAGAAGATGTTGGAGATGCTGGTTGGTGTCTTGTTGGAGGAGGTGAAGGTAATCCTCTGCGTCGTGGAGTACGAGAAGCGCCCCGCATGGGCTGACGTCCACGTATTGGTTCCGGAGTTTGAGAAATGGCATCTGGTGGAGCATGGATGCTCATGACATCTGGTGTATGAGGTGAAAATTCCCTGGAGATGAGGGACTCATCGTCAGAGGGGTAGAGTTGGATTTCTGACATTTTGCAGACAACTAGAAGACCAAAAGCTGGGAACCTGTCCAATGCTGGGAAACTGTCAAAGAACTTTGGTGAGTTGACTGGGTATTTATGTAGTCCTTCCCTTGTGCTGATTGGGTAGACATGTTGATTTCTGATTGCTGACAGCTGGTTTAAATGATGTGATAATTGGATAGATCATTTGAATGTGTTCCTCCCGAACTTTGTTAGTAAAACATCATATGTCTTTCGCTAAATGTTAAAGGCCAGCACTATATAGTGCAGTTAGTACCCAATTTAATGAAAAACGGAATTTAAAACTCTCAATCTTCATTTTGCACTAATGATTTTAGCCTAAAGGAAAATGTATGTCTTAAAAAAAAATGCTTTCAACCCACATCAAATTAACATTAAAGTGTTGCTCAGTTACTAAAAAACAGTTCCTGTAACCTATATAGACTGAGCCTGGTTTCTCTCAAGGTTTATTTTTCTCCATTAGGTCACCTGATGGGGTTTTGGTTTCCTTGCCACTGTTGCCTCTGGCTTGGCTTGCACAAATTTTTCAACTAAATATCCAAATAAATCTAATTATTAAACTAAATTAACCATATAAACTAAATTACTGATCTAATTACTGATCTAAAACCAACACTGTCACTGTATGACAATTTAAATGAACTGATGACATCACAGTTTTCTCCAGAATGGCTATACGGCTAAATAAAATTCTGTTGCATTATTTTCCTGTTTAACACTGTAAAGCTGCTTTGAAACAATCTGCATTGTTAAAAGCGCTATATAAATAATGTTGACTTGACTTGACTTGACAAGGGAAAATCAAACATCCAACTGTATCATATACAGTATAGTCTTATTCAGACTTTTGCTTCAACTTTTGACTAATAAAACCATCAAAAACACATTGAACACTCGTTAAAACCCACATATCAATATAACCATGACTCTCTAAAAACTAAAAAATTTAGTTTTTTTTTTCTTTCAGAGCAACAGCATACCACTAGTGTAATCTACATACATGAGTAAAACGAAACACAACAATAACACTGTGCAATACCACATTGTTTACAGAAAATTAAACATTGTTTGAGGTATAACAAAACAAACAAAAAGCATTTGTGATACTGAAACTTGGATATGAATAAACTCCAAATCAAATGCCAAAACTATACTGTAGAGTATCACGTGGAAAACAAATGAAGAAGATTGTGATTAAAGGGGTCACAACATTAGAAATAACATTTTCCTTGAACTTTTGAAATGTAAGAGGTCTTTGTATTTATATATACCCTTTTCATTATAAATAAAGCATTTTTTTTAAATAAAGCTCAAAAAAAGATCTTTGGATATTGTGGAATCTGCAACTTCGCATGGGCTTCAATATGGGCATAAGACTTCCTCCAGAGCAAGATATTGACAAACACGTCATTGCACTAATACTAATACTGTGTTTGACCCCCTTTCGCCTTCAGAACTGCCTTAATTCTATGTGGCATTGATTCAACAAGGTGCTGAAAGCATTCTTTAGAAATGTTGGCCCATATTGATAGGATAGCATCTTGCAGTTGATGGAGATTTGTGGGATGCAGATCCAGGGCACGAAGCTCCCATTCCACCACATCCCAAAGATGCTCTATTGAGTTGAGATCTGGTGACTGTGGGGGCCATTTTAGTACAGTGAACTCATTGTCATGTTCAAGAAACCAAGATAAAATGATTCATACCACCGACCCCTACTGTTCACCAATTGTGTGCGAACACAATAGAACTTACACAGTAAAATGTGAGCGGCTCCAGGCATCATTCTAGAAAAGAGCAGAGATTTGAATCGATTGTGCCACCATCCACAGGCTGTAGAGCTACTGTGAATGCACAGCTGTCATCATTCAGAGCCATTACTTCACAAACAGCTCTCTGGAAAATAGCCAGCCCCACAAGGGCCATAATGGGGTTTCAAATGGGTTCCCATTTTATTTAGCCTATTGTGTAAATGCAGCACATACGTGTCTCCACTGGACTGTGATGACTCCATAGTCATGGAGGGAGAGCTTTAAACAGGCAAGAGCTGTGAACAACAGTCAGCTGATGTGGAGAATCGAGGAACTAGAGGAGATGAACTGCGCATCAATATGCCTGCAGCTCTCACAGTATATAGCTGCTTCACGTACGGAACACTGCACGTCCCACTATACAGTAATTAGCAATTCTCTCTGAAGATCATGGCACGTGATGTTTTTATTAACTGGTTGCATAATTGTTTAGGAGTGATTTCCAGATGAGTTTACATACTCTTGCTGATAGTTTGTTTTAAGATAACAAGCCTTATTTCTGAAATAGGGGCTACACTGAGAAAAAAAAACAATAAGTACAGTTTACTTAATCTTTTGTTTGCAAGTTTTTGCATGCATATTTTTTACGTACATTTCACATATGGAATAAAGTAAAATCTACTTAACTAAGTTAAATCAAATTAACAAAGAAAATACTGCAAATAATTTTAACTTGGCCAGTAAAAGGTTGAGTAATTTCTACTTAGTTTAAGTTCCTAGGGAACTCGAACTGCGTCATCGTGACGACACTTTGGGGAATGCCCCTAGCGTAAAGCGTCTGAAGAATGAATGGAATCAGCTCAATCCTGATTGGTGTTGCGTCATGACGTAGTATGTGACGGCATACCCGGAAGATACAAAGGGACGTCTGAACACAACAGAGATAGCTTTATGCTTTTCTGCGTTAGCGCTCTGTGTTTGTTGGTCATATTTGGTGTTGTTTGTCTACCATCGAAAGTTGTCACAAGCAGTATTATGGCGAGCGAGCAGTTCAGGTTGTGTGTGCCTCCGTGTCCACGCTACATTACGGGCATGGACACACATCAACTCTGTGTGCAGTGTCTCGGTGTGCAGCACACCCGGGCCGCTCTCGAGGGAGGCCTGCGGTGATTGTGAAAGGTTGCAGCTGAGAGTACTGTGCTCGTGGCTGGCTGTCTTTGAGGAGACTGGCCAGCCTCATGAGCCCCGCGGTTCTGGGCCTGTGTCTGTTGAGGCAGCGCGGCGTCGCAGAACGTGGGGCTCACAGATGGATCTGTCGAGGGGTTTGAGGACTGCCGAGGCATTTTCCTCATCCTCGTCTGACGATTCTGATATCCTCCCGCCCCGTGTGGAAGCCCGTGCCGTGATGAGCTGTCCCCCACAGGGTGGAACGACCAAGGTCCGCCGAAATTGTTCCCCGATTCCGCCCTGCCGGTCAGCCACTTCAGGGGGTCGGGGAGGAGGCTCAGTTAACACCCGAGACTGGCCTCGAGAGGCTAGTTCCCTTAGTAGATTATCTCGGCGCATGGTCATGCCTTCTGGTTATATCTGTGTGGGCCCTGCGTACTGTAGAACGGAGTTACAGGCTGCAGTTCGGTTTCCCTCCCCCAAAGTTCAACGGGGTAGCAACCAGAGCAGGTGTGGGTAATGGAACAGGAAGTATGCTCCCTACTGGTCAAGGAGGCTATAGGACGTATTCCTCCACCAGACAGGGAGTCCGGATTCTACAGCCTGTACTTCATAGTTCCCAAGAAGGATGGTGGGTTGCGTCCGATAATAGATCTCAGGTATCTGAACCGGTCTCTGAGGAGATACAGGTTCAGGATGCTCACAATTCCAGCCATTGTGAGTCAGATCCAGTTCTAGGACTGGTTCGTCACGATAGATCTGAAGGACACATACTTCCATATCTCCATCCCTCCATCTCACAGGAAGTTCCTGAGGTTCGCTTTCGGGGCATTGCGTACTAATACCGGGTTCTTCCCTTCGGCCTAGTTCTTTCCCCTCGCACCTTCACAAAGTGTATGGATGCAGCACTGGCTCTGCTGAGACTCCAGGACATCCGTATACTCAATTATATAGACGACTGGCTCATTCTGGCCCAGTCGCGCAATATGGCTGTTCAACATCGAGATGTCGTTTTGGCCCACATAAGGTGCTTGGGGCTGAGACTCAACATAAAGAAGATCGAGTTGACACCCTCCCAAAGGACCACGTTCCTGGGGGTCGTGTGGGATTCAACGTTGATGCGGGTACAGTAGTCCCCCGCGTATGTCGAGTCCATACTGGCGATGGTCTCGAGAGTGAAGCTTGGCCGCAGCCTCACTGTGAAGCAGTTCCAAAGACTGTTGGGTGTCATGGCAGCAGCGTCCAACGTCTTACCGTTCGGCCTGCTCCACATGAGACCCCTCCAGTGGTGGCTGGGAACCTAGGGGTTTTTGCCCCAGGGGAAATCCTTTCCGTATGATCAGGGTAACGCGCAGATGCCTTCGTTCCCTCGTCATATGGAGGAAACCTTGTTTTGGTTCCTGTCCCAGGGGCCAGTGTTGGGAGCATCCTGTTGCCGGAAAACCGTTTCAACATACGCCTCCCTCTCTGGTTGGGGCGCGGTCATGGAAGGCCGGTTTGCCAGAGGTCTGTGGGAGACCCGGCATTCTTCCTGGCACATCAACTGCCTGGAAATGCTGGCGGTCTACAAAGCACTGAGGAGCTTTCTCCCGGACCTCCGCGGCCACCATGTCCTGATACGATCCGACAATATGTCAGCTGTATCGTATCTGAATCATCAGGGGGGGCTGAGGTTGCACCCTCTTTACAGACTGGCGCACCAGGTCCTCCTGTGGTCCCAGGGGAAATTGTCATCCCTCAGGGTGATGTACATCCCCGGGGACCAAAACCAGAGGGCAGATATCCTGTCGAGGCAGGGGCTGAGGCCCGGGGAGTGGCGACTCCACCCTGAGGAGGGACCTGCTATCTCAGGTCAGGGGGACAATATTTTACCCCCGGCCAGAGGTGTGGAATATCTGGGTCTGGCCCCTGAGGGGGCCCGGTACCTAGGAGAGGTCCTGTCGGCAGGTGTCGTGGAGACCTTACTCAGCTACAGAGCTCCTTCCACCAGGAGGATGTACAGCCTGAAGTGTAATGTATTTTCCATTTGGTGTAGAGAACGGGAGGTGGACCCAGTTAACTGCCCTGTGGCTTCAGTGCTGGAGTTCCTCCAAGACCATTTTTACGCCGGTCTTTCCCCGTCCACACTTAAGGTGTATGTGGCTGCCATTGGGGCTTTCCACGCACCTATAGGTGATGGGCCGTTGGGAAGGCACCATCTGGTTGTATGATTCCTCCGTGGGGCTCAGAGGATGAGGCCTGCGACTCGTTCCAGTGTCCCAACCTGGGACCTGGCGGTGGTCCTCGAAGGGTTGGCCGAGGCCCCCTTTGAGCCGCTGGAATTGGCTGAGGCGAGAATCCTGACCTCCAAGGTGGCCTTTCTCCTTGCATCACTTCTCTGAGGAGAGTGGAGGACCTCCAGGCCTTGGCTATCACGCCAACCTGCTTGGAGTTTGCCCCGGGCAGAGTTAAGGCCATCTTGCATCCCAGTCCGGGCTATCTGCCCAAGGTGCCATCTAATGTGGCATGGTCAGTGGTTCTTCAGGCCAGTAACTGGTTTGTCCAGGCTATATTTGCCTTCACCGATATCTGTGAGGGCTCATTCCACCAGGAGCATGGCCTCCTCGTGGCCCTCCTTTCTGGAGCCTCTATGCAAGAGATCTGCGAGACGGCTGGGTGGGCCACTCCGCACACCTTCATTAGATACTACAGTCTGCATCTCCCTATGACGCCTGGCACTAGAGTGCTCGCCCCCTAGATGTGCCTGGTTTCCAGCTTCACACTAGGTTGGGTATGATTGGTGCGGCATAGTGGGTACGCGTTCCCCCAAGTGTCGTCACGATGACGCAGTTTGAGTTCCCTCGAAGGGGAACGTCTCGGGTTATGACTATAACCTTTGTTCCCGAGAAGGGAACGAGACACTGCTTCTCGTGTCCACACCAATCAGACAGAGTGCTCGCTTTATCGCAGAACGCTATCTCTGTTGTGTTCAGAAGTCCCTTTGTATCTTCCGGGTATGCTGTCACATACTACGTCATGACGCAACACCAATCAGGATTGGGCTGATTCCATTCATTCTTCAGACGCTTTACGTTAGGGGCGTTCCCCAAAGTGTCGTCATAATGACGCAGTGTCTCATTCCCTTCTCGGGGAACAAGGGTTATAGTCATAACCTGAGACGTTTCCTTTGCAATACTTTTTACTCAAACAATATAACACTGAATTAAACCACACTTTTGTATGCTTTACTTAGAAACATCTAAGTAAATAATACAGTTGTGTAGACACCATATCTACTTTATAGAAGTAAGACAGCATCTGAACACAGAGACCTCAATACTTGGTACACAATACACAATGATGGGAACATTCGATGGATCATTTTTGAGTATGAATGTGTAATTTTAAATAGGAAATTAACTCCAAATGTCACAAAAAGACATGTTACTAAACCTAGCAACAAAAGCAATGATAAAACAGTGTAAATACAGCTGGAAAACTGAGAAAAATCTACCTTATTTATTAAACATGCCCCCAGGGCATGATGGGAACACCAGTCTCAGAAAAGTTGAGTAGTTTTAGGCTACTTAATTTTATAACGTTGATATTTATGATTAATTTGTACAAGTTTGAATTGAGAACTAATATATAATTTACTTTTTTTTATTATTCTTGCCTGCACTAACATTTTCATGTAGAAATTACATTTGTTTTTTCTGTAGTATTTACTTAATCACATAATCATTTTTATCAGTGTATGTTTTCCAGTAAAAATTCTAAAAACAAGATAAATATGTAACCCGTGCTGGCAAAATTAGTCGTAATGCGCACAGGCTAATTACGAGCTACAGGCAAAACAAGTGAAATATGTCCATTTTGGTCAAATTTGAGGTTTTGTCGAGACCTTGTCGAGCGATCCCAATGCTCCAAATAGAAATTAAACATCAAAAATGATCTTTATTTGTACGCTTTCTGAGAGGTATACCTTCCTAAATCTTTCCTTTGTTTTAATAATCCATTTAAAATGCAGTTCCCTTTCGAAAGGGAACTCGCGCTGCGTCAGCTTCGACGCTACGGGGAACGCCTCCAGCGTGACCGGTGCCTGAAATCACTATCAAAAAACGTCAATCCTATTGACCGGCGACAGCCTCTGACGTCATCAAGGTGCAACCAGGAAGTATAAAAGGGCGCCTTGCCAACATGACAGCATCTCTTCGTCTTCAGGGACTGTTTTGCCTGTCTTCACGTGAAACGTCTACAAGAAGGATAACAATGAAGTGTGCTAAGAACGGCACTTCTGCAGGTGTGTTTTGAATGTGTAGCTTGCGCTTTGGATACACACACACTTTGCGTTTACTGTCTGGGTTTGCGAACCTCTTGTGAGAGTATTTGCGAGCGTTGTCCTCTGGAAATGCTCCGCTCTCGGCGGGACCTCTTCTCGAGGGGAGAGGTTTCAGCATCTGGGAACGGCCACGCTCGAGCTGAGGCTGAGCGGCGTCTAAACACCAAATGCGCTTCCCAGATGGCGCTGATGTCGAGGGACTGCCTGGCTGGGTGTGTGTCGGGGCCGCCCGTGGACGAGATGTTATGTTTATCTCGCCTCTGGGCGGCCGGCGACACTGTGGCTCCCACCCTGCCGGTCTTGAATGGCAGGGCGTACATGTCAGTGGGTCACGCTGCGGCAGCTTTGCACACCACAGCTGTGTTGCAGGCTTACCAGGCGGACCTGTTGAGGGACCTCGATCAGGGGGAGGGACCCCCTGAGGCGGGAACATGCATCCCGCTGAGATCCGGGACCGCGCCCAGGCAGTCGGGTGTCCCCGGCCCGTCCCAGTCTGAGGGCTGGAGACGGGACCAGCCAGCCAGCGTCGCCTCTCGAGCGCCCCCGCCGCGGAGGACTGGGGCGCAGGGGAGGCGGGACACCCGCAACAGGAAGAGGAAGCCCTCGAGGACACGGAGATGAACGCTGCCTTTTTCCCTTCCTCTGGCTTTCCCCCGGGCGCTTTACATCAGGCCGGTGGACCTATGATGAGCAGAAAATGTAAGATTCTGCCGGCCCGCCTGGTTTGTTTGTTAAAAGCGCCCCCCTCAGGATGGCAGGCGGATACTAGCTCGACGGCTGGTTTGACGCACCGCGTGGAGCGATTGGTGAGTCCCCCTCTATGAGGGCGAAACATTTTCAAAACTATGTTTTTCAGGACTTTTTGACCGTCGCTCCCCTGAGAGGTTGCTGGGGAAATTTTGGATCGTCGTGGGATTTCACAGGGCCTGCAGCTCCCCGTGAGTAAGCTAAGAACGATCTTCTTTGCAACATTATGTGGTTGTGTGTGAATGCCTCACTTTTGCTAGTAGAGTCTTGCTGCCTCTCCGTGTTATGTTTTCCCCACTATGTGGGTAACTGATTTGCGCTCTTGCCTGAGGGCTTGTAGTGTAGGGGGCGAGCTGTGTTTTTTTCCTAGCGTAAAAGTGGGAAGTAGCTGAAGACCGGGTACGCGCTAATGCGCGAGCTGTAGTAAGATCTGCGCCCAGCTCTGCGGGGCTTTGGGAAAAGGGTTTTCGGGGCCTCAGGGTGTAATATTAGAGGTGATAATATTTCTTTCCCGAGCCCTGAGTAGATCTAGTGCGGTCTTATGTCGCACCACTTGGCCTAGGCTTTGTCAAGGATGGGGGCGTTCCCTTTTAATGAAGGTCGTTCGCCCCTGGCCTGTCTTTTGATATAAGAACAGGGCTTTGTGTATGCACCCTTGTTTCAGCCTCCTCTTGTTACAGAGTCGTCCGGCCAAGGCCCGCCCCCTTCTCTGCGTTCTGGGGTTATGAGTAACGCAGTCGAGGTGTTGCAGGAGACAGCGACTCTGCCAGTGGTCGTGGGGCGGAATGAAGCGTCTTTCGCCGGTTTGCGATTAGACTTTATCTGCCGTTTCCGCCTTTCAGAGCTTGGTGGCCACCATCTTTTGGCGGCCCCTGGCCTCTTCCTGGAGGATGGTTCGGCCAGTGGGTTCTATATTTTCTAAGAAAAGGTATTGTTTCACCCTTGCTCTATGTCTCTGCTCCACCTCCTTTAGGGCTCGGGTTGAGCTGAACATCGGATAAACCTCTGTTTGCGGTTCTGGTCGGATGCTCCCCTGAGGCCCGAGCATTGCCAATGGCTGACGCCCTCACACTTACGGATGGCCGCTGCATGGAAAGTAAGACAGCCGCCCCGAGGCAGGTGACGTAAGTTGTACTCCCCTTGCTTTAGAGGGTTTTCGTTATGCACTTCTGCTGAGTACACTGCTGTTGGCAATGTGATTAGGTTCATGTCTGTAGGCACTGCCCGAGAGACTGCGCCATTGTGGGGGCCCTAGGACAAAGTGAGGACTTGTTCCCTAGCGGCCTCTGGGATGGAGCCAGCCCCAGGTGCGGCGTAAGAGCCAGCTGGTTGTTAGTAGCCAGCTTGGGCGGTCTGGGCAGCAGGACTTCAGGACAGGTAGTAGGCGTCAACCGGCCTCCTTGCAAGAAAGTCTCGACGCCATGGCCCACGAGTGGGCCTTGGAGGATCTTCTCCACTGGTGTCGACGTCAGCAGTAACCTCGTCAACTAGTCTCCTTGGGGATGAGTTCCCAGGTGTGAACTGGATTTCCAGGCTTCGTCAGCAGCAGACAGCTGCCGTCAGCCCAGGCGCAGCAGCCAGCCTTCTTAAAGGCCGCCCTGAGGGGTAGGCTCCCGGTTTGGGTTACTTTCGCTTAGGTGGTAGGCCCGGTTGGCCTCCCTGAGAGCCTGCTGTGGTCAGCAGGCGCTGCCTGGTCTCCCCCGAGGGGGCACCACTGGCATTAAGTCCCTCAACGGCTGGTACAAGCTGCTAGTAGGCACTGGATGGCTAGCACGAGTGCTAGTAGGTAGTAGGCCTCAACTGGCCTCCCTGAGTGCAGCCGCTGAGGCGGTGACCATGAAGTGCTATGAGTAGCACATTCTGGCTATGGGCGGCATGTTCTGCTATCAGGTGGAGGCCCCTCTCGGACTCGGCTGTAAGGCCTCTAGGCCTCCTAAGCACGTTTTAAAGTTAGTGCTTGGTAGATCCGAGGATCGAGCGGCTAAACTCCCCTCGCTAGCAAGGGTTATAAAGCACTTCGCTAAGAGCTGCTCTCCGGGATAACCCGTCTCTGAGGTCCGGCTAGTGGATGTCACTGCCTTTCTTGCAGCACCCTAGCGGGATGCCTCTTCGGAGGCGAGTACCAGAGGCTCTGTACTATACAGACACGGTTGACCGTATTACGTGTCCCATAACAGACTGGGTCACCTGGTCAGGTCTCCCTGGTGGCATTCGGTGAGAACCTCCCGAATAGTGACTGGCATAGGGTTCCCTCGTAGTTCCCTTGCCACGTTCCCTTAAAGGAACCCCTTCTAAGTCGAATGGGTGGTTCCAGGCCTTCGAGCAGGGCCTGGGAAGGACCTCATGTGTGTGAAGGTTCCTTCTTGGGCGATAGCTTGGGCTATGACCGTAGGGAGCGCTGTCACTGACAGCCTAATGTGACCAGAAGGGGAGTGGTTCAAGCATTTCAGTAGAATTTACTTGTCTTGACAGTTGTCACTGCCAGTGGGCATGCACTCCCGTCGACATGGCGGCGTGGGTATATCGTTCCCCGTAGCGTCGAAGCTGACGCAGCGCGAGTTCCCTTTCGAAAGGGAACGTCTCAGGTTACAAATGTAACCTTTGTTCCCTGAGAACAGGGAACGCGACGCTGCGTCGCTTTGCCATGCCGCAGGGCCTGCCTGCCGAAAACAGTCCCTTCAGACGATCGGATGCTGTCATGTTGGCAAGGCACCCTTTTATACTTCCTGGTTGCACCTTGATGACGTCAGAGGCTGTCGCCGGTCAATAGGATTGATGTTTTTTGATAGTGATTTCAGGCACCGGTCACGCTGGAGGCGTTCCCCGTAGCGTCGAAGCTGACGCAGCGTCTTGTTCCCTGTTCTCAGAGAACAAAGGTTACATTTGTAACCTGAGACGTTTTCTCTGGTCACTTCTCAACGACTAGTGCTTCCCCTCAGCACAAGTGTGGTATCGTTGTAGTTCCAAATTTGTGAAAATTCATAGCGAATAAACAAAATCAGCTTGTTGCTAACCAGTCGCAATAACGCCTTCAGTGTCCCCTATGGGTCCATCCTCTGAAAACATGGAAAGTAAACAGGGCAGAAATTTCGAATTTTCAAGCTTTTAATTCAATATTTTCTCAATATATGTCTGTTTTGTAATGGATGTGGATGATATCAGGAGTGCTCAGTCTGTGCTAATGCTTTAAATGCACTGTGGTCTGCGAATTTTGTCAGAGCAATTGACATTTTGAGCAACTTATTAATGACTATTAATGTAGATAAGACCCTATTCCTCGGCTGGGATCGTGCAGAGCCCTTTGAAGACCTTCGAAGTCCTTTGAAACTGCATTGATTTGGACCTACTTTTCGACTTAAGAAAGAAAGATATGAACATGATGGATGAGTTGGGGTGGAGTAAATTATCAGGAAATTTTCATTTTTAAATGTAAACTAATCCTTTAACAAGTGACACGCTTCTCGAACTGACTGCTAAGCAGAAAAATCAGTTACGTAACAATGTTAAATATTCTTTACATAAATATTTTCAATAAAGTTGAACATATTATTTCCCTAAAGATATGTGTTTTGACTTGGTGTGTGCCAAATTTGGTGTTATTACCAGGGATTTTAAGGTATGGTTTGCTTAGTGATTTTATTTTGGAACCTTCAGAAAACTTTAACTAGATTTTTTTTTAATTGACTTTGCAGACTCGATTGACTTCAAACAGGTGTAGCTGATCATTTTTTGTCCAATTCCAACAAATCACACATCATTTTGAAGGTAATAGGAATTTTGAAGGAAATAACAAGAACTCATTTTTCAAAATGTGCTCATTCTGACTCTTTGTCACGATTCACCAGTGAGAGTGCCCATGATTATCACCTGAGGGCACTCCATCCTGGACTATCATTCAATCAAATTCTACATTACCCATAATCCTTTGCCTGGACTCATCATCACTCATTGTTTACACATGTGTCTCATTACCCCGTTTATCTCACCCTATATAAGCACCCTATATAAGAAGTCTTGTTTGTTGTAATACAGCATTTTCCCTGGTTTCTTGTCTCTTGGGTGTGGATTACTTGCCTGTTCCGTGGATTACCCTTTTGCCTGTCTCTCCTGTCTTGATTGCCTGTTTGGACTGCTTGTATGTGTATGACCTTTTGCCAGTTTCTTGACTACGATTGTGGATTATCCTTTAATAAAGCTGCGTTTGGATTCTCAGCCTTTGTGTCTCAGAGCAGTAACGTTACACTCTTTTTGAAAGCATGGGTCACATTTACTTTTAAGATTTGGTAAAGAAAATTATGTCACATCATCCTGATATGATTCCTGTGTTCTTGTCTTTTGCCTGGTTGGATTATCTTGATCTCAGTTTGTTTGGACCTTTGCCTGCTTTCGACTACTCTTTGGATATCATAAAGACTCCATTTGGATCTTCATCAAAGCAGTCTTCGTAACATATCTTGAATTATATTTATTTTCCTTACTCCATGTTGTTCTTATTTTAAACATAAATCTAACAATGTAACTTTAAAAGGTTATGCTTAAAACAAGAAAATAATATTTGCACATTCATAATGTTCTCATATTTTAGCATTTCAATTTTGCTGCTCAAAATAGATTTTTTGCTTTAAGAATATTTGGATATTTTTAGAAAACAAGGCAAAATATGTATTTATTTGTTTTGAAATAAGGACTAAGCTGGTGAGAAACAGTATATAAATAATAAGCAAATGTATGTTAAAATTAAAACAAATTGTTTGTGTTCATCAAAATGATTAATACGGTATTTACATTTGCTGTATGTCCCCTCTGGGATTAATATAGAACATCTATCTACGTAGTATATAATCCCAAAAAATTTATATTCCAAGAAAGATGTAATTATCTGAATTTCCATCGGACATCTTAATGTGAATGATAACCAAAGCCTGTCCAGATCAAATCAAGCCCGAAATAGAGCCTTTTATGAAAACCCACATTCATTCAGTCAAGCCCCAATCAGTGCATGAGACAAAGGTCCATACTGCAGAGAACCCCCCTGCTAGGTTTTGTCTCTCATAATCTCTCCCCATGTTCAGAGGTTCCTATTTCCAACATATGCAGAGATGCAATTGTCCCAGACGCCTGCTGTTGACACCTCTTTCTCAATCAGAGTGCTGTGATTTATGGGTTGTGCATACTGTATAGACTATAAGTTCTCATGGTTGAACGCTTCTGTGGCTCATTTGCACTAGGCCCCTGATATGGAGCTCCACAGGTGAATTGGAAATAACCACAGGCTGTGCTTGGTCTTGACACACAGCAGGGTGACAGTCATCGCCTTTGTTCAAACCCTTAATTGAGCTCTCTGAATCATGTGTAACAATTACAGCTGACCTGCTTTCACTCATGACTAACAATCATAAAGTCATCAACATGCAAGATGCTAGAATACCTATTAATGTGATCATCTGAAAGCTGAATAAATAAGCCTTGGTTCTCAATTGATACAATTGATGTATTGTTTGTTAGGATAGGATAATATTCGGCCGAGATACAACTATTTGAAAATATGGAATATGAGGGTGGAAAAAATCTAAATATTGAGAAAATTGCTAAAGTTGTCCAAATACAATTAGCAATGCATTTTACTAATAATAAAAAATGTCTTATATATTTATGGTAGGACATTTACAGAATATCTTCATGGAACATGATCTTTATTTAAAATCCTAATGATTTTTGTCATAAAGGAAATCAATAATATTGACTCATACAATGTATTGTTGACTAATGCCACAAAAATTCTTGTGCAACTTATGTCCAGGGTCACATATATTATTGGTGCAATTTTGTGAAAAAGTCTCTGTCTCAAAATACAATCTCATTTACATGTCACATTTTACTACAGCCAATTCTTGAGCTTTTAATATTTAGTGATATGATGGCATTACAAAACGTCTCGGTTACGTATGGTAACCCTCGTTCCCTGAAGGAGGGAACGGAGGCATACGTCGGACGTACCGACGAATTGGGATCACTTCTGGGAGCCCCTATCAGCTTCGAGCTATATAGAACCGGCCAATGAACAATTGGCGTGCGAGATTTGCATCTCAAGCTCCGCCCCGTGCCGCAGGTATAAACAGGAAGCGAGAGCGAATGCACGCTGTTTTTCACTGAGGAGCCGGACTGAGTAGCTCGGCCCTGCAGTGATGGTACAGCAATTGTGGCGACGGGACGTACGTCTCCGTTCCCTCCTTCAGGGAACGAGGGTTACCGTACGTAACCGAGACGTTCCCTTTCAGTCGGTCACGCTCGCCGTACGTTGGACGTACCAACGAATTGGGATCCCTTTGGAAAACGCCATAGTTACTACCACTTCCAGCGCCCAGCGATGAGCCCCTTAGACCCCGATCTGATGCGGGCGGGGAAATTCACGCAGGGAGAGTCAAAGCTGCTATTCCGCAAGACCCACTCAGCTGAATGTATTGGATAACGCTGGGAAAGCGTGCCTGTGAAGGCCGCTGCGGAAGCCACATCATGCCCAGAGGGAGTTAACATGTGGAAAATACACGTATGGGCTGGCCGAGGGCAGCACAACATACAGAAGTCCCAGGGGTGGCCCCGGCCAATTAGAGGAGGGGGACAACACCTTCCTGAGACGGCAGAGGAGACTCTGCCGAGGGAAAGACTTAGGCTCGCCTTAGGGAGCCGTACCATGGAAGAATACACAAATGGGACCGCCGTGGGGGTCACAACATATGGAAACCAGCCTAAGACAAGTTCCACCAATGCATACGAGTGTTAGACCTGGCGTCGAATGCTCCGCCACGTCCGACTGCCTCGGTTTGCGGAGGACTCAACAGGGTTCGCCATTCTGGAGAACTCAACTGGAGCAGATAAGCACACATATCCGTACCATGAGGGAGGGAATGGTGCAGCAAGCCGACACTAGAACGGGCACTTCGGTGTTACTGACTATGGGAAGTGAGCACACAGGAAGATACCGGCTCTACACGGAGGCTATAAAATCTAGCGAACGTGTTAGGTGTCGCCCAGCCCGCAGCTCTACAAATATCTGTCAGCGAGGCGCCACGAGCCAGCGCCCAGGAAGAAGCAACACCCTTAGTGGAGTGGGTTCTAAACCCGAGCGGGCAAGGCACATCTTGGGACTCATACGCCAAGACGATGGCATCCACTATCCAGTGGGCCATCCTCTGCTTGGAGACAGCCTTTCCCTTCTGCTGTCCTCCGTAACAGATGAAGAGCTGCTCTGAGGTCCTGAAGCTTTGCGTTCTGTCCACGTAAGTCCAGAGAGCACGGACGGGACAGAGAAAAGCTAGGGCTGGGTCTGCCTCCTCCGAAGGCAGCGCTTGCAGGCTCACCACTTGGTCCCGGAAGGGAGCAGTGGGAGCCTTGGGCACATATCCAGGCCGGGGTCTCATGATCACATGAGAGTTACCGGGCCCGAATTCCAGGCACGATTCGTTGACCGAAAATGCCTGCAGGTCCCCTACCCTCTTGATGGAGGCCAACGCAGTCAGGAGTATTGTCTTTAACGACAATATTTTTAACTCTGCTGACTGCAAAGGCTCGAAGGGCGCTCTCTGCAGTGCAGTTAGCACCAGAGACAAGTCCCAAGAGGGTATAGAGGGAGGGCGAGGCGGATTTAGTCTCCTCGCCCCCCTCAGGAACCTGACGATCAGATCGTGCTTACCTAAAGATTTTCAATCTACTAGATCATGATTAGCGGCGATAGTGGCAACATAGACTTTGAGGGTGGAGGGAGACAGCCTTCTCTCCAACCCATCTTGTAGAAAGGAAAGCACAGCACTGATCGAACATCTTCGGGGGTCTTCTCGGCGAGAAGAGCACAAATCAACGAACAGGTTCCACTTCAACGCATAGAGGCGCCTCGTAGAGGGGGCTCTAGCAGAAGCGATGGTGTCAACTACCGCTTGCGGTAGTCCAGGGACCAGACATGGAGTTTCCAGAGGTCTGGACGCAGGTGCCATAGGGTGCCCCGTCTCTGAGTCAGGAGGTCCTTCCTCAGAGGAATGGGCCAAGGAGGTGTTGTCGCGAGGAGCACTAGTTCCGGGAACCAAGTCCGGTTGGGCCAATACGGAGCGACCAACAGGACTTGCTCCTCATCCTCCCTGACCTTGCACAGTGTTTGTGCAAGAAGGCTCACTGGGGGAAACGCATATTTGCGTTGGCCCCGGGGCCAGCTGTGTGCCAGGGCATCCGACCCGAGGGTCCCCTTGGTCAAGGAATAGAACCACTGGCAGTGGGTCGTTTCTGGGGAGGTAAACAGGTCTACCTGTGCGGCCCCGAAACGACTCCAGATCAGCTGGACCGCTTGGGGATGGAGTCGCCACTCTGGTGAGCACGGGAGCACTGGCTGTCGTGAGAGCTCGTCGGCTGCACGATTGAGCAGGCCGGAATGTGAATGGCACGAAGCGACCTTAGATGCTTCTGACTCCATAAGAGGAGATGGCGGGCGAGTTGTGACATGCGACGGGAGTGTAGACCACCCTGTTTGTTGATGTACGCTACGGCCGCAGTGTTGTCCGTACGGACCAGAATGTGCTTGCCTCTGAGCGGAACATTGAAGTGGCTGAGTGCAAGACGAACTGCTAACTCGAGGCAATTGATATGCCATTGGATTTGAGGCCCCGTCCACAGACCCGAAACTGCAAGCCCGTTGTACGTGGCACCCCAGCCCATGGATGAGGCATCCGTGGAGACAACGGAGTGCCTGGACACTTGTTCTAGGGGAACTCCCGTCCGTAGAAACGAAGGGTCCGACCATGGGCTGAAGGTTTGGCGGCACCTCGGAGTCACTTGGACGCGGAGGGATCCGCTGTGCCACGCCCATCTCGGGACTCGGTCGTGTAGCCAGCATTGAAGCGGTCTCATATGAAGCAATCCCAACGGCGTTACTGCGGCTGCGGATGCCATATGCCCCAGGAGCCTCTGAAAATGTTTCAGTGGTGCTGCTGTCCTGCCTCTGAACGAATTCAGGCAGTTCAACACTGACTGGACGCGCTCCTCGGTGAGGCGCGCTGTCATGGCGACGAGTCTATCTCCATACCGAGAAAAGAGATCCTCTGTGTAGGACAGAGTTTGCTCTTCTCCCAGTTGACCCGAAGTCCCAATTGGCTGAGGTGACTGAGCACCCTGTCCCTGTGTTCGCACAACTGCTCTCGCGACTGGGCAAGGATCAGCCAGTCGTCGAGGTAGTTGAGAATGCGAACACCATGCTCTCTCATGGGAGCAATGGCCGCCTCCGCAACCTTCGTAAAGACGCGGGGCGACAGGGACAGGCCGAAGGGTAAGACGCGGTACTGATATGCCTGTGATACGCGGTATACTGAAAGCGCAGAAAGGGTCGGTGTCGAGGGAGAATCGAGACATGAAAGTACGCGTCCTTCAGGTCGATCGCTGCAAACCAATCTTGGGGACGGATGCACCTGAAGATGCGTTTCTGCGTTAGCATTCTGAATGGCAGCCTGTGAAGGGACCGGTTCAAGAATCGCAGATCCAAGATCGGCCGTAACCCGCCACCTTTCTTGGGTACAATGAAGTATGGGCTGTAGAACCCGGACCTCATATCGGCTGGAGGGACCGGCTCTATCGCGTCCTTCGCCAGTAGGACTGCGATCTCTGCCCTGAGCACGGGGGCGTTCACCTCCACTACTGTCGTGAAGTGAACGCCCCTGAACTTGGGGGGACGCCGGGCGAACTGAATCGCATAGCCGAGACATTGCCTGACCGATGGAACGGGCGGTGACTTTCGTCGCCCGGAGGGCGAGGTCCGTCGCCGTCCGGAGCTCCCGGAGGAGCTCTGGGTCAGGCCTACCCTCGTGCATGTCCATGAGTGCCTGGGCCTGGTGGACCTGAAGCAACGCCATGGCATGCAAGGCAGACGCAGCCTATCCGCAAGCCTTGTAAGCCTTCCCAGTCAGACCGGAGGAGAACTGACTCGGGACGGGAGACGCGGGTCACCACGCCAGTTAGAGGCGGTCGCCGGACACAGTTGCATCGCGACGGCACGCTCCACTGGCAGGATCCCTGCGTACCCCTTGGCTGGTCCACCGTCGAGGGTAGTGAGGGGGGAGGAGTCACTCGGCTGGTTTCTGGCAGAAAAAGGTGCCGTCCACGACCTCGTGAGCTCCTCATGCACCTCCGGGAAGAATGGTATCGGGGCGGGACGCTGAGAAACAGCACGAGGAAACAATCGTCCAACCTAGAAGGTTCGGGACACGGTTGAGGGTTCCACACGAGCCCTACCCTTTCGGCGGCCCGGGCAAGCATAGTAAGCATCTCGGGGTCCGGTACGGCCGAAGCGACTTTCCCAGAGGGAGGTAGCCCAGCCAAACCCTCATCCTCCGAGGACTGAAACTCCCTCTCCGATGCAGCGATCGACATCTGCTCGTCTGCCGGAGCTCCGAAAGTCACCGCTGGCCGCACGTGGGAGGGACCAGCGACTTCTCCCGGGAGCTCTACCGATTGCGGAACTGAGGGAATAGGGGCCTGCAAAGACTGACTCGGCGGGTGTGCCCTAAACGTAATCCTCAGATCACCCTGGCCATCCAAAGAAGTAGGTCTATTCTGGTTAGGAATAGCACTAGATCGTGGGATGGGTAAGGGGATTCCGCCTTCCCGAAGGTAGGTGAGTCTCGATCTTAGTTCCGAGATAGTCATGTTCCCAAAGTGGGAACACGAACTATCCACAAACGCCGCCTCAGCGTGCTGTTTGCGCAAACACGTGAGACAGCGATTGTGACCGTCAGCAGGCGCCAGGAAACGACCGCATCCAGAAATGCACGGGTGGAATGACATCGTGAAAAAGACGCAGTGTCACCCGTGTACTCTTTATGTGAGGAAACGCTCTTGTGCTGAAGCACTCAGGGGGAAAACGTGACAGCGCACAGGTTTTAGTGCAGCCCGTGCCTGTACTCAATGGAAAACGCCCTCACGCACCAACAGGTTGCTGTGAAAACAGCAGTTTTCTCTTTAAAGAGCAGCAGTGAGCACCGCGATCCCGCTGAAGTGTGCCGTCTCTCTAACACGCGTTGATCCCCGATCTCCGGTCTTCTCTATAACCCTAACTTTGCTGATAGCAGCTGGAAACTCAATGATGAGATTTCTAGTCCTCTTCATACGCTGTTCAGCTCCGAAGTGAATGACAGCGTGCATTCGCTCTCGCGTCCTGTTTATACCCGCGGCGCGGGGCGGAGCGCGAGATGCAAATTGTTCATTGGCCGGTTCTATATAGCTCGAAACTGATAGGGGCTCCCAGAAGTGATCCCAATTCGTCGGTACCTTCGGAAAGGGAACCCTAATCTCAAAGTTGCAAAGAAGGATCAGGCTGAGAACGCAACAGTTGGACACAGAAATACCGGCCAAAGCTTGGGTATGGTAATTACCCACATTTATTTCCCTGCTGCACACAAGTTTGGACCTGGGTCAAGTCTAACTGGTACTTCACTGGAGGAAAATTACCTCTCTTTAGACTGTAAATTGCTCAATGTTAGATCTCAGTGTTTGCTCAGACTGTGCCTGACGAGGTGCCAGCTTTACTTTTCAAAGCCTTCTTCAGATGCAGAATAGATGCAGAGCCAATACAACAACCAGCCACCTTCAGAGATACAATGGTACAATAATATAATGTGTGAAATATATCCATTTTATTAAGATAAAGGCATCTAACACTATTACCACACTTGTTTGAAGTTAAAGGACTGGTCGAATGTCTCTGTAATGGATCCCGAATTCATGACAAAAACAAATGTGACCAGTCACGGAAAGTAGGGACACAAGTCAGTTCTGGAGCATTTTGAGTTATTCACAGATTCTGAAAGTGTAGTCTCCAAGCTTTCCAATGATGTGTAACTGTGTAAATCTGTGTAAATCTGATCATATTTGGAGAAGTTGTGGCCATTTGAAAGTAGGCACTCAAAAAAACTTGATAGGGAGAAATGACCTATAAAGATTTTGCAGTTCTCACCTGCTAAGAGTGACAATAGGGCTCATTTACATCATTTACATTACATCCTGTGGCATCTGACATCTCATTTAGATAAGCCATACCCCCTTTAAAGCTGCATGGTTGCATAGCAACGACAGACCCAACGGGATGCGTTGTGTAGCATTAGGACTTTTTGAATAGGATTCTGTGATAACCGTGATCATTTTGGTCACTACAATCATGAAATGAAATTGCCATGCCATTTCATCTCTAGTTATGATATACTATAATTATGTGTTTTTATAATATAATATGCAAAGTACAATTTTCTATAAGAAAAAAATATAGAATTCTATACTTTTTTTATATTTATTCTATATTTTTCAATATTTTGTTCTTTTCTCTGACATTTAACGGGTAACATAGGCCTACAAAGACTCTTTTAGGTCTAAAACAGTTTGGATAGTTGTTAATACAGCGTTCCCACAGCTTGGTTAACTTCAAATTCAAGAACCTTTCAAGGACTTTCCAGGTCCAGCTTTTTTTTTTTTTGCATTTATTTTTGGTCTGATATTCTGTTTGTCATATTTCTGTTTTGCATAAAACTGAAGAATATTCGGTACATCCTATACTGTATTCTAAAATGATCTGATATTAACTTTTGCTTAATAATGCTTAGGCTCATGTAACCAGTCTATTTGTGCAATATTTCACGGTGTGTCTGTGAAACGCTGAGGAACCGTATTGTTTTGTGCGTGTGTGAACATCTTGGCAACGTACAACACAAAGTACCTCACGCGGGAAACACTTAACGTAACGCGTAAATGCAAGTAACAAACGTAAATCAAGCATAGTCCACGAAGTGTTGGAGAGAATAATATGGAATTTCTTCCAGAAAACTTCTTGCACAAAATAAATTCAAGCACTTTCAAGGACCTGTATGTATGTTTATTTTCAGTCATGTCGTTGTACACAGCCCTCTCTTTCTGCACAAGAGAAAGATGATCGTGTTGCTTTTTTACTGCTTCAGACTTTCTATCATCCGGAAGGTTTGCACTTTGTATCAGCTGCTTGTTATTGCTTTAGCACTGCTCAGTGCTCGGCCAGCCACCAGGGTTGCCAGGTTTTCACAACAAAACCCACACAATTGCTACTCAAAACTAGCCCAAAACAAGCCCAATGGCGTTTCAGGGGGGCTTCTCCGGTAAAAATTGCATTTGGGAGGTAAAATATGTGTTTTTTTGGCATTGTTGCCTACTAAAATTCGCTTTCCAGGGGCTAAATATCACATAATTGGGGAAGCTTCAACCCGTGGACATGAAAAACAGCCCGCGGCAACAGTGTTGAAGTAGCCAACCGCGGCCACACTTCCCTTTGAGCAATAACAAAAGAAACACGCCCCTGCTGCATGCTAGAATCTCCGAAAAACAAGCCGATTTCAACCTCAAAGTGTATGCTTTTAAATACACCAATACTGCTATCTCAAACACGGAGAGGCTTCTTCGTGATCTCAACTAACAGATTCTGCAAAAAAGCAAAAATCACCAATTTTCAAAAAATACGCTTCTTTCTCATTTTGCTCAAAACTTGTGCTGCCGACTTGTGTCCCTACTTTCCGTGACTGGTCACAAATCTTAGTTAAGATCCCCTCTGTGTTGCTATGTTTAACATCAATGACTGATGCTATGAGGGAGGGACTGGTTTCGAAGACTCCCGCTCAGTGGGGCAGCTGGCACGTGGAGGCAGCTCCATCCTTATTCTCATGCAATATTACAGCATGCCATTGGTCCAGAAGAAATGCGAATTTAAACTGCCCCATTTTCTTTCTGTGATTCGCAAGCTTCTTGTGATTACCTCAACCAGATGTGATTTTAGTAGTGAGAGATGAGAACTGTCACAGTTTCTGATGATGAATCTCTGGGAATGGTTAGTGCAGAGTGAATCAGAGTGATTAGTCCTCAGGCTCATTATGAGTGCATTAACAGACAAAAAAAAAAGTTATTTTTCTGTTCCCAGTAACATGCTCTTAGCCCTCTTAAATTGTTTGAGAATAATGCACAATAATTCTAAAAGAGCGCAGGTCATTGATTATGTTGCATGCTGTAAATTAGTAAGTCACTCCCTTCTCGACCCTTTTGAAATGTATTGAATGTAAAGGTGTCTTCAACTCCCAATGACAACTTAAGCATGTCATCTTTTGACAGCAGTTTCAAATGCTCACTGTGAGCATTGCTCACCTTTGCCGTCTCAGCTTGGAGCAGTAGGTGGTTGGAGGGGTGGTGTGGGGGACCCTGCATTGCTGACATTTTTCATGCAGATGTCTCATGCATATGGAAAGAAGAGTAATTATGGGCTTTTATCAACCTACGTGGGCGATGCTTTCAACCTCTATCTTTTGGTTAGGGAAAGGAAGGTGACAACTAACACTGGCTAATGCAAATATTAAACAGATCTTCATGGTCTACTACCCCCGCCCCCCCCCCGCCCCAAAAAAAAACAATCCCCCGCCTACCCTCTTTCGTGTTAGGTGGCTTCCATCAAGCATTTGATGCCTTTGAAAGCAGAAAGCCATCCCTCATCCCTGGAAATCCTGTTGAATAATTCCATTACAAAAGACATACCAGAAATAGAGATAAAATAAACTAAGTGTACATTTTGTGATATGTGGTTGATGGCAGGACGAAGGGTCATTGCAAGGTACGCTATTCAGAATACACCATTATCATCTAGGCTGTCAGCATACTCCTAAACTATTACTGGAGAATAGGTGTATATGGGAGTATATAGGGTGGTCAATAATTTAACAGAGTTTGTAAAACGAAGTGAAGAGCCTTGCTGGGCTGAGTGCATTCCCTGGTGGTGCCCATCCACAGAATCAAGCTTAGGCTGGAACATCCGTCAAAGACCCTTTCACATTTTATAAGCTTACGACAGAGCTGGGCTTTTAAAAGGACATGGCACCATTTTACCCGAGGCCTGTTTGACTGCATGAAGAAGTCCGTCACACTGATAGATCAAGAGAAAATTTGAGAGTAATAAGGAGCACAAGAAGAAAACGAACACTGATTTGTGGAGAATATTGTTGTAGGAGGTACCTCCTCAGACCTCAATACACTCAGCTCATAAAATGAAAATCCTCTAAAAGTTTATGGCAAATTTAGCAAGTAAAGAAGTATAGCTTATTGCCCAAAGCTAACAAGGTCTGAGATGAGAACTCATAAAAACACTGGAAAAGGCTTGAGAAAAAAGTTGATGTGAATGTGTCTGCACTATATGAGAATATATGAAAGCATGTGCTTCACAACAGGTGGTATATTCTCAGTTCAAACGACAGACTTGGCCCTATGAAAGGTATGATTATGCTTCTGCACTTATTATGACAGCTTTTTCAAGAAATTGAAATCTACAGAATGCTTAAAAACTTTGCCATTTGACTTTTGTCTTTTCCTTGGCAATGAAGGCCAGCGCCAGGTGCAGTAAAGCAACTTTATGACCCATGAATTTGTTTGGATAAATATAAGAAACTGGTGATTTGTAAACTTCTGTATGTAGTAATTTCCCAGATTTTTTTAATCCAAAGTGACTTCCAGTACTGAGGTTCAGGTACCCTGGAGTAAACTGAGGTTAGGTGTCTTGGGCACAGCAATGTTTCATGGGTTATGGTACACTTCTTAGTGCAGCCTTTTTGTCTTGTACCAAACAGTTCCATCTGTAAGTCTCAGATACCACTTCATTGACCAAACCAGAAATGTGATCTGATAGTACTGGTTATGCTATCATTTAGCATTATCATTAATATTCTTAAAGTGGACATATTTTTTGTAATTTTTCACTTTAATCTGTATTTTTTTTTTTTTTTTTTATGTTTAAAAAAATAAAATAATTTCCTATTATGAAGCTCAAATCTCAACCTTGATGCAGTTTAAGCAACACTGAAGCTGAAACTGAAGTTGACTCAGTCTTTGCATTGTGTTTCTGTATGCCACACTAAGCATGAAGAACAGAAAGAGGAGAAGAGAACTGTCTGATGACTTGAGAACCAAAATTGTGGAACAATATCAACAATCTCAAGGTTACAAGTCCATCTCCAGAGGTCTAGATCCACAGTCCACAGTGCACAACATGATCAAGACATTTGCAAACCCATTGCACTGTATCTCCCTGGACATGGACGGATTAGAAACATTTATGAAAACTTGCAACGCAGGTAAGTCCGGATGGTGGATAAGCAGCCCCAAACAAGTTCCAAATAAATTAAAACTGTCCTGCAGGCTCAGGATGCATCAGTGTCAGCGTGAACTATACGTTAAAATTTGAATGAAATTAAACGCTATGGCAGGAGACCCAGGAGGACCCCACTGCTGACACAGAGACATAAAAGACAAGTTTGCCAAAAGACACTTTGCCAAAATTTACACGAATAAGCCAAAATCCTTCTGGGAAAACGTCTTGTGGACAGATGAGACCAAGATAGAGCTTTTTGGTAAAGCACATCATTCTACCGTTTACCGAAAACGGAATAAAGCCTACAAAGAAAAGAACACAGTACTTACAGTCAAAGATGTTTTGGGGTTGTTTTGCTGCCTCTGGCCCTGGGTGCCTTGACTGTGTGCAAGGCATCATGAAATATGAGGATTTTGGGTCGCAATGTAGGGCCCAGTGTTAGAAAGCTGGGTTTGCGTCCGAGATCATGGATCTTCCAGCAGGACAATGACCCCAAACATAGTTCATAAAGCACCCAGAAATGGATGGCAACAAAGTGCTGAAGAGTTCTGAAGTGGCCAGCAATGAGTCCAGATCTAAATCCCATTGAACACCTTTGCGGAGATCTTAAAATTGCTGTTGGGAAAAGGCGCCCTTTCAATATAAGAGACCTGGAGCAGCTTGCAAAAGAAGAGTGGTCCAAAATTACCGGTGAGCAGTGTAATGCTGCGTTCACACCAAATGCGAATAGAGCGTCAAAATCGTGTCTACTGCGTCTGGTTGGATGCTTGAACATTTGTTTGAAGTGAAACGCGAATTCGCTTCAAACACGTGAATGCACAAAAAGCACCACTCGCGCAAGACGCTTAATTTGCGTCAAATTCGTGCCATTTGCACATCGGAATCGTGTCCATCGCGCCGCACGAAATGCGTCTATCGTGCCGCAGGACCTCCAGATGCGTGTCAACACGCCTTTCCATTGACTTAAAGGGATAGTTCACCCAAATATTTTAATTAGCCCATAATTTACTCACCCTCAAGTCATCCTAGGTGTATATGACATTCTTCTTTCAATCGAATAAAATCTGAGTTATATTACAAAAGTCCAGGCTAATCCAAGCATTAGAATTGGATTCATAGTTGCTCTGTTTTTGAAGTCCATAAAAAGTGCATCTGCCCATCAAATAACATGCTCCATGCGGCTCTGGGGTGTTAATAAAGGCCTTCTGAAGCGAATCGATGTGTTTGTGTAAGAAGAATATCCATATTTAAAACTTTATCAAGTAAACTTTCATCCGACTTTTGTAATATAACTCCGATTTTATTCGTCTGAAAGAAGAATGTCATGTACACCTCGGATGACTTGGGGGTGAGTAAATTATGGGCTAATTTTCATTTTTGGGTGAACTATCCCTTTAACATTGAAATCACTCGCTCCAGACGCTCTATTTGCGTTTGGTGTGAACGCAGCATAAGAAGCTTATTTATGGTTATAGGAAGCGATTGATTTCAGTTATTTTTTTCCAAAGGGTGTGCAACCAAATATTAAGTTAAGGGTGCCAATAATTTTGTCCGGCCCATTTTTGGAGTTTTGTGTGAAATTTTGTCAAATGTGCTTTTTTTTCTCTGTTTTTTTGTGTTGTTCCAATACATACAAAGGAAATAAACATGTGTGTAGCAAAACATGCGTAATTGCAATACTTTTCTGTGAGAAATACTTTCACATATAAAAAAAAAATATGTATGTACCTATGTATGCATGTTTTTAAGTCAAGTCAAGTCAAGTCAGCTTTATTTATATAGCACTTTTTACAATACATATACAGATTGTTTCAAAGCAGCTTTACAGTGATAACAGGAAAATAATGCAACAAAGGATTGGCGGGTGTTTCACCCCATGTGAACAATCTATGGTAGCTTATTTAATGACTAAATTAGGATAGGGTATATGTCCACAAATTAAATCAAATGTAGCTATACCTGTGGAATCGTTCACAGACCGCATACGCAGATGTTCAACTAATAAAGATCTTCATTGCTGACAAACAATAGAATGCATTTGCAGTTTTGCTTTCAGTTGACTGTAGGTCCAAGGCCACTTCATCCAATACCCTTGATGTTCTTAAATTTCATGTTACGACTCTGCTTCAGATGATTCAATGCGTGTAGGAAACTGATTCGCAAAAAACTATTTAGACAGTTTTGCCAACTTGTTTGATCAAGTCTTTGAACAGAATAGAGTGATAAATTTGTGATTAATCGCTCATGCCCCAGAAAAAAGAGAGCGCATGCTTGGAATAAACTACGCATTTTTTAACATGTATTGCATTAAAGTAAAATAACAAGAGGAACGTCGGCCAGCATAACAAAGTAAAAGTACAAGAGTACATTTTTTTTTTCATTAGAAATGTACTCAAGTTAAAAGTAAAAGTAACCACATTTAAATCTACTCTTAAAAGTAAAATGTTCCCCAAATATTCCCTTAATAAGGCAAATCACATATGTCAACCACCATACAACCCACTGATCTCACTCTGAAAAGTGTCAGACCCACTTGTGACACCCACTTTTAACAATGTAATGCATTTCTGTCTTTTGGCTGTGTATTAAGATCAAGCCTTGAGCTATTCTGCTCCATTGTTAGACTCCAGCTATGAACCTAAACGAGGAAATCAATACCGTATTGAGTGAGGTCACTCTCTGCCCACTCGCACGCCCAGATAAAGGCCAGGGGTCTTGAGACCTGCAGAGAATCAAAATTCAGCCTGACATGACTGCTGCTCACTGACATAACGGCCATCATCCTGAACAGCATGAAGCAATTCTAACAATAAAAACGTTTTCTGCTGATGCTTAAAAAAGATCAGAGGGTTTACAACTGAAATCAATTTCATAACACCAAACGCCTGTGAGGAAGACTCAGAAGGTCACAGAAGATCTGCACTCAATAGGTCTCAAACTGTTACATATGTACGGTACATTGATATCATTCCATATACGTCAGATTTTTATGAATTTGTAATATCTGTAATCTTTAATTTATGTCAATATTTAATATTTAATACTCTTACTATTCATGCAAGAGTGTATCATGTTTTCTATATAATACCCTGCCTAGAAGGTTGCCATAATCTAATTTAAAGTGAAAAAGGTTGGGGTGAAAAGGTTGGTGATGCACAAAAGTAAAAAAAAAAAAAAAAAACTACCCTGTCAATGTTAAAATCTATCTTTCTCCAAGTGTATTACAACACCCATAACTCCAATCATTAATCCATTAAAGAGAACTTGCCATTGGACACACTTGAAGAGCACTTTCTCATAGAAAAAGTTATAGCAAGCAGAACCAGAGCTGTGCACATTCATGTATACCAATGAGTTTCTGTTCATTACTTGAAACAAGGCCATGCTTGTTAATTTACCTATTCGTGGCGTTACATTTATGGCTTTTGAAAATTTTACTAATTTGCTGTGTTAAATAATCATATATGTAGCATTTGCATTATAATCATTTAGATTTAATGCTTCATGTTTACATATGTTTTTCTATAGCATATATATATATATATATATATATAAATACAGTATGCTATAATGTTTTATTACACAGTGCTCCAGAATATCTTATTTTGATTGTTAGCTGTATTCTGTGGTCAAATATATTTTTTTGACAGCAGTACCTGACAACCTATATCATACACTCTGCTAGTGTAATGTCATATTACTCTTTTTTGTCTCATAAAATAACTCAATTCAACTCCATTTACTTATTTACTTGGTAACTGGGTGTGCAATAAACAAAATAAGCAGCTGCTCATTGGCCACGTACATACTGTAAAGTTTCAGGAGTGACAACCGCATTTAAAATACGGGAGTGAATCCCTTAAATTATCATTTTGGCAATTGACACTGTGAAAACCATAGCAACATTGGCGTCTTGCACATTTGGTATCCGCTATTTTTGACCAAAGTAATATTACAGAGACCAAAGACTTTTTATGTTCTGCAATTTTAACTGCTGACAGAAACGTTGTGTTTTGGTTATGCTCGGAAAAGGCTGTTTCGCAATGCTTATTAAGCAGGCAGGTGCAGGTTGTGATATTTTGGTATGTGGCTAATTTCCAAGATAAAACGTTTGGATTTAAGTTTATCATGGGCTTATCCTTATTTGCAGTTTTAATTTAATTTAATTTTTTTCTCTAGGAAGATTTGGCAACAGTAATGAGTCTAGATGTACCTCATTCCCAGTGATTTTTGAGAGTCAACTCTGAAATGCATTTAAATACCTCACTAAAACTAATTCTTCAGTTCGGTTCCATACGAAATACATAATTTTTTTTTTAAAATGCTGTTTTCACTACCTGCCTTTTTCCGGTTAATTTGACTGTAATTTGGTCGTCACTCATATAAATTATAGGATTAAGCACTAAAAGATTAACTAACAAACAGATTTAGTTGTAGTGTGTACCTGGCCATTATCACAAAAATAAACTCTTTAACTGCTTTGAGATGAATCCTGATCACTCTGTTGCTCTTAATGCATCGTGTTTCCTTCTGGAGCAGCAGTGAATGTTTGAACCTTTTTTAATAGTTGTGTTTGAGTCCCTCAATTGTACTCAGTGTGAAAAGATGAATCTCAAAATCATACAGTCACTGCTGGAGAGGGTTAAAATATGCAAAAGATGCTGTAAAAGTAACTGTAAGTGACTTTTTCTACTTTTCCCTACACAGATGTGTAAACTCAGACCAGATTTTCTCATTGCTACAAACTACAGTGTCTAGTAGATGGATATAAGCAGCAAAACAAGCCACGTGACACAAAGGAGCTTTATAGGTGCTATAAAAGCCGGGCACAGAATAACTAGAATTGGTTCTGGTAGAATTGCCTCACAGCTGAGAGCTGATTAGGTGTTGATATTTTTCTGCTGTTTACTTCCTCTATCTAATAACTCTAACTCACCTCAAACATGAAAAACAGAAATGCCTAAGCTCAACACAAAATGTTTTGAAAAGCACATTCAAATGACACATGATCTCTGTGATAATTTCACCTCCTGTAGCTTAATTGACAGAGCATGGTTCTAGAAGATTGTAGGTTTGACTTAATGTGTGCTAATCAATGTTTATATATGAAAATCCTAAAGTACATCTCTTCAGAAGACTTGGATTGTACTGCTATAGATTACATTTACAATGTCTTTATGAACATTTTGAAGTGCCAAAGTTTAGGTGTAATTGACATTCAATGAAAGGACCGAAATCTCTCGGGTTTCACATTTGTGGTAATTGTGAAGATGGACAGAAGTCTTATGGGATTGGAACAACACAAGGGTGAGTAATTGATCAAATTTTCATTTTTGGGGAAATGTTCATTTAGTTTTACTGTACTGTAAAGCCCGGGACACAATGCAGTTTTTCTGACTATTACAAATGTTGCTTATTAGATTGTACAATATGAGAACACTGAGATATTTGATTTAAACTGTGTGCCAAATGTATAAATGCAAAGGTTGGGAAATGTTTTTGTGGTATGGTCACAAAGTAGGAGACCTGCAAGTAAGGAGGGTCAACAGCTGATCAGCTATCGATCTGGAGACGGAGGCTGCAAAGTGTGTCTAGAAAGACAGAAGGGATAAATAGCCCAGACAGGAAATGTAAGTCAAATTAAAGATTTCCTGTCCATGAAATGAACAAGCTCTTGCCATGCCAATAAAGTCGCTCATGTGGATCTCACAGAGGCACATTGTGGCAGGAGGAATTACGGGCAGTCGGGACGATAATGCTGACAGTGATGGCATTATCGTCAACACCCTCATTTGTTAGGACTCGCACCAGATCTACATCACATAAATACGGGAGAGACCGACATTACAGTCAAGCAACACACGCATCCTACATTACAGTCAAATGGTGTAAACGGAGCTATCCCTCAAGGAGAACCGACACAGGCCCATAGGTTCTGCTGGGACACACTGCACTTCCACAGCCTGGAGTCATAGTCAGGATACATGTGGCAGCTGTTCATTTAGAGAGATGGAACGACCTGACCTTTTCATACTGCTGTGTTAGAGCACACACGGCGTCCTCACAGATATTCTCCAATGTACTAGACATTCATAAAAACCTGTATGTTGGTTCTTGTGTATTTTTTCAATAATTTATGAGCGAAGCCATAAAAATAGACATGAAAGTATCACAAGATCCAGTGAAGGGTCCATCCATAGGTCTAATGCATATGATGGCAGTGAAGGGGAAGCAGCGATTGCCTGCACATGGCACTGCAGTGAGCTGCACTCAAACAAATGGACTTTGGGGAAATAAAGAATGTTTGTTTTCTGTTCCACAGGAGTGATCGAAGGTTCAGCAAGAGCACACTAAGAAAGCAAACACGCATACACAAACACAAACAGAGGACCTTTGTCAAATGAAAACAAATGATTGGAAAGGGAACAGTGTTAGAAATAGGGCTCTTCAGAGTTCATTAGAACGCACATCTCTCTCTGCTATTGTCTCTGCAATTTCACTGCCAATACCAACATGCTGCTCTTAAGCCACCTCTCCACTGCACCCGACATTTGGACACGGCTGTCAAAATGTACTGTACGTCGAGACGGTAATTCTCAAGCTAGGTAGTGTTTATCTCACACTGACTTGCAATATTTATTTTTTGCCTCCAGTAAAGGAATGCAAAAGCAAGAGCCTTCTCCTTTCACCATGGTGGAACGAATAAATTAATGCAAAAAATAAACAGCTATGCAGCTATGGACAAATAACTGCCAATAATTTGTGTAAAGAATACGGTGGCAGACAACATAAAAAAATATGAATATTAAATTAATAATTGTCTACTTATTTATCAATAAGAATGCATTTTTAAAAAAAGTTTTTAAATGTATCAAGTGTTTCTGATAAGTTAAACAAAAAGTATACATAATTATCACAGCGTTCTGATTGGAATACATTGTAATACATCACATCTAGTTGTGATTGCAGTGATTATTATGTTTCTAGCATCTTATATGCTTGGCAACAGTTCTAACCCTATTTGATGGTGTGCGTAGCTTTTCATTTCTTAAACAACCATGTATGAGACACGTCATGGCCATATTCCAGGACAATGTCAAGATGCATGAGGATCAAATTGTGAAAGAATGGTTGGGAGGGAGCATGATTAATCATTTTCACACATGGATTGGCACATCTAAATCCAACCTTAAATTAATTTAAATTCTTTGGGATGTGCAAGAGTAGACTTTACAGAGTACTTGACTCTTGCATTGTCAATACAATACCTTGACGAAAAAATGTATGCACCTCTTGATAAAAATAAAGGTTGTGATGTAATTTTCATCTAGAAGTGCATCACATTTGGGACAAGATCTTGTATGCAAGAGTCAATCACTCTGTAAAGTCTACTCCAGCACATCCCTCCCAACCATTCTTTTATTTTGAACCTGATGCTTGAACCATTTGTCTTGACATTATCATCCTGGAATATGGCCATGATGTTTCTTCTTACATGGTTAAGGAGTGAAAAACTACACACTCCACCAATTAGGGTTACAAGAACATATAACATGCTAGAAACTAGGGATGCAACAATACAGTTAGTCCACGGTTCAATACATACCTCGGTTTTTAACCACAGTTTTCGGTTCGGTTCGGTTCTGATGGCTTGTCACATCAGTTTTTTTCTATTCTATTTTTAAGCAACAGGAACAGCAAGAGGTTAAGGATAATTGTTTTTTATTATTATTATTAAAATACTCTTTCTTTATTTTACTTAAAAGAATTAAAAACTTTACATAAAATTAAAACTTTACTTAAAAAAAAAAAAACCCTTGTACACATTCCTAGTGTATTGTATAATATAAAATAAATATATTTACAGTGAGGAAAATAAGTATTTGAACACCCGGCTATTTTGCAAGTTCTCCCACTTAGAAATCAAGGAGGGGTCTGAAATTGTCATCGTAGGTGCATGTCCACTGTGAGAGACATAATCCAAAAAAAAATCCAGAAATAACAATGTATGATTTTTTTACTATTTATTTGTATGATACAGCTGCAAATAAGTATTTGAACATCTGAGAAAATCAATGTTAATATTTGGTACAGTAGCCTTTGTTTTCAATTACAGAGGTCAAACGTTTCCTGTAGTTTTTCACCAGGTTTGCACACACTGCAGGAGGGATTTTGGCCCACTCTTCCACACAGATCTTCTCTAGATCAGTCAGGTTTCTGGCCTGTCGCTGAGAAACACTGAGTTTGAGCTCCCTCCAAAGATTCTCTATTGGGTTTAGGTCTGGAGACTGGCTAGGCCACGCCAGAACCTTGATATGTTTCTTACAGAGCCACTCCTTGGTTATCCTGGTTGTGTGCTTCGGGTCATTGTCATGTTGGAAGACCCAGCCTCGACTCATCTTCAACGCATCTTCATCTTCAATTCAAAAACACCCCCAAAGCATGATGCTACCACCCCCATGCTTCACAGTAGGGATGGTGTTCTTGGGATGGTACTCATCATTCTTCTTCCTCCAAACACGTTTAGTGGAATTATGACCAAAAAGTTATATTTTGGTCTCATCTGACCACATGACTTTCTCCCATGACTCCTCTGGATCATCCAAATGGTCATTGGCAAACTTAAGACGGGCCTTGACATGTGCTGGTTTAAGCAGGGGAAACTTCCGTGCCATGCATGATTTCAAACCATGACGTCTTGGTGTATTACCAACAGTAACCTTGGAAACGGTGGTCCCAGCTCTTTTCAGGTCATTGACCAGCTCCTCCCGTGTAGTTCTGGGCTGATTTCTCACCTTTCTTAGGATCATTGAGACCCCACGAGGTGAGATCTTGCATGGAGTCCCAGTCCGAGGGAGATTGACAGTCATGTTTAGCTTCTTCCATTTTCTAATGATTGCTCCAACAGTGGACCTTTTTTCACCAAGCTGCTTGGCAATTTGCTTGGAGGTGTACAATTTTGTCTCTAATGTATTTGGACAGCTCTTTGGTCTTGTCCATGTTAGTAGTTGGATTCTTACTGATTGGGACAGGTGTCTTTATGCAGCTAACGACCTCAAACAGGTGCATCTAATTTAGAATAATAAATGTAGTGGAGGTGGACATTTCAAAGGCAGACTTAACAGGTCTTTGAGGGTCAGAAATCTAGCTGATAGACAGGTGTTCAAATACTTATTTGCAGCTGTATCATACAAATCAATAGTTAAAAAATCATATATTGTGATTTCTGGATTTTTTTTTCTGGATGTCTCTCACAGTGGACATGCACCTACGATGACAATTTCAGACCCCTCCATGATTTCTAAGTGGGAGAACTTGCAAAATAGCAGGGTGTTCAAATACTTATTTTCCTCACTGTATACGTCTGATTGCGCACTGACACGTCAAAAGCGTGCAATGTCCTTGACGCGTGATTTACCAAAAAACTTGCGTTTTTAACATGCACTTTGGGGTCACAGAAAACGCACGTTTCCGACGCGTGTTTTTATATCAAAGCGAGCGTCCTCGACGCGTGATTTGCTATTTTTAAAAATCATGTGTTTATGGTAAATCACGCATCGAGGACGCGCGTTTTGCTGTCAAATCGGAGTGCAAACTTGTGTTTGAAGTATCCAAACAGACAAAAGAACGTGCCCTTTCCTTGGTGTTCTCAAAATTGCATGCTCACTTTTTAGGGCACACCTCTTATAAAGTAAAGTTACATTGTTGACCATCTTTTTAAGTAATTACACTATTTACCACGATACATTATATGGCTATTATAAGAATTAATCAGTATCAACAAAATCCGTCTTACCATTTATCAAAATCCACTTACACTGTAATTACAATTGCCTAAATAATGCCATGAGATTTTTAGATTTATGTTCTAAATATAATATTTTAAATATAGAAATATGAAATGTTGGGGGAAATGTAATTATCACAGGCCTATGAAACTGTAAAACTGCCAGTATAGTTGGTGGCGTAATGGATTCTAGAATCATTCAACTAATTCGTTCTAACCGACTTTTAAAAAAGAGTGAATTATTCGAGAACGAAACATTGCTGAGAGATGCAACTCTTCTGCTTTGTTTGAATCTATTTTTGTTGGAAAAATAGAGCAAAACTGTAAAAAAAATTACAACTTATTGTTTATTGAACTGTTCTACAACATTAATATCGCATTTTGCAATCGTGCTGATAGCCTACTCTGGAAAATAGCACTCTTTCCTGTTTAATTACTTTCAAACAAATGTTTATTTTTTTGTTCGTTATTAGCCTATTTTTAATGAAAATACAACAACAATAAAATAGTACAATAAAAATAAAATAAAATTGCGTAGCCTACACTCTAAAAAAAAAAAAGGTTCTATATGGCACCAAAAATGGTTCTTGGCTCGTAACCATAGGGGAACCTTTTTTAGTGCTATATAGCACCAATTTTGGTGCTTCAGTGGTTCTTCAGCGGTTCTTCAGCGGTTCTTCAGCGGTTCTTTGACTAAGGTGCTATATAGCACCTCTGAAGAACCGCTGAAGCACCAACATTTTTAACGTGCGCTTTGGGGTCACGGGAAATGCGTGTTTTTAAAATAGCAAATCACGCGTGCTTTGATATAAAAACGGGCGTCGGAAATGTGCGTTGTTTGTGCCGAGGATGCGTGCTTTGAAATAAAAACACGTGTCGGAAACCAGCCCCTCCTTTTACTACACAGCCCAGCCCCATTAAAAGGTGGTAAGACCTGTGTAGTAGAATGTAGATCCACTTCAAGAGTCCTGTCTTTTAACGCTATTGCGACTGATATTTGGACTTTCATCTTGTGATATTTGCATTTTTTCATTGGGCATATGTGTATGTGCCTTTTCCTTAATCATATGCAAAAGTACAACTATTTTATAATCTTTTATGTACGTTATTGTTTTTGAAAACCACAGAGCCACAGAGGTTTGTTCACGAGGCAGTGACAGGAGTTCAAGTCCGAGGTCCGAACATATTACCCTCTCTCTCTCCTTTTCGGTTGTTTTGTATTATTTCAGTATAGTTTTCAGGAGCCAGCGGCTGCTTGTCCATTGCACATGGCACCCCAACCCGTGGCAGAGGCATTCGTCGATACGACAACATGCCTGGAAACTCGTTCTAAGGGCACACCGGCCCGTAGAAAACTGAGGTTCGACCACGGGGTGAGTGTCTGAAGGCAGGCCCGAGTCACTTGTACCCGGAGCGTGCCAGACTGCCATGCCCACCTTGGGACTCGATCGCGAAGCCAAAGCTGAAGTGGTCTCATATGAAGCAATCCGAGCGGCGTCACCGCAGCTGCAGATGCCATATGCCCCAGGAGCCTCTGAAAAAGTTCAGTGGAACCCGACTCTTGCCCTCGATTTGACGGAGGCAAGTCAGCAGAGACTGCGTGCGTGCTTGCTGGTAAGCAGCACGCACCTGCGACCGAGTCGGAAACCATACTGAGAAAAGAGATCCTCTGCACAGGGCAGAGTCGCTCTTCTCCCAGTCGACCTGAAGGCCCAGACGGGCTAAGTGCCGGAGCACTTGGACTCTGTGTCCGCAGACCTGCTTACGAGAGTGACCCAGTATGAGCCAGTCATCGAAGTAGTTCAGGATGCGAACCCCGTGCTGCCTGAGTGGCGCAAGGGCTGCCTCGATAGACTACGTAGAGTCACGAGGGGACAGAGCTGCCCGAATGGGGGGACTGCGTACTGAATGTCCGCTTCTCGAGGCAAACCGTAGGAACGGTCCGCATCGAGGAAGGAGACATGAAAGTAAGCGTCCTTCAGGTCGATCGCTGCAACCAATCTACCGGACGAACCTGTCCGAGGAGGCATTCACTACCGACATCCTGAACGGAAGCCTGTGAAGGGATCAGTTCAGGACGGGCAGGTCCAGGACTGGCCGTAACCCACCGGTTTCCTAGGGTACAATGAAGTAAGGGCTAAGGAAGCCTGACTTCATTTCGGCTGGAGGGACAGGCTCGATTGCACCCTTCGACAGTAGGGTGGCAACCTCCGCACGTGTGACGGGGTGCGTTGGCCCCGATCACGGTACAGCGAACTCCCCACAGCAGGGAGGAGCCTGCGCGAACTGAATCGCATAGCCGAGCCTGATGGCCTTCGCGACCCAGCGGACAGCCCCTGAAGCTGAAGCCAGGCTCCAGGAACTGACCAACGGGGTCGCTCGAACCACAGACGTACCCAGGGAGGCAGCGTTACTGGCCCGGACATGGGAGGCGTAGCGTCCCGGCGTGGGGGCACGGTTAACGGCTGTGTCCTGACAGAGGAGACCAGGGAAGGACGCACGTTCCACTGGGGTCTGCTCTGAGAGGAGGCTGGTGACAGAGAGGGACGAGAGCGGCGCGGCCCGGGGGGCTAACACACTGCCATCACCGGTCTCTGTGACCTCAGAGATGGGACACCAGTTCTTTCCAAGTGCTGCCAGCCCGGGGGCCAGCAGCAAAAGGATTTTCCCCCGGCCCTCCACCGGGGGAAGGAGACGCCCTGCTACCATCCCCTGGAAAGAACTGGGACCTCTGGGTTGTCCGCCTCCAGCCCGGCGTTTTAACCAGGCTGGGGAGCGGACTGGGCGACATCCTGCAACCACCTCCACGGCACGGCCCGGAAAAGGCTGCTGCTGGGGCCGGACGGGAGGAGGGAGGGCGCCCTCGGCGGCGAGCGGACTGAGGCGACTGAGCCGGCGGCTGGGTGCAGCAGCTAGCCGCCGGGGCAGTGTGAAAATGCTACATGCAGTAGCAGTACGTGTTACAGCCTCAGTCTGCTCTGGGGCGGCCGAGAACTGTTGGGCGCAGTTCTCAACCACGCCGCCGAAGAGGCCAGCCTGGGATATGGGCGAGTTGAGGAGGCAGGCTCACTCAACCCCCCCATATCAGCAGGTAAGGCCAGGAAATTCTCCCGGACCACAGCTGTGGACATCGCCCGACCGAGGGAGAGTGTGGCCACCTTCACCACCCAGAGGGCGGGATCAGTGGCGGCACGCAGCTCATGGAAGAGCCCTGGGTCGGCTCCACCCTTGTGCATGTGCAAAGGGGCGGCGGCCTGCCCTGTAGCTCTGCAGGACCACGCCACCGAAGTAGACGAGCCCACAGGCTTAGGGAGGGTGCTTAGGACAGCCACACCACGTCAAAGCCCTCTGTGGACACCGTAGTGCGCAACAGAGTGTTCAACAGTGCCGGGGGCCCCAGTGTACCCTAGGCCACGGCCCCATCAAGGGCAGAGAAGGCGGAGGAGGCCACCAAACGGTCACAGGAAGCACAGGGATATGTAATGTTATACAATACATTTACAGACATTTTAATCTGACTTTCTCTAAAATTCTTAACTATTAAATTCACATTTATTACTGCTTTATTGGTTCAGGATTACCTCTGTATTTCTATGCTGTCTCTTCATGCTGATTTATGCAACCCAACTGCATGTAGCATTTTCACATTCCTGTTCTAAAAGCCAACCCCTATACTTAGACTGTTTTTTCTCATAAATCTGTAACTGAAAAGCCAGCAAGAGGGTTGAATTTAGCCGTGGATTGTGCAGTTGGATTATTCTCGGTAACCAAATAGAGGTAATTCCCAAGTGTATGTGTGAACTCTTCAACTCTGGAGTTTCTGCACATGGCGATATCCTTATACATAAACAGCAAGGACAATGTGTTGATAGAGGCTGCTTCCCACTGATAAAGAGCCACAGCTCAAAACCATCCACATTGTCCGCTACAACACCACAGAGACTCAAGCTCCCTAATTAACTAGACACAGGAAATAATGGTATGTAGCGGTACATAACGTTTGGGAGCTTTTCCAAGGTTGACAATGTGGCATCATGGGAAATGGAATTAAATATATTAGGAGCAGTACGGCTGCATGCCAAATCAATGGAACACAAATACAAGTTCAACTCAATGGGTTAACTGAATGATTTGAACACCCTAAAGAAATGACATCTGCATTTAAAATAAGAAACCAATGTAGAACACTGGTGAAAAGCAATTGGCCTACAAATATGATAGTTCTTTATGAACAATGTTTCTTCAATGCATTTGTACTTCATGTCTTTGTATTAGGCTTACATCAGTTCTCTCTGTATTCCAGTGATAATGTACTTTCTGCACCCAACATGCTGATCGACCTGGTTGAGTTTGTTATACAGACACTAGGATAATATTAAAGCTAAACAGTGTGCATGACAATTACAATGTTACTGCAGAGTTTAGAGAAATCAATCATTTGTGCGAGAGCTCTGCAGGATTGTAACCTCAGTCAGCCATGTGGAAAATAGGCTTGCAGTCACCCAGAGAGACCTGTGCCAGGAACACTGATGCCCACCAGCAGAAACTTATTTTGTCCTACAGGCTCTTCCCAAGGCCACTGCTTACAAAGAGATGACTGGGACATGTCACAGCCGTGCTGCTTGATGCACGCTATCAGAGCCGGCCTCATGGCGATGGGTAATCCATGTGGGATTTGAAGTAGGTTTTCATCCATGAGATCTGTTCTGATAGGGTCACACACAAAATATAACGCAAATAAAAGGAAACAAAGCATTAAAATGAACGTGTCCTTCTATTGATAGGGGCACACCTTTAGTAAATGCTCCTATGGGTCGTATTTCATGAATTAAAATGAACATGTCCTGTTGTCGATAGGGGGGCGCAACTTTAGTAAACGCTCCCATGGGTCGTATTTCAGGGAAGTGACAAACGACCTACTGTATATAGGTGTATTGGTTGGAGGACATGTAGAATTTTTCTGTATTTTGGCATAAAAAACTACCCACATTATACAGATGGCAACATGGACAGGTTGCATATATTGCCCTCAATCTCAAAATCCTTTTTTTTTTTATCCAACACCACACATTTTTGCAGTGAATTATTGTCTACCGAGAGCACAAAACCAAATATAAAAGGTAATATGCTTTCAATGTTAAAATACATTTTTGTTGCTTTTCCACATACAGTACATACAATATCAAGTCGGGCCGGCACTTTATGTCCAATTTAAAATTTGGATCCAGAAGCCAAACTAGTTAAAAATCACTGGTTGCCACCCTACTGGCGAAGGGTGCAATCGAGCCTGTCCCTCCAGCCGAAATGAAGTCAGGCTTCCTTAGCCCTTACTTCATTGTACCCTAGGAAACCGGTGGGTTACGGCCAGTCCTGGACCTGCCCGTCCTGAGGAGCCAAAGACATTTTGCATCTATAAGAACAGCGTAAACACAAGGGCTATCACAAGGGCTGGGTAACATGCACACACACGGCAGCACGCAAGTTAATGTGTGTATTGGTACCACAATGCATACTGTAGCTAAACAATGTTTCTGATTAATGTTTGAACTGTGCAACTCAGCATAATTAAATGTCATTAACTTAATTTTGTAAGATCAAATATGGATGAACAGCAACAGATGTTGAAAAAAACCCTGACATGTTAATATTGCTGAAGGCGAGGAAAACCACAAAGCACAGATAGATAACAAATAAAATAATTAAATAGAAATAGTTGTATCTGCCTCTTTCCCTCACTTCAAAGGAGATTTTTCCCCCTTCTGAGCAGCAGGGGGGTACCATTTAATGACTAGCAAGATTTTACATCCTTTCATGAATTCTCGGAAACACAAGGATTTTAATGAGGGAAATTAGTCAAGAGGCCATGCCTAAGAGCTTCCCTAAATGGAATCTGTAATAGATATTGGGTGCGCGGTGAGTTATGTTATTTTAAGAATTTTCAATAAACCTGCAGAGTAAGACCTGACTGATACAAACGAAATAGAGAACAAAGAGAAAAGCCTTGGGGTTGAACAGTTTTACTCTCATAATACTTACTAATATAGTCAGTTTGATCATGTCATACAGTAGCTAAACAGCACTTGTTTATGATAATATTTGTGTGTGAGTTCCCTGGGAAATAAATCATGACCTTGGAGGCATTAGTCCCATTCTCTACCAGGCACTACACAGATAATAGTCTAAAAAATCTGTTGCTTCACATCACTCCACTAGTCATAACTATATTTGTTGTTATAAGGTGTTGCTTTGAACAAATGATCCTAGAATATTTTGCTGTACCAACCTGAAGTCAGGACTACAAACACAATCACTATATAAATCCACAGATCTGGAGCCCAAATGCCTGATCCATTATGCCAAGTGAATGGTTGACAGGGGCTGTCTAGCTCCAAAAATGTATATATACAATTTTTGTTGTGATATACAGTACAGTATATATAAAGAGCAGTGTGAAAAGTCTGCTGAAATCTGTAATGTTAAAAAAACTATGTCACACAACTATTTTTTTTTTTGCTGAACTAATTCTTAAAAAAATAAACAATCCACAATCACATACTAGATTAAAAGTGTCTTCTGGATTCATCTCTTCTAAGATTTTTTGCAGAGCCTGATTTCAGGTCTTGAGAGCTCTGCATTTTTCACTGGGCTTTAGGGCAGCACTCATATTTTAATGAAGGCATCATTTGTCTTTTAAATTGTACCTTTGCTCCATCTGTCATTGTGAATGAGGACATGTTCACCTTGGAAAGTGGTGCATGTGAAGTGGACTAGGAACGGTCTAGTTTGATTGAAATGAGATTGCTGTGTGGTTCTAGTGAACACGTGGCATTGGTCACATTGGTCATAACCTGAAAGTGGAGTTCATCTCGTTATTCGAGGATGCCAAACTGCTCAGACAAGAGATCCTCATTTGTAATTAGACTGAATATATGTATGATCAAGTTGGTCAAGTGCAGCATTTAGTTTTTTTTTAGACAGCATTAGGTAATTTCTTTGCCCTCCCAGCACCAAAACAGAGCTAAGCTCAATTTCCCAGAGCTAGGAAAGAGGGTGTCCCACTTGCTTATTTTTAGTCTGCAACGCTTTCTTCTTTCCATCTTTCAGAGATTAGCAGCGCTTTCACTGATGTGCCACTGGGAGTCCATCACATTATTTCATTATGATACATCTGTTTAACAAAGGCAGAAAATTACAGCACTATAAAACCTTCTTAATCAATGTGCTCAACTAAAGTTGGTTTGCAGCTTACCGTTTTGCAGCTCACATCCTCTCTGTACTAGACCCTTGTGTATGACACAAGACCCAGATGAACAAAGGGAAATACATGTTGAGAAGCTCTCAAATAGCACTGGAAAGTCGATTATTTCAGCAAATCAGTTTGTCGAAAATAAACCAAATTTATTTTTCACAATTTTGTCCAGAAGTCACACACATTTTTTTTAATGTATAAAAAGGTATTTATAGCATTTACAGTTTTTTTTTATCACTGTGTTTTCAATTCAGTCGCATTTTAAATTGATGTTTACTATAATGTAATAGGTGTATTTGTTATTTATTATGAAGGTTTAAAAAAAAAAAACATTATTTCAACTTAACACTTGCTGCAGCCTATACTGGATTTAAGATGTTTATTGCAAGAAGTAAGATACCGTAACAATCTAGTTAAACAAAACTTGTGTTACACAGTTATTTTTCAATAAATTAATACAAGGAATAATAATAGTTTGAACTCCTTCACAGAAATTTGTAAAACTTGCACAATTTTCTCTTACTAGCAGTTAAAAACAAACAAAAAACATTACACATAACCACATAAAAGTGCATTTAACTTATTGTGATATTCACAATGTTGCTTAACTTAATATCACCAACAAAAATGTTTTGCTATATACACTCACCTAAAGGATTATTAGGAACACCATACTGATACTGTGTTTGACCCCCTTTCGCCTTCAGAACTGCCTTAATTCTACGTGGTATTGATTCAATAAGGTGCTGAAAGCATTCTTTAGAAATGTTAGCCCATATTGATAGGATAGCTGTTGCAGTTGATGGAGATTTGTGTGATGCACATCCAGGGCACAGAGCTCCCGTTCCACCACATCCCAAAGATGCTCTATTGGGTTGAGATCTGGCGACTGTGGGGCCATTTTAGTACATTGAACTCATTGTCATGTTCAAGAAACCAATTTGAAATGATTCGAGCTTTGTGACATGGTGCATTATCCTGCTGGAAGTAGCCATCAGAGGATGGGTACATGGTGGTCATAAAGGGATGGACATGGTCAGAAACAATGCTCAGGTAGGCCGAGGCATTTAAAAAATGCCCAATTGGCACTAAGGGGCCTAAAGTGTGCCAAGAAAACATCCCCCACACCATTACACCACCACCACCAGCCTGCACAGTGGTAACAAGGCATGATGGATCCATGTTCTCATTATGTTTACGCCAAATACTGACTCTACCATCTGAATGTCTCAACAGAAATCGAGGCTCATCAGACCAGGCAACATTTTTCCAGTCTTCAACTGTCCAATTTTGGTGAGCTCGTGGAAATTGTAGCTTCTTTTTCCTATTTGTTGTGGAGATGAGTGGTTACCGGTTGGGTCTTCTGCTGTTGTAGCCCATCCGCCTCAAGGTTGTGTGTGTTGTGGCTTCACAAATGCTTTGCTGCATACCTCGGTTGTAAAGAGTGGTTATTTCAGACAAAGTTGCTCTTCTATCAGCTTGAATCAGTTGGCCCATTCTCCTCTGACCTCTAGCATCAACAAGACATTTTTGCCCACAGGCCTAGCGCATACTGGATGTTTTTCCCTTTTCACACCATTCTTTGTAAACCCTAGAAATGGTTGTGCGTGAAAATCCCAGTAACTGAGCAGATTGTGAAATACTCACACCGGCCCGTCTGGCACCAACAACCATGCCACGCTCAAAATTGCTTAAATCACATTTCTTTCCCATTCTGACATTCAGTTTGGAGTTCAGGAGATTGTCTTGACCAGGACCACACCCCTAAATGCATTGAAGCAACTGCCATGTGATTGGTTGTTTAGATAATTGCATTAATGAGAAATTGAACAGGTGTTCCTAATAATCCTTTAGGTGAGTGTATTTTCCTGCCATATTAAATGAACTTAAATTAAATATACACAGCCAGTCAAACAATTAAAATATTATGGTATTTCAATATTACAAAATGAGTAGCTTGTAGAAATTAGCTGCCTTTATGTAAGTAAACTATGTACAATAAACCATACTGTACATCCCATTCATAAGCTCTATAGAGAGAAACCACCTCAATGTGCCAATCATGAGCACTTGAGCCCAGCGTATGTTATTCATGTGCGGACAGTCCATCTGATCTTCACACAGAAAATGAGCCACAGAGAGCAGGGAGTATCTGTCACATCTCGCCTCTCAATGCATATGATAGTCACACTTTTCCGCTTTCACACGTATTCACATTCACCAAAACACACCAAGAAGTATTCATGTCTTATTGAAGATGACAATGGACAAGAGTAATACACAAAAAGTAATTATGAGGGAAACCGCATTGAAGCCCACGCAATCATTGATGTCAGTGCCGCCACGGTGCAAAACATGAGGTCCTATTAAATACGGCAGATCGACACAGATAATATTAATTTTCGCTTACATGGTTCTGTCTTCACATGCACATTTTATTCATCTTTTTAAACAGGAAGTTGCACAGAAGATTAGTTACAAAAATCCAACTGAGTGGTTTTAAACTTAAGGTCATGGCCTACATAATTATTATTGGATTGAGACATGAGACATCTTTACAGTTTTTAGTCTTTTGGCAGTAAGTCTATCTCTATGCATTTACACAGATCAGGCATAACATTATGACTAATATTGTGTTGGTCCCCCTTTTGCTGCCAAAACAGCCCTGACCCGTCGAGTCATGGGCTCCACAAAGACCCCTGAAGGTGTGCTGTGGTGTCTGCCACCAATATGTTAGCAGCAGATCCTTTAAGTTCTGTACGTTGCGAGGTGGGGCCTCCATGGATCGGATTTGTTTGTTCAGCACATCCCACAGATGCTCAATTGGATTGAGATCTGGGGAATTTGAAGGCCAAGTCAACACCTAAAACTTGTTGTGCTCCTCAAACCATTTCTGAACCATTTTCGCTTTGTGGCAGGGCACATTATCCTGCTAAAAGAGACCACAGGCACCAGGGATATCGTTTTCATGAAAGGGCGTACATGGTCTGCAACAATGCTTAGGTAGGTGGTATGTGTCAAAGTAACATCCACATGGATGGCAGGACCCAAGGTTTCCCAGCAGAACATTGCCCAAAGCATCACACTGCCTCTGCTGGCTTGCCTTCTTCCCATAGTGCATCCTGGTGCCATGTGTTCCCCAGGTAAGCCATGCACCCGGCCATCCACGTGATGTAAAAGAAAACGTGATTCAACAGACCACACAGCGTCAATCTATCGCTTAATGCCGTTGCTGAGAGAGACTCTATTCTTTCCAGTGAAATCACAAAACAAAATGCAAATGTGTCCATGGTCTTATTATACATTCATTGATGAATATCTTTGATTTTAATGAAGAAAAACTACATGAGAGCGGAATAGAACCCGGAACCTTTGACACAGTTGACAAAAATTCTACCACCAGACCACTAGGGTATCTGTAAGTAAATTGCGGATCTATGTATTTATTCACTCACTCACGCAAAGAATATCGGTACTAATAATAGGCCTATATTTGACGCAAATTAATGCAAATATTGTTTACAAATAGTCCCAAAAAGATTATTTCCCAACTAGAATTATACCTAGAATTTTGCTCACTGTTCTGTTTGACCTGGTTACGGCCTTGCTGTGAATTAGACCTGACCCAGAGTCTACCTCCAGCGGCCCACAGGTAAAATGAGTTTGAGACCCCTGGCTTAAAGTGTCTACTTTTATTTGTGTACACTCAAAATAAAAACTAAATGTTGTACTTTTCGCTAAATAAAGGAAACAAACAGGATGCGCGCTCTCCCGTCTGTCTCCCTGTGATGTGCACTCTGAAATATGTCTGAAAATGACCTCAGAACTCAAAGAATACTCGCCACACAGACATGACAGATATCTCTTTATAAAGCTTGGAATGTCTACTTTTAAATTAATTTTATAAAAAACAAATATTCTCTGTTTATGTAATCCATATGAAAACAGGTACAGTTCCTCCAGCAGACCCTCATTATCTTTAATGTGACCACACCCATGCGCACGCAAAGCGATTCACATGCAAATCGTCCTCAAGGAAGGAACGCAAACCTCTAAGACTCTACTTTTTAAGACTCCACGGGAACCCTGGAGTCGTTTGCTCTCCAAAAGCTCTCGTGGTACTTTGATATCATACGCCGGTCGGTCTGTGCAGCGCTGATGTATCTCAAACAAGCCGTATGTGTTCCCCTATCTATTTGTCTTGTTTCCACCCTTCTTATCTGATTATTTGTTAATTTGCCCCACCTGTCCTCCCTCATTATCCTTGTTTTCTCCCGGTGTTCTCTGTTTTGTACCAGATTGTCATTTCATGTTCCCTCATGTTTTAGGCCAAGTCCACACGTACACAGGTATTTTTTATAAACAGAGTATTTCCTCCATTTAAAAAAAATCGTGTCCACATGAAAACGCAAAAAAAAACACGCTATGAACTGCTGTCAAGAGTATGCCAAACCAACAGGTAACAATATAACCCTAACCATAAAGCCATATTGGCGAATAAGAAGCCTGGAAGTTCCGTGTTAATGTGCAATTCCCCATGCAGACCGCTAGGAGGCAGTGTCCACGGGCATGTTAATGGTAACCCACCGTTTCAAGGCAAAAGCCGAAGAAGAAGCATCTTTTTTACATTGTCGGAGTATCAGCAGCAGTGATGGCGGCAGATAACGACTTTTCTTGCGGCTTGAGTTGTTGTATGTAATACAAATTAAGCATCTCTAGTTGATTGATAGTTACATAAGAGGCAATCTGGTGCTGGAATGTGTTTGTGAAATCATGCAGAGTGCTCATAGCGCTGTTTTCAGTATCGGTGGCTCATGCAGACGAGAGCTTCAATCGATTGCTGTTGCGGAGACTTTATTCGTTCCGTTGAAATTACAAAACGAAATGCACCCATTGTGATGTGTCCCTGTTCTTGATATACAATCACTGATTAACATCTTTGGTTTTAATGAGAAAATAAATAAACTATACACAGCGGATCTATGTTTTTATTCACTAACATAAAGAATCTCTGCACTACAGAATACTGTGTTATATAGCAGATATAAGGATGGAACTATCATCCCATTTCTGGACACACACACACACTCCTATCGCAGATTTATTTATTTATTTATTTATTGACCTGAGAGAGGGGTTCTGGCAGACCAATCACAGTGCTTGCGGTCCGCGTAGAATTGATTCGTTGTTACATTTTTGGAGAGGTGTGTGTAGGGTACGCGTGCATCACAGCCTACAGCGTAGCTACGGCGTACACTCGACGCAGAAGTATAAATCAGCGTTTAGTGTTCCCCTCTGTATCCAGCCCACCCCTGCATTGCCTGCCTTGTTGTGTCAGTGGATCCTGTATTTTTGGTTCTTGTTTTATTGTATTATTGAATTATAATAAAGCCCATTGAGCCCACAATTGAGCCCATTGAGCATTGAATCCTCACAATCCCTTCAACCAAAACCTGACATAGACAAGGATATCTTATCATTTTCATCACCTGTTTAACAGTTAGATCGCATAGTAACAAACAATACATATTTTTGGAACCATTTTAACAGATTGTTTTGTGTCAGACTACTTACATCTCTTGTAAAAAAAAAAAAAAAAAAAAAAAAAAAACAACAACTGGAAATTGCAATAACCAAGCTGTTTTATACTTGAGGTCATGTCATCCCTTATCATTGTTATGATAACAAATGGACAGGTAGTTGTTCGTTTTTCCTCCTGTTCATAATTAGACCTCGCTCACACACACCTGCCTGCGGCTTTAGTGGAAATGACGCTGTATAACAGCTTGGTCTGCCGTGACCACCCCATTAAAGTTCCTACAATTTAAAACTGCTTCACTGCTGCACAGAAGCAGCCATTACTGCAAAAGTTCACACTGGAGTCAAAGCCATTTTCTTTCCTTTTCCGGTGTCTGAAAAGCAGATCCAACCACAAAATGCATTCAGCTTGAAAAAAGCAGACCATACCACATCAAATACTTTGCCACACCAGCAGGAAACTGGTCTGAAGACATGATTGATGATATGACAACACCTGGTTTATTACACGCAAGATTTACACAATAAGGAAAATTCACTAAACGATGGAAGCTTATTTCCGCCAAAGAATAAAAAGCAAAAACAAAAGGTAATTGTGACTTTTTATCTCACAATTCTCACTTTTTTCTCACAATTGCGAGTTTACATTGAGTTGTTAGAATTGCAAGATATAAACTCGCCATTGCGAACTATAAAGTCAGAATTGTGAGATTTAAACTCACAACTGCAAAAAAAAGTTTCTCTCTCAATTCTGACTTTTCACAATGGTCGAATTTATATCCTGTAATTCTGCCTTTTTTCCCTTTAGAATTGTGAGATATTGTATAAACTGTAAACTGTATAAACAATTGTGAGTTAAAAATACTTTCTAACTCTCAATAAAAATTTTAAAAAAGATTTAAACTCACAATTACGAGAAAAAAAGGCTGAATGCCAAGTTTATATCTTGCTATTCTTTATTTCTCACAATTACAACTTTATTTCTAAATTCTGCTAAAATTGAGCAATGTATTCCAGACTTTAAGTTTTCCATTTCAGTAGCCTAGTTGTGTGTAATAAATTATTTATGGCATTTTAATTTAATGTTAAATTATGTTTCAGAAGTAGCATGCTATTGTTTATGTAGTTTAGGATAAAATTTAGGGGACACTGTATTATATCGGCATCTTTTTGAAAGTCTAAGTCACATCTTAAAACAAACCTGAGTGATTATCTCAATCATCACAGCAGCTCAGGAAAAATGTGGTTTGTTGATCGAAGTGGCAATTTCATATAACAGAAGGCCAGTGATTTCAATCAAAATACACAAATTGCTCTCCAAGAGCTTTAATACAGCATCTCTATTGCATAAAATCCAGTCAACTGCTCTCTTAGGATACAGGATGAAAACAGAAGGATGAAAGTGAATCTGCTCATATTGAATCACTCAGAAATGTATATGTAGATTATACAGGCTCCTTTGTTTATTAATGCATACTAGTTTGAAGTCACCAGGCATGGTAATACTGTAACATTATGATTGCATGAATATTAATGAAATCATGTTCCCACTTTATATTAGGTGGCCTTAACTACTTTGTACTTACATCAAAAAATAAGTGCAATGCACTTATTGTGTTCATATTTTATAGCATTTGGGTAAAGTTAGGGACAGTTGTGATGGTATGTGTAAGTTTAAGGGTAGGGTTAGGTGTAAGGGAAGTGTCAACAGTGTAATTAAAAATGTAAATAAAACAAATTATTACAGATGTAATTACATGCAGGTATTGTTTAAAATGTAAGTACAATGTAACAACATATATAACATAGTAGTAAAGGCCACCTAATATAAAGTGGGTCTAAAATGGTTATAGTATTTGAATTTGTTTGTTACACATCTTCAAATGTATATATCACATAAAATAACAATATAAAAAAGTAAAAAGTACAAATTCTAGTAAAAAAAAAAGCAGATAATTAAAATACATCTATTCTGCTTAAAGACACATTTGAATAAGTAATTGAATTAATACACATGCATTGAACATGATACACATGCATCTACATCTGTTTCACAATATTACTGTCTTTAATGCATATTTGATCAAATATCCTTGATGCATATTAGACATATTTAAAATATTAAAAATAATTCCAAACTTAAGTGTGTGTGTGTGTGTGTGTGTGTGTGTGTGTGTGTGTGGTAACGTATAATTTAGGTATCATATTTCATAAAAAAATACAGTAAACAGTAAATACAGTAAAACCATTACTCCAGCCTTCAGTCACATGATTCTTGAAAATCGTTCTAATATGCTGATGCCAGAGGAAGTTGGGAATGCACATTAGTAGGACTGATATAATGGACAAGTGTGCTACATCTAGCTTCCTCTCAATCTCAATCTCTGACTCTGAGCTCATTCTTTCGGGGGTGAGCAGCATACAACAACCCAGAGCAGCATACCCCCCACTACCAAATCCTGTGCCTGACATATCAGTCTGACAGCCCTGCTGTGAATTAAATCAAAACCACGGTCTGCATAATACCAAGAACATTCTCCTCTGCCCTGTGGACACAAGCCAACAAATGCAGCCCAAACCAAAACAATCAAATCAGCCACCAATTGAGCCTAAATATATGCTTTGTCTATCTTTGACCTCTTCACAGCAATAATACACTCACCTAAAGGATTATTAGGAACACCTGTTCAATTTCTCATTAATGCAATTATCTAATCAACCAATCACATGGCAGTTGCTTCAATGCATTTAGGGGTGTGGTCCTGGTCAAGACAATCTCCTGAACGCCAAACTGAATGTCAGAATTGGAAAGAAAGGTGATTTAAGCAATTTTGAGCGTGGCATGGTTGTTGGTGCCAGATGGGCCGGTCTGAGTATTTCACAATCTGCTCAGTTACTGGGATTTTCACGCACAACCATTTCTAGGGTTTACAAAGAATGGTGTGAAAAGGGAAAAACATCCAGTATGCGGCAGTCCTGTGGGCGAAAATGCCTTGTTGATGCTAGAGGTCAGAGGAGAATTGGCCGACTGATTAAAGCTAATAGAAGAGCAACTTTGACTGAAATAACCACTCGTTACAACCGAGGTATGCAGCAAAGCATTTGTGAAGCCACAACACGCACAACCTTGAGGCGGATGGGCTACAACAGCAGAAGACCCCACCGGGTACCACTCATCTCCACTACAAATAGGAAAAAGAGGCTACAATTTGCACAAGCTCACCAAAATTGGACAGTTGAAGACTGGAAAAATGTTGCCTGGTCTGATGAGTCTCGATTTCTGTTGAGTCATTCAGATGGTAGAGTCAGAATTTGGCGTAAACAGAATAAGAACATGGATCCATCATGCCTTGTTACCACTGTGCAGGCTGGTGGTGGTGGTGTAATGGTGTGGAGGATGTTTTCTTGGCACACTTTAGGCCCCTTAGTGCAAATTGGGCATTTTTTAAATGCCACGGCCTACCTGAGCATTGTTTCTGACCATGTCCATCCCTTTATGAACACCATGTACCCATCCTCTGATGGCTACTTCCAGCAGGATAATGCACCATGTCACAAAGCTCGAATCATTTCAAATTGGTTTCTTGAACATGACAATGAGTTCAATGTACTAAAATGGCCCCACAGTCACCAGATCTCAACCCAATAGAGCATCTTTGGGATGTGGTGGAACGGGAGCTTTGTGCCCTGGATGTGCATCCCACAAATTTCCATTAACTGCAAGATGCTATCCTATCAATATGGGCCAACATTTCTAAAGAATGCTTTCAGCACCTTGTTGAATCAATGCCACATAGAATTAAGGCAGTTCTGAAGGTGAAAGGGGGTCAAACACAGTATTAGTATGGTGTTTATGGGTATGTTGACATAAATGTGACAGAATATTTTACTATTTTACTATTTTATTTTATATATTATATATATATACACACACTGTAAAAAAAAAAAAAAATTGGGAACAATTCTGAAAATTGATAATTACATATTGGCCAAATAAATGACTTCCAAATAATTATCCCCATGCAAAAATATGCATTGTACTAATCATAGCTTAAGGTCTTCACTCAAAATTAAAATTGTATATTCACCGAACATATTTAATTGTGCTCAGTCAATCTATGAAGTCAAAGTGAAAAATCCATGTTGGATGAACAAGTCCTACGTCCGAAAAACTGTATACGCATGCGCAAAATGCGCTTGAGGAAAACCGTTCGTGTGGAGATTTCAAATGCGGAGCACGGGAGAGGGAGCGCGAGCAGACTGCAGAGCCAAACAAGCTGGTGCTGAAGACCAAAACAAACATTTCCAAGAGAATAGAGATATTCATCATCACAAGACGTTGGTGAGTATTGAGCGCTGAAATTATTCTCCAGAGTTTTGCTTCATGACCCGGTATGAAGTTTAAAAGACATTTTGTATAATCATGAGTTCATGCATTCATTGGTTTCATGAGTGTGTTCTCAGTTACCACATATTTCTGAAGTGCTTCTATTATAAAGAACACCACTTTCTCACACAACGTAGTTAAACAGCCCCTGATAGAGTGAATAATTGATTTTTGAGCTATTGATAAACTAATTCAGCACCGCCGCCACGTACAGCTCCTGCTAATGTCACCCTTAAGAAGGTATACCTTAAGCAACCTCCTAAGGTATAGTTCGGGGAACATGCCTAGAAATGGGATACCTTTAGTTAAGTTATACATTTAGAGTCTTTGTAGCACACTTAGAGACAACGTTATCGGGAATACAGCCCAGATCACAAACAGAAGCAGAATTGGGTTAAAAAGAGTTAGAATGGAAATTTCCTCTTACCAGGGTAACAGGTGCTGTAGATGCTCAGTGTGATTGCGATAAACTCCCGACTTCTAACATCATCTACTGCGTGACAAAAATGATGATGACGCAGCTTCACATACCTCTTATTTTAACATATATACTTTAAAATTATTTTAACGCATTAAAGACTTTAAATTAATCGCATGTGTTAACGCCTTAACATTGACAGCTCTAATATATATATATATATATATTTTTTTTTTAGGATTGCTTTAGACCTGAATAGATTTTGTATTGTAAATCCAGACAGCCAACAGTCTCTGTAAACATAGAAAGACAATAGCACAATAAACTCTGAAGTGGACTAGCCATCTATTTTTAATGTTACGGAAATTGAAAGTCAACTAGCGGTAGCTGCTAAGGGAACAAATGCTAACTTTGCAACATCATGTCACAACAAAAACAAAATGGTACAACACTGTCATAAGTGAACTGGTGCTGTCAGGTCAAGTCACATTTATTGATATAACACTTTATATAATGCCTTCCTGTACCTCAAACTTTAGAGCATGGTGCTAGCAATACCGCATGGGTTACATTTTCCAAGGAAAGCAAGAACTCATAAAATGTGTACCAACCAACATTGCTGCTTTTGATAACGTCTCAAATGTAATGAATTTAAATGTACAATACAAATAGTTTCAAAGCAGCTTGATAAACAAGAAGAAGAAAAAACAGCAGCAGCTCTAGGGAAGATAATAGTGTCATTATTCAGCTCAATTTTGTTTAAATTCAATACCAGTGTCGATGTTGCAAAATTAGTGTCATTATCCAGCTCAGCTCAATTCAGTTCAGATTTTGTTCTCATCCAATAGTGTCAGTGTGATTAGACAAGATGTAGGGATGTAGGGAATTTTGGGTCCATAACAATAACCTATCACCAATGGTTTGCCTTCAGTATATGTACTAAATTTTACATAATATACATAATACAGTATATGTAATTTCCCAACAGTGTTCTTGATACACGTTGCATGTACTTACTATAGTAAGTATACTAAATACATATAAATTATTTGCAATTCTAATAATACAAAAAATTATGGCTTCATCAGTATTGATAATAATTTGTTGTCAAATTATATAGCGTTCACTATATATATTGAGTACGTCTAGCATTGTGAGCATGTTTTACTTTTACCACAAATTCATCAATAACATTACACCTAGGCTTAAACAATATCTCACTGGACGAATCTATTGGGCTTTGCAATCATCCGTTCTGAGGGGAAATATACTGGTTTTGGTCTCCTGACTAAACAGACTAGGACTCATGGTCCCTTCTAATATGATTCATCTGCCTCAGCACCATCAATCTGTAGTTCTATCCTCAGAGCTGCTCAACACCTTCCCATCAGGCTCATATGCTATGGTCCTGTTGGCATCGTAGATCAAACATCACATAGCAGTGATGGTCTTCAATCACATGCCATCCACTAGATAGAGTCACTTCAAATGATTGTGTATTTGACGCCTTACATCCTGGAGGAGCCCATGTGTAAGGCAGAATGGATATAGACACAGCATATCAAAATGGCTGTTAGAAAATCCAAATCCATTAACAAATTAAAACATTATCAAAACACACAGATGCTTTGGCGATGATGCGTTTTCCCCCCAAAATCGAGGAGGGCCCTCAAAGCAAAACACACAAACGCTCAAAGCTTAGCTTTCGTATCTTCCCTTTAAATGAAAAATGTCCTAAGGGAGTTTATGCACTTTAATTTAAGTTCCCATAAGAATTATACCAACCAATGCATGGCTAAACATAGCAACTATTACTCAGAGTGTTCCTTCTGCAGAAATGATAATGGATAATTGAAACCTTAAGCTCATGAAATAATCATCATTATGAGCTGAAGACGTCTGTTTGCCTTTACATCTTTTAGAACTCGCTTGCAAGGAGCTCACAATAAATGATCCTGGTAAAGCGAAAAAGGACTTGAGCCAAATGCACACCATAGGATTTTTGCCACAAATATGCAGATTGTAAAGTATTTTTCATTGTAAAGCAAAATTGGCAGCCTTACACCATGTCTAGACTGTGGTTGCACTACTTCAGACAAGCTGACTGAGTTCTGTCAGAATGGTTTGTAGAAGTAAACACCTGTCATTTAGTTATATTACAGTACGTTACCATATACAGTAAAAAAAGTGTTTTTGGGAGTAAAAACTCTACAATTTAGTCAAAATCCCTGAAGTCCCTGCATCTCACATCACTTATTATTATATATATTTTTTATTTGTGTACTGTACATAAAGGTGTTTTATGTTGCATTTTCTGTTATTTTAGTTTTTGTTTTGTTGCATTTATGGTTTTAAATTATAAAACATACAGGTATTCCATAATACCACAAACATTGTTGCAAGTTCTGCAACCTGTTGCCAGGTTTCTTTGTTTGATTGATTTAATAAAGTTTGTTTAAGAAAATTTAATGGAATATTTTTACTGTGTGGAAATCAATGATGTCAGATTCGCCTGTCAATGATGATGTCAGAATGTTCTACTAACTTGTGCACTTGTTTATTTTTACACTTCATATATTAAACCCCTTTTACACATCAATCCCAGTAAATTACCAGAATGACTTTACCGGTAAATACACAAATATGCTGTTCACACAAGCAATGGCGTTCTGGCTTTTTATTGGTAAGAGACCCTTCACACATCAGCACCACGATATCGGAAAATTCTGTGATGTCAGTCATCGGAAATTATCTTTAAACTGTCTTCATTCACACACATGAGGAGAAGCACTTTAGTTTCACTATGTGTTCAAATTGACAAAAAAAAAAGAGAAAAAACGATAATCCTCATTCTGCATTATAATGTTACAATATATACTAGGGGTGTAACGGTATACATATTCGTATCTAACCGTTTCGGTACAGGGCTTTCAGTTCAGTGCACGCGTGTACCGAACGGTTTCCGAATGCAATCTTTAACAGAACAGTCGGCTTGTTTTAAGCGCGGAACACACTTCAGTTCCCACACAAACATATTAAGTATTCAGTCCATTTTATCATGGAATTCAAACGATAAATGCCATATTGACGCTCTTTAATGTGGCGTGACTGATCACTGATCACAGTTCAAACGGCCTCGCAACGTGAACGCGATCATCTGTGAACGCGATTGATCATCACTTCCTAAAGAATAAACATGAATGAACATCTGAAGGTATGTTGAGAATACATTACAACTTACTGTCACGTATCATATGTGGTGTAATCACTCAAAGTGTTTACCGCAGTCATTCAGTGTTCACAGCTTTTAGTTCACTAGAGAGATTAACTCTTTCGCTAAATATATGCACTATATTAGTCTATATATTCAATATATTCTACTTAACCTGTTAGTGTTGTCTTGATTATTTCATGTATGTTTAAATAAATCTGTCATGAAAATGACAGACACTGTGTATAAATCATTATATTTCAACAACGAATTGGAGAAAAAACTATTTTATAATTAGATTTAGAAGTTATTGTAAAAACTGCCTAATGTGAAGTTTACATGTTTGCGTCTGATGTTATTTGAGTGTTGATTATTATACCTAAAAATAAATAGCAAACGAATTTAGGTTAATAGTTTGGGCTCTGTTGTTAACCTTTAATATTAATGTGCAGGTAAGGGCTCCCTATATAGTTTACCGCATTATCTTCAATAAACTTTAGTTATAATTTAATTAATTTACGGACAGACACTTTTTTTTTCAGTAAACCACTGTTTAATAAAAATAAATAAAAAGCAATTTTGTAAAACTGCTGTACCGAACCCGTACCGAACCGTGACTTCAAAACCGAGGTACGTACCGAGCCGTTAGTTATGTGTACTGTTACACCCCTAATATATACATAATGCTACAACTTCCTTTACTGGAAGGTCCTGTTCACACATCATCTCTTACCAGTAATTTACCAGTAAAGACTGCATGTGCGAAATGGGCTATTGTTAAAATGTAGTTTTTAGCATTGCTGTGTTTATCCTCAATTAAAGTTGCACTGTATAAATTTTAGTGGCATCTAGCGCTGAGGTTGTGAATTGCAGCAGCCCACCGCTCACCCCTCCCTTTTAAAGCACATAGAAAAGCTACGGTGGCCGACACAGGACAAAGATGTTGTGATCTGAGACAGCAGAGAGTAGCTAGTGCTCTGTAGAGCAGTTTGTCCATTTAGGGCTACTGTAGAAACATGGCGGCGCAAAATGGCGACTTCACTGTAAGGGCTCATTCTCAAGTAATAAAAACGTAATGGTTAATTATGTAAGGGCTTTTTACACAACTGAAAACATAGTTATGTACATTATATTGCATTTCTGTCAATAGATCCTCATAAATACTACACATGGCACCTTTAATTGCCGATACCACAATGTTACCGATACTACACTAGCATCCAGTGTTGGGGGTAACGCATTACAAGCAGTGCAAGTTACGTAATCAGATTACTTTTATTTTAAGTAACTAGTAAAGCAACACATTACTTTTAAATTTACAACAAAATATCTGAGTTACTTTTTCAAATAAGTAAAGCAAGTTACTTTGTTTTTCCAATTATTGACTGTGTAGCGACTGACTCAGTAACAGACCTTCCCCCAACACAAGAGAAAGGCCTCTGTTACCCGAGTTACCATCAGATAAGACTAGGTTTACGACCAAAAGGGAATTTGCAGACAGCTAAGACTCTCAGAGTATTGCTGAAAAGGACAAATAAACAATCTTAAACTCATATAGCCTATGTATAAGCACTTGAGAAATATATAAACATATATCCATCTCATGATTAGTTTTATAGGGTTTTGTCTATGTGTTAATTCAATCTCCGTTGGATTTATGTTTCAAAATTGCATACTATGGTTAACGAAAATCATGTATATGGCATGTTTGGTGTCTACGAAGTTGAAATTTAAAGTTCTGAATGATTGTGTATATGATATGTCGATCTTTGTCCAACATTTTCGTATTACAAGAATCTTTAATAGTTCCTTCATCAATGACCAATCTGCAAACAATCTGCTTGAGACAAAGGGTCGTAAAACTTTCCTCCAAGAGCCTGAATACGATTGGCTCACTAACCTAAAGGGCGGGATTTCTCCCAAAAGCTTAAAAGAGAGGGATGGATGGATCCTCCCTCTCTCTTCTCTTCTTCCTGGCTGAAACGACACATCTCAGCCAGCAGGCCAGATAAGGCCTACGCACACAGCCCCACGTGTGTGTGTGTGGGACAGGAAACCAGATGCCACTACACAGACAGTTGGCACCTCAACCTCGATGTAGTCAAAGCAACCATGCAATTTCACCATCGTTCCTTCGCTCAACATGGAAGGAAACGATCGCAACTGCAAAACCATCGGATGGAACCATCAAGACTTTCTCCTGCGACCGTATATCTGGACACCTTCCCGGACAAATGCAAGTAATGTACTTATAAATACAAGTCGCTGTGTAGTTAGTAAAACTGTAAACTCCTTTGCTCAGACAAAGGAGCTTATCAGGGATGGTTCTCCCAGGTTAGACTCTTTGCATAACGGCTCAGGTTACGTCTGTAACCCTTGTTCCCTGAGAAGGGAACGAGCACTGCATCGGAACGACACTTTGTGGATACTCCCTAAGCACTAGCGAATCTGAAGTCCGTATAGAAACTAGCCCAATCTGATTGGCGTGCGTGATGACGTCATCGTGACGGCGTACCCGGAAGTATAAAGCGGGAGCCGCCGCATAGAAACGTCAGGTATTGCTCTGAAGCATGCGCTCCAGGCGTGCCGAGGTGTGGTGACGCGACGCAGTGCTCGTTCCCTTCTCAGGGAACAAGGGTTACAGACGTAACACGAGCCGTTCCCTTTCAAGGGAACTCTCACTGCGTCGGAATGACACTTTGGGGAACGAGTACCCACTAGCCCACACCGAGGGTAGCGCCTGCCCTAGTGTGAAACCGGAGACCGGGCACAACTAGGACTTGAGTACCCTAGCGCCAGCACCGTAGGGAGATACTTCTCCACTCCTTACCTTCCGCGCCCCAGCCGATGAAGGGAGGCGTCTGTTGAAACGGTTTCCCGGCAACAGGACGCTCCCAACACTGGCCTTTGGGACCTTTACCGAGGGTAGTGCCTGCCCTAGTGTGAAGCCGGAGACCGGGCACAACTAGGACTGGAGTACCCTAGCGCCTTCCGCGCCCCAGCCAATGAGGGAGACGTCTGTTGAAACGGTTTCCCGGCAACAGGACACTCCCAACACTGACCCCTGGGACAGAAACCAAGGTTTCTTCCATATAACTAGGGAATGAAGGCATCTGCGCGTTACCCTGATCATACGAAAAAGATTCCCTCTGGGGGAAACCCCTTGGTTTCCAACCACCACTGTCAAGGTCTCACGTGCAGCAGGTCAAAAGGTCTCACCTTGGACGCTGCTGCACTGAGCCCCAGCACTCAAAAGTGCTTCACAGTGAAGGTCTCTTACTCCGCCGTCACGTGAGGCGGGGGATGTAATGCCTGAAGAACCAAGGAACTGACCAATCCCAAGTTCCCTGGTTCATCCGACTTCCAATGGTCCGAAGGTGGCCTCAGCCAGCCTTCGAGAATCACTGCCAGATCCCAGGTTGGGAGTTCTGGAACGAGCCACAGGCCACATCCTCCGAGCCCCACAGGGGAACTGTACAACCAGATGGTGTCTACCCAAGCCCATCACCCAAAGGAGTGTGGAAAGCCTTATGGCAGCCACGAACACCCTGAGTGTGGATGGGGTTAGATCCGCAGAGAAGCGATCTTGGAGGAACTCCAGCACTGAAGCCACCGGCCAGTTAACTGGGTCCACCTCATGCTCCCTGCACCAAGTGGCTCACCACTTGGGGCTGTACAGTCTCCTCGAAGATGGAGCCCTGGAACTGAGTAAGGTCTCTATCACCTCTGCCGACAGGCCAGTCTCTAGGTACCTGACCCCCTCAAGGGCCAGACCCAAAGGTTCCAAACCTCCGGCCGGGGGTGAAATATAGTGTCCCCTGCCTGAGATAGGAGATCCCTCCTCAGAGGAATCTGCCATGGAGGACCTGCCAGCAAAGCTATGATATCCGAGAACCAAACTCGCGTCGGCCAACGGGGTGCTACTAAAAGTAGGCTGACCCCCTGTTGGCGGACTCTCTCCAGGACTCCCGGGAGCAGAGCAATCGGGGGAAAAAATCTGCGCGTTACCCTGATCATACGAAAAAGATTCCCTCTGGGGGAAACCCCTTGGTTTCCAACCACCACTGTCAAGGTCTCACGTGCAGCAGGTCAAAAGGTCTCACCTTGGACGCTGCTGCACTGAGCCCCAGCACTCAAAAGTGCTTCACAGTGAAGGTCATATATTTCACCCCCGGCCGGAGGTTTGGAACCTTTGGGTCTGGCCCTTGAGGGGGTCAGGTACCTAGAGACTGGCCTGTCGGCAGAGGTGATAGAGACCTTACTCAGTTCCAGGGCTCCATCTTCGAGGAGACTGTACAGCCCCAAGTGGTGAGCCACTTGGTGCAGGGAGCATGAGGTGGACCCAGTTAACTGGCCGGTGGCTTCTGTTTATTGTTCTGGTCCGCTCCCCGTTAGAAGGAGTTATGAGATAGTTAGCAGACTATCATCACTCAATGGCTGGTTGTCTAAGTGGTGTCTGCAAATAACATAGGGTTCATAGACAATTGGAAATGTTTTTGGGGCAGACCTGACCTGTTGAAGAAGGATGGCATCCATCCCTCCTGGGGTGGTGCCGCTCTTCTCTCTAGTAATTTGGCACATAGTCTTAGAGCTAAACCTTGACTCACTAGGGCCCAGGTCAGGAAGCAGACAAACTGGCTAAACCGACCATCTGCTAGCTGTCTCACGTCACCGGAGTCAGATAAATCCCAGCACATAGAGACTCTTTCACCTAGATATTATCATATAGAGACTGTGTCTGTTCCCCGAATTAGTAAATACAAAAAAACATCAAAACCATTCAACAGTAAAAATTTAATTGATGTCCAACAAATAAACAAAAGATATAATACAGATGAACAATTGATAAAGCTTGGGTTGCTGAATATTAGATCCCTTTCCCCAAAAGCGCTTATTGTTAATGATATTATTAAAGATAATAATCTAAATGTGCTCTGTTTGACAGAAACCTGGCTAAAACCTGAAGACTACATTACCTTAAATGAGTCCACCCCCCAAGATTATTGTTATAAACATGAGCCGTGTCTGAAAGGTAAAGGGGGAGGGGTTGCTGTAATTTATAATAATATCTTTAGTATTACTCAGAAGTCTAGTTTCAAATATAATTCCTTCGAAGTTTTGGTGCTTTATGTAACTCTATGTAGTGTACATGACAAAACCCGTTCAACATTGGTGTTAGCTACTGTATACAGGCCACCAGGGCATAATACAGACTTTATCAAAGAATTTGCTGACTTTCTATCAGAATTAGTACTGGCCGTAGATAAAGTACTAATTGTTGGTGATTTTAATATCCATGTAGACAACGAAAAAGACGTATTGGGATTAGCATTTAAAGATACACTAAACTCTATTGGAGTTAGGCAACACGTGTCAGGACCCACTCATCGCCATAATCATACTTTAGAACTAATATTGTCACATGGAATAAATGTTGATACCGTTGAAATTCTGCAGCAGAGCGATGACATCTCAGATCATTACTTAGTATCTTGTATACTTAATTTAGCTAAGGTTGCAAAGCCGCCCCCTCGCTTCAAAAATGGCAGGACAATCACACCAGAAAGGCCGTAAGAACTGCTAGATCTGCTTATTTCTCAACTCTCTTGGAAGAAAACAAACACAACCCGAGGTATTTATTCGATACAGTGGCTAAATTAACCACAAATAAAGCTTCAACTTCTGATGATTGTAAACAGCACAGCTGTAATGACTTTATGAACTTCTTCACATTTAAGATTGATAATATTAGGAAGAAAATTTTAACCATGCAGCCGTCTACTACAGTATCACATCAGACAGAGCATTGTAGTGTCACTGAGAAAAAATTACAATCATTCACTGCTATAGGAGAAGAAGAATTGGCTAAACTCGTTAAATCATCAAAATCAACAACATGTATGCTTGACCCTGTACCGACTAGGCTATTAAAAGAGATGCTACCAGAGGTCATAGATCCTCTTCTTAATATCATTAATTCATCTTTGTCATTAGGATATGTACCGAAAACTTTTAAGTTGGCTATTATTAAAGCACTTATTAAAAAAACGCAACTTGATCCTACAGAATTAGTCAATTATAGACCAATCTAAAATCTACCCTTTCTGTCAAAAATACTTGAAAAGGCAGTGTCCTCACAATTATGTTCCTTTTTAGAAAGAAATGGTATCTGTGAGGATTTCCAGTCAGGATTTAGACTGTATCATAGCACTGAGACTGCTCTCATCAGAGTTACAAATGATTTACTCTTATCATCCGATCGTGGCTGTATCTCTCTATTAGTGTTACTCGATCTTAGCGCTGCATTCGATACTATCGACCCCAACATTCTTTTGAATAGACTCGAAAATTATGTAGGTATTAGTGGAATTGCCTTGTCATGGTTTAAATCATACCTATGTGATCGTTATCAGTATGTAGCAGTAAATGAAGAGATGTCACACCGATCAAAAGTTCAGTATGGAGTACCGCAAGGCTCAGTGCTAGGACCGCTGCTCTTCACCCTGTACATGCTACCACTGGGAGATATTATTAGGAAGCATGGCGTTAGTTTTCATTGTTATGCTGACGATACTCAGCTCTATATTTCTTCACGCCCTGAAGAAACTTACCAATTCACAAGATTAACGGAATGCATAGCTGATATAAAACATTGGATGACCTGTAATTTCCTGCAACTCAATTCAGAAAAAAACTGAATTTTTAATTATTGGACAAAAAAGCTCCACAAGTAGTAACCTAGAATACTGTCTAACACTTGATGGCTGTTCTGTCAAGTCCTCGTCGTCAGTGAGGAACCTGGGTGTGCTCTTTGATACCAATCTTTCGTTTGAAAGCCACGTTTCGAGCATCTGTAAAACTGCATTCTACCATCTTAAAAATATATCTAAATTACGGCACATGCTCTCAATGCAAAATGCTGAACAGTTAGTTCATGCGTTCATGACCTCAAGGCTAGATTATTGTAATGCTCTTCTGGGTGGTGGCCCTGCTCGCTTAATAAATAAACTCCAGCTGGTCCAAAACGCAGCAGCTCGAGTTCTTACTAGAACCAGGAAGTATGACCATATTAGCCCAGTTCTGTCAACACTGCACTGGCTGCCTATTAAACATCGCATACATTTTAAAATATTGCTTATTACTTACAAAGCATTAAATGGTTTAGCTCCCCAATACTTGAGCGAGCTCTTAACATATTATACTCCATCACGTCTACTGCGGTCTCAAAATTCTGGCCAGTTGATCATACCGAGAATATCCAAATCAACTGCAGGCGGTCGATCCTTTTCCTATTTAGCTCCTAAATTGTGGAACAGTCTTCCTAACATTGTTCGGGAAGCAGACACACTCTGTCAGTTTAAATCTAGACTAAAAACACATCTCTTTACTGTGGCATACACATAAAACACTTTTTCTTTGAAATTATTGTTAGGCTGCATTAACTAGGTCAGCCGGAACCGGGAACACTTCCCATAACACCTGATGTACTCGTTACATCATCAGAAGAATGGCATCTACGCTAATGATAGTCTCTCTGTTTTATCCCGAGGTTTACTGCAGTCAGCCGGATCCGGGCCATATCCTGATCAGATGATGGACCTGCGCCCAGAGAAGACCAACACAGGACCCCGAAGTGTCCACAGAGACCGTGTCAATTAGTCTCCCCCTGCAACTGCCTCATCGACACGGCATCTTAATAAACCTGTCTCCAGTGTGATGAGTCCGATTGTTCGAATATTACAATTAAATAATACTTAAATCGATATGTCATCCGCAATAAACCCGTCTTCAGCGTGTTGACTCCGTTTGTTCAAATATTACCATTAAATAATACTTAAATTGATATGTCATCCACAATAAACCCGTCTCCAGCGTGTTGCCTCCGGTCCTTCGAATATTCCGATCTATTATGACCTCTGACCTGTAAAGCTGGCAGAATAATAATAATAATACGCTGTTTGTTAATTGGCCAGAGGAGAACTGGCACCCCGACTGAGCCTGGTTTCTCCCAAGGTTTATTTTTCTCCATTAGGTCACCTAATGGGGTTTTGGTTTCCTTGCCACTGTTGCCTCTGGCTTGGCGTGCTCAGTTGGGGACACTAACATTTTTCAACTAAACATCGAAATAAATCTAATTAATAAACTAAATGAACCATATAATAATGAACCATATATTACTGATCTAATTATTGATCTAAAGCCCACACTGTCACCGTATGGAAATTTAAACTGATGACATCAAATGACTATACAGCTTAATAAAATTATGCTGCATTATTTTCCTGTTTAACACTGTAAAGCTGCTTTGGAACAATCTACATTGTTAAAAGCGCTATATAAATAAAGTTGACTTGACTTGACTTGAAAAGCGTACAGACGCAGCCTCGGCCACGTGGCCAGCGGGGCTGGATGCATGAGGGAACACCACAGTGGACAGTGGGACGTCTCTCGAGACGCCACCAAGTCCACTTCCACTGGGCCGAACCTCTCGCACATGGCCTCCACCTGGATGGAGTCGCTCCCCGGGCCTCAGCCCCTGCCTCGACAGGATGTCTGCTCCCTGATTTTGGTCCCCCGGGACATACATTGCCCTGATGGACAACAGTTCCCTAGGGTCCACAGGAGAATTTGATGCGCCAGTCTGCATAGAGGGCGTGACCTCAAACTCCCCTGCTCCGAGCCCCAACCAGTGAGGGAGGCGCCTGTTGAAACGGATTCCGGGCAACAGAACGCTCCCAACACTGGCCCCTGGGACAGAAACCAAGGTTTCTTCCATATGACTAGGGAACGAAGGCATCCGCGCGTTACCCTGATCATACAGAAAGGATTCCCTCTGGGGGAAAACCCCTTGGTTTTCAGCCACCACTGTAGGGGTCTCATGTGCAGCAGGCCAAAAGGTATCACGTTGGACGCTGCTGCCCTGTGCCCAACATGAAGCGGATGACCGGCAGGAAGTGGTTGGGAACAATTCTCTGCGTGCGGACACGCAAGCTGCCCAGCCGCAAGTCTTTCCAGAGGCGGCTGGAGCAGCATACGTTCGCGGGAAATTGATGTGGCCCGAAGCGTCATAGACAGCGGGATTACCACATCGATTTCCCCCAGAGCGCCGCAGAGGAAACAACCTCGGTTGGTCCTCTGCAGAGAGAAACCAAGGTTTCTACCATATGACTAGGGAACGAAGGCATCTGCGTGTTACCCTGATCACACGGAAAGGATTCCCTCTGGGGGAAAACCCCTTGGTTACCAGCCACTACTGTAGAGGTCTCATGTACAGCAGGCCAAAGGGTATCCCATTGGAAGCTGCTGCCCTGAGCCCCAGCACTTCCTGAAAGTGCTCTACAGTGATGCTGTGGCCTAGCCTTATTTCTGAGACCATCGCTAGTATGGTCTCGACTCGCGCGGGAGACAATTGTGCCCGCATCGTCCTCCGGAACGGCGTCAACACACCTGTTGTGTTGAGTCTCAGCCCCAAGCACTTTATATGGGCCAGAGCAACACCTCAATGCCGAACTGCCATCCCGTACGACTGGGCCAATATGAGCCAAGTCGTCGAGATAATTCAGCACACGGACGCCCTGGAGTCTCAATAGAGCCAGAGCTGCATCCATGCACCTTATGAATGTGCGTGGGGAAAGAGCTAGACCGAAGGGAAGCACTCGATATTGGTATGCCTCGCCCCCGAAAGCGAACCTCAAGAACTTCCTGTGACATGGAAGGATGAAGATATGGAAGTATGCGTCCCTCAGATCTATCGTGACGAACCAGTCCTCGAACTGGATCTAACTCACGATGATGGAGACCATGAGCATTTTGAAACCGAGCCTCCTCAGAGACCGATTCAAATACCTCAGGTCTACCGGACGCAACTCTCCATCCTTTTTGGGAATTATAAAGTACCGGCTGTAGAACCCGGACTCTCGAGGCTGGCTTCGGGTGTTACACGAGCCTCGTCCCCAACCCCCTGAAGCGGATGACCGGCAGGAAGTGGTTGGGAACGATTCTCTATGTGCGGACGCGTTAGCTGCCCAGCCGCAAGTCCCTCCGGAGGCGGCTGGAGCAGCATGCGTTCGCGGGAAATCGACGGGGCCCGAAGCGTCATAGACGGCGGGATTACCTCGATTTCCCCGTAGCGCCGCAGAGGAAGCAACCTCGGTTGCTCCTCTGCGGGGAGGGACCGCTCGTGGAAGTCCAGCCGAAGCTAGGACTTCTTCCTAGCAGCCTTCCGCCCTGGAGTACGTTCCTCAGATCGCCTCCAGGAGCGAAAGGAGCGTGAAAGAGCGTGCTGCTGGAGGAGGGGCTCTAGAGGCGACGCTCTCTTTCTGCACCAGCCGGTGCGAGGAGCTGGCAGACGGCTGAGGCTGCCCCCTAGGGGCCGCCTTCCCAGGCTCTGAGTGGCGAGGGAGGTACTGGCGGAAGGCTGCTGACTGCATCTTCGCCTCCTGGTACCCGGCGACAACGGTCTCAACCGCGTCACCAAATAGACCAGAAGGCGAAATCGGGGAGTCTAGGAGGAAGGACTTATCCTTCTCCCTCATCCCCGACAGATTCAGCCAGAGATGCCTCTCCACCATCACCATAGAAGCCATGGCCCGGCCGATAGCACGGACCATCTCCCCGGTGATGCGGAGAGACAAATCTGCAGCCCTCCGTAGTTCCAGCACATCCTCCGAAGAGGGACCGTCGCCCTCATTGAGCTCTTTCAGGAGGTCAGCCTGGTAGGCCTGCAAGACAGATAATGTGTGCAGGGAACTACCAGCCCGCCCAGCCGCCATATAAGCCTCGCCCACCAATGATGAGGTGTCCCGACAGGGTTTGGTGGGCAGCTCCGGGGTTTTAAGGGACGACACAGAATCGGGGAAAAGATAACTCGTGAGAGCCTCTTCCACCCGAGGCATCGTCCCATAGCCCGCCTCGCGCCCCCCCAGAACATTGGAATAATCCAATACTGGAGGAATACGCGAGGAATAGGGCTTCCTCCACGTGTAGGTCCGGGAAGAAAGGTAAACCCCGGCGAGGTGTTTGGACCCGGCGAGAAAGAAACCGGTCGTCCAGCCTTCTAGGTGGCTGAATTTCCGGCACTTCCTGTGGCCAATTGATCTTCAATTTGGCCACCGCACGAGTCAAAACCTCAATTATCTCCTGGATGAAGCGATGAAACACTTCCTGCTTCTCCACCTGCCCTGATGCAACACTCATCCGGCTCCTCAGAACCGGAGAGAATAAGCATCAGATCCTCAACCCCGGCGGAAGTAGCCGCAGCGCGGGCTTCCACACAGGGAGGAAGATCTTTAGAACTGTCAGACAAGGATTGGGAAAGTGCCGCAGCAGTCCCAGATCCCGCTGACAAGTCCTTCTGTGAACCCCATGGTCTGTGACACCGAGACGCCTCAGCGATCGCGGGTCCAGAACCCTGGGGCTCACAAAGCTGGCCGGCCTCATCGAACACGACCAGCCGAGAGCGGAGCAGTCTGAGTGTGAGCAGCTCACAATGCTGACAGGCAGTTCCCTCGAGAACTGCCCGAGCATGCTCAACACCCAGACACTGCACACAAAGCAGGTGTGCATCTGAGCCCGAAATCAAGCGGGGACACAGATGCACACACTGCTTAAACTCTCTCACATTCTTCTCCATCATTCACACACTTTTGCAACTGTGACAAACAACAGTAAATAGACAGACAATTTCAACAGAGAGCGCCATGCTGAAGAGCAATAACTGCCGTTTCTATGCGCCGGCTCCCGCTTTATACTTCCGGGTACGCCGTCACGATGACGTCATCACGCACGCCAATCAGATTGGGCTAGTTTCTATACGGACTTCAGATTCGCTAGTGCTTAGGGAGTATCCACAAAGTGTCGTTCCAATGCAGTGAGAGTTCCCTCGAAAGGGAACTTCATCCATCTGTACTGTTTCCTTAACCAGCAGCCATATCACCCTGTAGCTCAAGTTTCCCACTGAAGCTAAGCAGGGCTGAGCCTGGTTAGTACCTGGATGGGAGACCAACTGGGAAAACTAGGTTGCTGCTGGTAGAGGTGTTAGTGAGGCCAGCAGGGGGTGCTCACCCTGTGGTCTGTGTGGGTCCTAACACCCCAGTGTAGTGATGGGGACACTATACTGTAACAAGCACCGTCCTTCGGATGAGACGTTAAACCGAGGTCCTGACTCTCTGTGGTCATTAAAAATCCCATCGATAAAGAGTGGGATTGGCCAAATTTGCCCATTGGCCCCTGTCCATCATGGCCTCCTAATCATCTCCATATATATATACGATTGGTATCATCACTCTGTCGCCTCTCCACCAATCAGCTGGTGTGTGGTGGGCGTACTGGCGCAGTATAGCTGCCGTCGCATCATCCAGGTGGATGCTGCACATTGGTGGTGGTTGAGGAGATTCCCCCCCTTCTATGTAAAGCGCTTTGAGTGCCTAGAAAAACGTTATATAAATGTAACAAATTATTACTGACCCGGTTCTTCTAAAAACTTTAACTTTACCTCTTGCCATGTATGTTTTATGTCAGTTTAATCTTGTCTGTGATTTAGTTATTAAAGTTTGTGCACAATATATGTTTGGTTCTGACTCCCCGCTGCAAACTAAATTAAATGATCAATCTTGTTATGCGTTCTAGGCGCTTATGTAAATACAAAGGAAGAATTATTTTTCTGTGGCCATGAAAAATATCCTTTTCTAAGAATTAATTAATAACCAATACTGAACGTTCATAGGATGAACTGATTGATTGATTGTAATGTTAATGTACCTACATCAAGTTAATCGATTTAACTGATTCAAATATTCATAAATAATCATAATGAATAATCATAATGAGTTATGAATAATTATTAATATTTCCTAAAGAGCTAAAGAGCTACAACTGACAGCTCTCCCGCTCTTTAATCAGAGAAATCAGAATTAAGTGCAGAGGTGTTGTATGCGCTGTGTAAACATAATTGGTTATTGTAGTTCAAGACAAGGCCCAATCCCATTTCTTACCCCTTCCCTTTCCCCTATCCCTTCATTTTGTGTGTTCACATGAAGGGATAGGGGTGTTTCGATTCTCGTTTGGCTGGACTGTTAAGGGGAAGGGGAAGGGGAAGGGCCAGACAGCCCTTCAAACGAAAAATTTTTGGGACCACACTTCGAACTGAGGGGTATGAGGAATTTCCCTGCATACACCGACTACCGTGCTGCTAGAATGTGTGTAGTGATGGTCCCACTCTGGATCAATCACTTGTGTGTTGCCTGGCTTCCAGTTTCTCCGTAGCTTGATAAATGTCTATTTGAGTGTTGTGAACACAAATTAATAATACAGTTAAAAGAAATATAGTCATCCTTCATAACCCAGTCACTATTTACATCACCTATCGTCTGTAAACTCTTGCAGCACCACAGTAGAAAATTAAACTATATCCGTACCGGCCAGGTCAGAATGGAATAGTTAAACAAAGAGAACAGTTTGGCCCAATGGAAAAGCAGCTCCACCAGTCTTGTATGTTCTGTATCGTCTTAGGAATCTCTAAGGCTCATATGTTTTCAAACTGAAAATGAGTGCCGTTATCTTAAGTCCAAATACAGCGCAATACAACGTTGGGAGTGAGTAACCTTTTAAACGTGCTTGCTCCTGATTTCTGTTAGATATGTGCACTTCATTGCTGTTCATACTGGTTAAATGTTACAGGATACTAATACAAGAAACGGGGTATGATGACGTGTAATGGTGTAGTAGTGTTGTCCCATTTCTTAGAGGAATCTTGCCACTCTGTTTCAAGGGGCAAGGGGGAGGGGGAGGGGTAGGCGAAGGGATATAAAATAGAATTGGGATTAGGCCTAAATGTTAGCATGCATTTACTCATCTCACTTGCACACAATCAGATTCAGTATTCCTCAAAATGATTTATACAATCTGATGAGCAGCAATTATAAAGCACAACAAAAACCGCCAGCTTTTGACATAACTAAAATAACAATATTAAATTAAACCAGAGCTTCAGTGTCCATTCATTTAATCTGAACAGCAGGAGAAACTAAAATAACCCTAACAGCGTTGGTGTGATGCCAAATGGCGTCTGAGCCAAACAAGACGTTTCCTTTATTTATCGTGTCATCTTTTGAAGGTGAGGTTGGAAAATCTGTCTCAAACTAATACAAAACCTAACACAAATCTCCTTCTTCATCTCTTGTGAGGCTCAGCTAATTTTATAAGACTCATTAGCCAGCATTGTCTTCACAGAGTGCAGCCATTAGACAATGAACTGTGCAATAAATCACTCTGATTTCTGCCCTCGCAGGCTGAATGAGGGGCAGGCGAGGGCACCACTAAGTCCCCCCGAGCTGCTGCAGTGGGGAGGGCCTGATGTCAGGAATGAGGGACCAACGCAAGCCAAGCGCCGACATATGGTGCGGCACTAACCTTGCATGTTTGTAAGACCCTTCCGTGTCCCCTTCCATCCAGCCAGTACACATCTCAGTCTTTTGTCATCATATACAATATGATTACGGTACAGAGCTGAAGTAGAAGCAAACCAGATGCCTGTGATAGTGAAGGTGCAGTAATGAGTGCCCCCCCCAATCACAGACAAACCAATCACCAAGCATGATCAGGACGGGGAGTGAGGCTGGTGCCAAGACACTGGTGAGAGGATGCAGCAACTGTGTAATTGGCTGGGAAAGATCAGAGACAAAGCCATTCAGAACATCCACCTAGAGCAAGCGCCTTAGGACAGAGATGAGATTTGTTTTACTGCAAAGAACTGTACAAAAGATTCTAAAGAATTGTGACGTCAATGAGATAAACAGGTTTACTGGAAACAAAAGAAAAGGAAACATGCTGCTTTGTGGAACTGCTTGAGATGTTTTCTGTATTTATTACCTAAGGGCCATGTGACCTGATTGTCGATTGATGTTGATGGCAATAACAAAGCTTTTGAAACACTTGACTGCATAATTTTGTATAAAATCAAGGACTGTCAAGCACCAAAAAAGGAAAAGCACCATTAAAAAGTTTTCTGAAGTAATACAACCACTTTTCAAAAGGCGAAAACACCTTTTTTAAACGTTTAAATCATTGTCGTTAAAAGGGCAGTGTGTAGTATTTATGAGGATCTATTGACAGAAATGCAATATAATATACATAACTCTGTTTTCAGTGGTGCATAAAGACCTTACATAATGAACCGTTATGTTTTTATTACCTTGAGCCATTTCTATCTATATACACCGCAGGTCCCCTAAAAGTGAAGTCGCCGTTTTGCGCTACCATGTTTCTACAGTAGCCCTAAATGGACAAACTGCTCTACAGAGAGCTAGCTACTCTCTGCTGTCTCAGATGATGACATCTTTGTCCTGTGTCAGCCACCGTAACTTCTCTATATGCTTTGAAAGGGAGGGGTGAGTGGTGGACGAATTCGCAACCTCACCGCTAGATGCCACTAAAATGTACACAGTGCACCTTTAAAGGCAGTTTGTTTCTTAGACAGCAGTATACATACAGGGAGTGCAGAATTATTAGGCAAATGAGTATTTTGACCACATCATCCTCGTTATGCATGTTGTCTTACTCCAAGCTGTATAGGCTGGAAAGCCTACTACCAATTAAGCATATTAGGTGATGTGCATCTCTGTAATGAGAAGGGGTGTGGTCTAATGACATCAACACCCTATATCAGGTGTGCATAATTATTAGGCAACTTCCTTTCCTTTGGCAAAATGGGTCAAAAGAAGGACTTGACAGGCTCAGAAAAGTCAAAAATAGTGAGATATATTGCAGAGGGATGCAGCAGTCTTAAAATAGCCAAGCTTCTGAAGCGTGATCATCGAACAATCAAGCGTTTCGTTCAAAATAGTCAACAGGGTCGCAAGAAGCGTGTGGAAAAACCAAGGCGCAAAATAACTGCCCGTGAACTGAGAAAAGTCAAGCGTGCAGCTGCCAAGATGCCACTTGCCACCAGTTTGGCCATATTTCAGAGCTGCAACATCACTGGAGTGCCCAAAAGCACAAGGTGTGCAATACTCAGAGACATGGCCAAGGTAAGAAAGGCAGAAAGTCGACCACCACTGAACAAGACACACAAGCTGAAACGTCAAGACTGGGCCAAGAAATATCTCAAGACTGATTTTTCTAAGGTTTTATGGACTGATGAAATGAGAGTGAGTCTTGATGGGCCAGATGGATGGGCCCGTGGCTGGATTGGTAAAGGGCAGAGAGCTCCAGTCCGACTCAGACGCCAGCAAGGTGGAGGTGGAGTACTGGTTTGGGCTGGTATCATCAAAGATGAGCTTGTGGGGCCTTTTCGGGTTGAGGATGGAGTCAAGCTCAACTCCCAGTCCTACTGCCAGTTTCTGGAAGACACCTTCTTCAAGCAGTGGTACAGGAAGAAGTCTGCATCCTTCAAGAAAAACATGATTTTCATGCAGGACAATGCTCCATCACACTTGGAGTCCAAGTACTCCACAGCGTGGCTGGCAAGAAAGGGTATAAAAGAAGAAAATCTAATGATATGGCCTCCTTGTTCACCTGATCTGAACCCCATTGAGAACCTGTGGTCCATCATCAAATGTGTGATTTACAAGGAGGGAAAACAGTACACCTCTCTGAACAGTGTCTGGGAGGCTGTGGTTGCTGCTGCACGCAATGTTGATGGTGAACAGATCAAAACACTGACAGAATCCATGGATGGCAGGCTTTTGAGTGTCCTTGCAAAGAAAGGTGGCTATATTGGTCACTGATTTGTTTTTGTTTGGTTTTTGAATGTCAGAAATGTATATTTGTGAATGTTGAGATGTTATATGTGAAATGGTGCGAAAGCTTTGACTTGATACTTAACATCTCAAAAACCAAGGAACTGGTAGTGGATTTTAGAAGGACCCCTAGTCCCCTCCCTACGCTCTCCATTAATGGGGTGGAGGTGGAGAGGGTCACTTCCTTCCAGTTCCTTGGGACCACAATACAGGAATCCCTATCATGGGAGCTCAACGCTAATTTTAAGATCGGTAAAGCTCACCAGCGACTCCACTTTCTGCAGCAGCTCAAAAAGTTTCGAGTCAGCCGAGTTGCCATGACCCATTTTTATAGGTCAACTATTGAAAGCGTGCTTACTTTTTCCATGCTTGTCTGGTTCGGTCACACAACCGCTCAGGACAAAACTAGGATGGAAAGAGTAGTACGCAGAGCATCAAAAATTATAGGCTGTAGTCTCCCATCACTTTCTTCACTTTTCTCCACCAGAATAATCAGAAAGGCTAAAAACATCATAGCGGACCACTCTCACCCTGCTTACCACCTCTTTAATCTCCTTCCATCAGGAAGAAGATATAGGAGCATTAAGACTTCTACTTCACGTTTTAGAGATAGTACTTACCCTCTGGCTATTAGATATCTGAATTTGCACTGACAGCTAGCTGCACTATCAACTGTATGCACTGTGCACTTTATTTTTCTTGTCCAGGGGTATTGTCTTTTTCTAATGTCTGCGGGGTCTTGGTCTAAAGCCCTACTGTTTCCTGGGCATTATTGGGGAACATTGTCTGTTGTTATACTTATGATGTCTGTCATTTATGTAATTTATGTCTGAGAGTTGTACCAAGACAAATTCCTATCAACTTGTTGACATGGCAATAAATGTATTGAATTGAATTGAATTGATATATTGGTTTTACTGGTAAAAATAAATAATTGAAATGGGTATAAATTTGTTTTTTGTTAAGTTGCCTAATAATTATGCACAGTAATAGTCACCTGCACACACAGATATCCCCCTAAAATAGCTCAAACTAAAAACCACTTCCAAAAATATTCAGCTTTGATATTAATGAGTTTTTTGTGTTCATTGACAACATGGTTGTTGTTTAATTATTAATGTTGTAAAATTAATCCTCAAAAATACAACTTGCCTAATAATTCTGCACTCCCTGTACATGTGCAGCAACATAACACAAATAATAAATATACAGTACATTACAATGATCCATTTAAAAACTCTGCAGGAATAAAATAATTCTATTTGATTTACACTAAGGATTTTTTATAATAATTTTATATATAATTTTTTTTAAATTGAAGTAGTTCCCCTTCGAGGGAACTCGCACTGCGTCGTCGAGTGACAACACTCTGGGAACGCCCACAGCGTTACGCATCTGAAGCATGAATGAAATCAAGCCAATCTGATTGGTGTCGCGTCGTGACGTAGCAGATGACGGCATACCCGGAAGATACAAAAAGGAAGCTGATGCAAACACACACTAGCTTTTTTGCTCTTCAGCGAAGCGCTCTGTTTTGTCAGTCTTATTTGATGTTGTTTGTCTACCAACGTTGTTCACAAGCAGGGCTCGCGAACCCCGTGGCTGGGCCCGTGTCTGTCGAAAAAAAAAAAAAAGACAGCACGGTTGATCAATCATGGGACTCGCAGATGGGCTGTCAGGGGAACTTGAGAGGGTGTTGAGGCATCTTCTCCTTCCCTGTTTGACAGTTCCATTGTTCTCCTTCCCCGTGTGGAAGCCCGCGCTGCGGCTTCTTCCCCCGGGGTGGAGGACCCGATGCGTGAGCTGTCTGATTCTGAGGAATTAGACGTGCTCCGTATCGAGGCTCGCCATTTCCTATGCTAGATTCAATCTCGCGTTGCCAAAAAAAAAAAAAAAAAAGGCAGTGCGTAGGTTCGAGTCTGCTAGTGAAGTGATACAACGTGATACGGTGAAATGTGATACTGTTGGGTGCGAGGCATGCGGTCAGCACCTGAGGGTGCTGGCTGTTTTCATTGAGAAATATCTCAACGCGTACTGCCGTGCGCTTTTCGGGTGTTTCAGCCTCGCGCCTGTTTGGCTTTTTTTCCCGAGGGATGAAAGCCAATTGTATTATAAGGGCTCGAGCCACGTTGCTGAGGCAACATGTGGTTTACGAGTCCGTATAAATACAATAAAGCAGTATCGTCTGGTGTTATTTCCGACCATGTTTCACTGTATTGTGGATACTGTTGGGTGCGAGGCATGCGGTCAGCGCCTGAGGGTGCTGGCTGTTTTCATTGAGAAATATCTCGACGCGTACTACCGTGCGCTTTTCGGGTGTTTCAGCCTCGCGCCTGTTTGACTTTTTTTCCGAGGAATGAAAGCCAATTGTATTATAACGGCTCGAGCCACGTTGCTGAGGCAACGTATGGTTACGAGCCATATAAATACAATAAAACAGTATCGTCTGATGATTTGGGCTGTATTTAATTCTGAGGAATTAAATAATATAGGATCTGACTTTGAGGAGTTAGATATTCAGCCTATCATTCAGACCATATTATGGCTGCATTTAATTAATATTATCTAACGTGAGGAGTTAGATGTATTTTTTATTCAGCCTGTTATTCAGACTAGGTTGCACGGGTTGGGTGATTATGATGACATTTAATTCTGAGGAATTGAGTGTATGTTATCTGACTTTGATAAGTTAGATACTTTAATCGGTCTGTCACCCAAGCGTGTTTGACTTGTCTGGATATTCATCTAAGAGGGAGCCCTCCTGAAGTTGATGTCGTTCTCGCCGCCTGGTGGCCTGCGGGACACATCAGTTTCAGGCGGTTGCTAGGCGCAGTGTCCGCCCTAGTATTGCGGCCCTGTCGAGCTGCTCCCTTAGATGAGGCCCCTGCTGGCCAGCCCCCTCTCCCGGGTAGGAGCGACCGAGGTCGTTTTCCCCCAGGAGCTCTCGGGAAATCAGTGCTGTGTTCCCGCCGTCAAAGACGCTTCGGGCCTCACTGATTTCCCGCGCACACACGCTGCCTTCGTCGCCTCCAAAGGGACTTGCGACTGGGCAGCGAACGTGTGCGCCCACCGAAAATCGTTCTCGACCGCTCCCTGCCGGTTAGCCGCTTCAGGGGGGTCGGGAACGAGTTTCGGTTGACACCCGAGGCCAGCCTCGAGAGGCTGGTTCCCTTAGTAGATTATCTTGGCGCATGGTAATGCCTTCCGAGTGTATCTACATGGGTCCTGCAGACTGTAGAGCTGGGTTACAGGCTGCAGTTCGGTTCTCCTCCCCCGAGTTTCAACGGGGTGGTCCGGACTGTGGTCGGCCCAGAGCAGGTTCGGGTTATGGAACAAGAAGTACAAGCCCTGTTAGCCAAGGAAGCCATAGAGCGGGTTCCTTTGGCGGACAGGGACTCCGGGTTCTACAGCCGGTACTTCATAGTTCCAAAGAAGGATGGTGGGTTGCGTCCGATTATAGATCTCAGGCTCTTGAATCGGTCTCTGAGGAGATTCAGGTTCAAGATGCTCATAATTCCAGCCATCGTGAGTCAGATCCAGTCCGAGGACTGGTTCGTCACGATAGATCTAAAGGACGCATACTTCCATATTTCCATCCTTCCATGTCACAGGAAGTTCCTGAGGTTCGCTTTCGGGGGCGAAGCGTACCAATATCGGGTTCTTCCCTTCGGCCTGGCACTCTCCCCTCGCGGTGGCGGTTCGGCATCGAGATGTCGTTCTGGCCCACATCAGATGCTTGGGACTGAGACTCAACACGAAGAAGAGCGTGTTGACGCCCTCCCAGCGGACTACGTTCCTGGGGGTTGTATGGGACTCCACGTCGATGCGGGCACAAATGTCCCCCGCACGCGTGGAGTCCATACTGGCGATGGTCTCCTGAGTGAAGCCGGGCCGCAGCCTCACTGTGAAGCAGTTTCAGAGACTGCTGGGGCTCAGGGCAGCAGCGTCCAAGGTGATACCTTTTGACCTGCTGCACATGAGACCCCTACAGTGGTGGCTTAGGGCCAGGGGGTTTTCCCCGAGGGGAAATCCGTTTCATATGATCAGGGTAACGCGCAAATGCCTTCGTTCCCTCGTCATATGGCGGAAACCTTGGTTCCTGTCCCAAGGACCAGTGCTGGGAGCATCATGTTGCCGGAGAGCCGCTTCAACAGATGCTTCCCTCACTGGTTGGGGCGCGGTCATGGAAGGCCGTTTTGCGAGAGGTCTGTGGGAGACCCGGCATTTCTTCAGGGCACATCAACTGCCTGGAGATGCTGGCGGTCTACAAAGCTCTGAGGAGCTTTTACCCAGACCTCCGCGGCCACCATGTCCTGATACGCTCAGACAACACTTCGGTTGTCGCGTATCTCAATCACCAGGGGGGTTTGAGGTCGCGCCCTCTATGCAGACTGGCGCATCAAATCCTCCTGTGGTCCCAGGGGAAGTTATCGTCCCTCAGGGCGATGTACATTCCCGGAGACCAAAATCAGGGAGCAGACATCCTGTCGAGGCAGGGGCTGAGGCCCGGGGAGAGGCGACTCCACCCAGAGGTGGTGGAGGCCAGGTGCGAGAGATTTGGCCCAGTGGAAGTGGACCTGTTCGCGTCTCGAGAGACGTCCCACTGTCCACTGTGGTTCTCTCTCAAGCATCCAGCTCCGTTAGGGCTGGACGCCATGATGCAGACGTGGCCGAGGCTGCGTCTGTACGCATTCCCCCGATCGCTCTGCTCCCGAGAGTTCTGGAGCGGGTCCGCCGGGAGGGCATCAGCCTGCTCTTAGTAGCACCCCGGTGGCCCACTCGAGTATGGTTCTCGGACATCATAGCTCTGCTAGACGACTCTCCGTGGCAGGTTCCTCTGAGGAGGGATCTGCTCTCTCAGGCAGGGGGCACAATATTTCACCCCCGGCCAGAGTTTTGGAGCCTCTGGGCCTGGCCCCTGAGGGGGCTCGGTACCTAGAGGCGAGCCTGTCAGCAGAAGTGGTCGAGAACTTACTCAGCTCCAGGGCTCCTTTTACCAGGAGACTGTACAGCCTCAAGTGGAATGTATTTTCCACTTGATGTAGAGAGCGTGAGGTGGATCCAGTTAACTGCCCAGTGGCTTCAGTGCTGGAGTTCCTCCAAGATCGCTTCTCCGCTGGTCTTACCCCGTCCACCCTGAAGGTGTACGTGGCTGCCCTTGGGGCTTTCCACGCACCTCTAGGTGATGGACCCTTGGGGAAGCACCACCTGGTTGTACAGTTCCTCCGTGGGGCTCGGAGGGTGAGGCCTGCGGCTCGCTCCAGAGTCCCAACCTGGGACCTGGCGGTGGTTCTGGAAGGGCTGGCTGAGGCCCCCTTCGAGCCACTGGAGCTGGCTGAGCCTGAGAACCTGACCCTGAAGGTGGCCTTTCTACTCGCCATTACCTCTCTGAGGAGAGTGGGAGATCTCCAGGCCTTGGCGGTCACGCCAACTTGCCTGGAGTTTGCCCCCGGCTGAGTAAGGGCCATCCTTCACCCTAGACCGGGTTACATTCCCAAGGTTCCATCTCAGGGAGCCCGGTCTCTGGTTCTTCAGGCTTTCCATCCCCCTCCCCACCTGACGGCGGAAGAGGGGAGACTTCATCTGCTCTGCCCGGTCAGAGCCCTGAGTATTTATCTAGAGAAGTCTTCCCATTGGAGAGGGTCAGACCAGTTGTTGGTGTGCTTTGGCTCACCCAAGAAGGGGCTGCCTGCGTCAACTCAGACGATCAGTAACTGGATCGTCCAGGCTATAGCCACGGCTTATAGGGTGCGCAATTTGCCTTCACCCATGGCCGTGAGGGCCCATTCCACCAGGAGCTTGGCTTCCTCAGTGGCCCTCCTTTCTGCGTCTCGCTTCAAGAGGTATGCGAGGCGGCCGGGTGGGCCACCTGACCCCGCACACCTTCATAAGATTCTACAGTCTGCACCTCCCGGTGACGCCTGGTGCTCGAGTTCTTGCGTCCTAAGTGTGCCTGGGTACCCAGCTTCACACTGGGACGTGGGGTGATTTGGTGTGGCTTAGTGGGTATTAACGTTCCCAGAGTGTTGTCACTCGACAACGCAGTGCGAGTTCCCTCGAAGGGGAACGTCTCGGGTTATGACTATAACCCTTGTTCCCCGAGAAGGGAACGAGACACTGCGTCTCGTCGCCACACCTATCACGGCTAGAGCGCTTGCTTCATCGCAAAAGAGCTAGTGTGTGTTTGCATCAGCTTCCTTTTTGTATCTTCCGGGTATGCCGTCATCTACTACGTCACGACGCGACACCAATCAGATTGGCTTGATTTCATTCATGCTTCAGATGCGTAACGCTGTGGGCGTTCCCAGAGTGTTGTCACTCGACGACGCAGTGTCTCGTTCCCTTCTCGGGGAACAAGGGTTATAGTCATAACCCGAGACGTTATTCCCTGAACATCTTCCCCTCCGCAATACTGTAGCTCTCATTTCTCTTTGCACTTCCACAAATTAAAACTTGCTGTGTCATGATCAGTCACATGACATGCAAGAGCCAATATCATTCGACGTCAATGGTGTGATATCTGCCGTGCATATTTGTATATATGAAAATGTGAATGAGATTTTAGTATTGCAAATGAATTGAAGATTATCAATAAATAACAGCTTTAGTGGCTTTACAGTGTGGCTTCAGATGACTGGAAATAAAGTCACATTAACTAACTTTTATGGTGTATTTTGGTCCATTATGGAGCTTGACAGCCCATGATCTGGATGTTTTTAACAAATGGAAAAGAACAGCTTTAACAGTCTGCTAAAAAAAAAAATAGCCTTTTGTGTTCCGGGAAAATCACACACGACATGGAATGACATGAGGGTGAGTTAATCATGACAGAATAATAAACTAATCTTTTATAACTAACACCTATATAATTCAATAGAAAAGCTGACTACTGACTACTATTGTATGCAAACTGCATATAATAATTTTTACATCAAAACACACACACACACACACACACACACACACACACACACACACACACACACACACACACACACACACACACACACACACACACACACACACACACACACACACACACACACACACACACACACACACACACACAAAAGCCTTACTTATAGGGCCAAGCACTTCATCATCTCGTTCAATGCCATTTAAAATTCTATGATCAAGGCACGTCACAAAGTGGCACATATTTGATCAAGTTTGTGTAAATTGCTTGGACAATTTCACTAATGTGTCTTGTCGTCTTTGACTCCCATATTTATCACAGTCAAAAGCTCTCCATCCGTCTCACGTACATGTGAAACAATTTCAAAAGGCAGACCCTGGAGGCATCAGTCCTGTCTGGTAATTGGGTCCCTTGTCACCAACTGAATGCAATAACAACATTCTTGGGCTCAGCCTTAATCTAAATGACATCGGTGTCCTAGTTTGCTTCCTGAGTATTATATTCCTTGGAAAGGTTACGACAGAGTTGCAGTCTATTAGAGGCATTTCATCCAGGAGTGAGAAGAGTCGATAAGCTTAGAAAACACACAAAACATAACCAATACATTGAAAAAAAAATTGCTATATGAAATTAAACCACCGTGATCAGAGAAGGGAACAATGCCAAATTATGTTATTACTAGTCTCCCCAGATACATTTTTTTGAAGTAAATGGCCAATAAGTAGTATGGATGGTTATTTACAAAGAATCGACAATTTGACTTGACAGAATTTTCACAAATCAATTTGATTTAGAATCACAAGATTTGATTTGACTCTTGATTTGATTTTATTAAATTTCAAGTTTGAACATGTATACAGGTACAGTATGCTCAGCTAATGCTGTAAACTCTGTCAGTTGGTACAATACTATAATATTAAAGGCTAAAATTAAGAAAATACGTTCCTGCGTATGACGTAGGATGCAGTAAGTTCCGGTGACGAACGTGCAGAGGATAGAGCAAAACTTGGTTCTCGTGAGAATTAGCATATTCTCAGCGGAGTGTCCTACGTCATACGCTGGAACGCCAGTCTCTTGTGAACGACTGTACGACTGTTAGCGGAAGTTAAAGATTACAGTTTGTAAAGTTTTAAATATGAATATTTTTCTTACACAAACACATCGCTTCAGAAGGCCTTTATTAACCCCCCGGAGCCATGTGGAGCACTTTTATGATGGATAGATGTATTTTTATGGACTTCAAAACAGAAACATTCACTGCCATTATAAAGCTTAAAAGAGCCATGACTTCTTTTTTTTACTCTAACTCCAAATGTATTCGTCTGAAAGAAGAATGTCATATACACCTAGGATGACCTGAGGGTGAGTAAATCACAGGTTCATTTTTCATTTTTGGGTGAACTATCCCTTTAAGAAACTGAGAAATGCCTCAAGCAGTTTCTTGTAAATCCCAGGGTTCAATCTGACACTGAACAGAGCTGATAAGCGTCATGACCCAATCTTAACTCAAACTTCCTATGAACAAGAGAATTTCAAACAAACTTTTATTCTAGGTATCCTGCTATGATAAATGATCTGCAGTTGAAAAGAAACTGATTCAATTTATGTTGGAGCAAAGAAAAAAAGAACCAAACTTAGTAAGAATGCCAGATAAAATATTATCACCTGTTAGCTACAAACACAGTGTGATCTGATAAGGCTGATGAAATCATAAAGCTATAAAGGCATTTGACATAGCCATGATCTCAAGGCCAATTCACACTACAGTGACAGATGCCGACCATCACAAACAACCAGATTATAGTATGTCACTTCTCAGACATTCCACTGCCTGAAAACAAGCTCCAACAGACGCGGTGAGTAACTCACTGATCCGACAAAACCCAACAAAGTGCCTGGTCAGCGTCTGTTGGTGCAATGTGCATTTTTACTTAAAAATGACAATTCCAGAATTCTAGAAAGCATGTGTGTTAAAATATACAGGTGGGATAGTCTCATTAAAGCATGCCAGTCCTGCAAGACCCAGACAATTTTAGTGAAGATGATCGAGCAGAACCTGACTGCGGATCTATAATGATCGCTACTGAATGGCACTGTTACTTTTGTATTTTTAGAACGATTTGCCAAATATCTGTCGCAAGAACGAACACTAAACATTGGCTTTACTAGTAGCCAAATCAAACACAGAACCATGTTTAGCATACCTGTAGATAAACAATACATAAAAGCTCTAATCAAAGAATAATTTACACTAATGCCAAGTCAATTCATGAACCGGACGCTCGCCACTGACGCTGAGGATCAGAACGGATTGATTGATTATGGTCCGGAAAATTACAGAAGATCAGCTAAATGGATTAAAATATTGACCCCCTCCTTCCCTCACCTCATCGGCTACCCTGTATCTCTCTCGGTTGGGAGGTCAGCTTGACAGCTGGGTCCTGCTATTTTGCTATCATTCCCTGTGCTCTGCCACATCTCCCTTCAAGGACAAGCCACTGAACTTAACTCGAAAACATCTTAAGCTATGGCTAACATTCACATTCACACAACACAAGCTCACACAACACAGGACTCTTCAGACTCTTACTCGCATCATACATACCTCACCCCTATCCCTGCCCCCGTCCAACCGTCTGCCCCTCCCTTTCCTCCTTCCTATCTCCCTTACTCAGTCCCAACAAAAAAATCCATCACGTGACCACGTGTACTGTGTTATGTATGTTATGTTATGTTTTGCATGTATGCTTTGCAATCTGCATTTCTTTTTTTTCTGGAGAGCGTGTGGCGGTGCTTTAAATAGCTGCGGCTCGGAGGCTTGCTCAAAACTCATTTCGTTGCATTGTACTTGTACATGTGTAATGACAATAAACTTGAATCTAATCTAATCTAATCTAAAGTTTGCTGTTGAGATTTAAAAAAAAGTTTGTAACGTTAGGTGTTTGTCGGATAACGTTAAGTATGAATGAGCATTTAACAAACTGGTTTGCAGAGCCAAACAGTCTTGTCATCTGTGTACTTCCTTGCTACAACGTACAATTAACAATACGAACTATTACAGGAAAACACATCCACGAAAAATAAATCATACTTACAGGTAAACAGCTTCTGTTTTTAAATCCATCTTTCAGGACAAGCCGTTGTGCGAATCCTTCATTGAACTCGAAGATTATGGAAGCTTTCTTCCGTGAAATGTGCAGCGGGAGTCTCACGCCCGTCTCACACTGGCAGTGTTTGTCTCACACAGCTGAACCGCGGCTCGTGTATTGAAAATACAGACGAATATTGTCCATTATGTCACATTTTCCGGTCTTCTCCTCCGACCCCTGTCTGTCTCGTGCTTTGATTTATGATGGGCAGATTCATGTATCTGCTGCAAATGTGACCTGTTCCCCTCTGTCTCATACACACATTCATATAACATGTTGTATGTTAAACGCACTGCAACGCACCCCCGTCCCTATGAAGGCTGAACAAAGTGGACCTGCAAACCGGATGAAAATAACAGCATTTCGTCGGCATTGCGGCGACAACACTCCAGCCTACTAACTAGCAGTGCTACTACTGCAGCAGTGCGTTTAACATACAACATGTTATATGCATGTGTGTATGAGACAGAGGGGAACAGGTCACATTTGCAGCAGATACATGCTGTAGGCTGGAGTGTTGTCGCCGCAAAGCCTACCACAACAACTCTTCCCTGTGGCGATACAAAATGGCCTCGCACCCCCTTATTTAATAGTCTCGGAGGAGGGGTTTATGTAAATATTGGGGCTGGTGATGTCAGCAACCCTGGAGGAATGTGTAGTAGTCCCTACTGGCCATTTGCTGTAGTCCTTAGAAATTGATTTCTTTAAAAGCAAATATCTCCCTTTGCTTTAAACTTTGAACGTTGTAACTTTGCAGATGTTGTTTATGCTCAAACAGCAACATTACACACTAGCTAAAGTTAGAAAAGTTGTTGAAAATGTTGAAAAAAGGGAAAATGATGTCACAGCCCAACACTTGTACATGGAACACAAAAAAGTGTCCTGTGAGCGCACCTCCTTAAACTTGGTGTAGTGGTGCATTAAAGCTGGAAAGAACATTTAGTCTCAAAAAACAAAAATAAAATTTGGTTTAAATTAATTTCTAAATCTGTCATTTAATTTAGCTCACCTTTCCACTAAACCTCCTAAATCCTTGACAAACTATATTTCTGTATTTTCAAATGGAATATCAATACATTCTGCACACAGTCTTAAGGATTATGTGTAACCGGGCATTTTTGGTTGAGTAGATTACCAGCTTATTACAGAGCAGGTAGGCAGAAATCTCAGCAGAACAGGGCAACAAAACCTGTTGAACTCTCTGATACCTGTATCTTGGCACTAAAGGAAAAGAAAGAATGCATTAAATAAGTTGAGAAATTGAGCCGCATATAAAATGCTGTCTTCAATGACAAACAATTTTCTTTTCTCCTCTGCTCAAACCTCAGGTCCATGCATTTGAAGTACATCAATTCAGGAAAAAGAAGGCCTCGAGCAAATAAGAAGATGCCTATTGATTTCAAACAACTGCAACTTGTTAAACTTGAGGGGACATTCAAGTAAAACCATTGTGGCAAAAGTTACTTTATATGTGAGAGCCAATTATATTTTGAGTATCCTTGTGAGAAGTTTAGAACTGGTAGGCATGCATAAAAAAAGTATATCGTCACTGGACTGCGGCCACAATCAATAGAATCAATGCAAAGCGTGTGATGTGATCTTCATGCAATTCCTTCATAACTATCTTAGCAACTCTCTTTATAGATTTACAAAAGAATTCTATAACTTTTAGACACTGGTAAAGCTAGTTTGGAAAAAAAGAAGAAGAACATTTTTAAGGGCAGAATTAGGTTTATCAGTCAAATAGCATGGTTGTGTGCCATTCAGAATTGAAATGACAATGCTTTCAATTCATGATACAGAATATACACTACAGTTTGAAATAATTCAGATTTTTTAAAATGTTTTTGAAAGAAGGCTCTTATGTTCACTAAGGCTGAATTTATACAGTAAAAACAGTAATATTGTAAAATGTTATTGCAATTTAAAATATTTAAAAATGTAATTTATTCCTGGGATGCAAAGCTGAATTTTCAGTATCATTACTCCAGTCTTTAGTGTCACATGATCCTACAGAAATCATTTTTGGTGCTCAAGCTTTCTAAAGCATATATTAAGTAAGGAATAGGCGACTCCAGGCCGTTGACGCTTCGAGTCATGGCAGCATTACCACCTTGGACGTGCCTTATTTGTTTTACTAATAATAATTCAATGGCCCATCATCAATTATTCCTTACTTAATAATTGCTGTAGAAATTAACCGTGTAAGGTTCAATGTCAAGTCACCTTTATTTCTATAGTGCTTTTCACAACACAGATTGCTTAAAAGCAGCTTTACAGTGATGATAGGAAATTAATTTTGTTTTAGATGAAAAGTAAGTTTTTGATTGATTAATGTAAGGTTCATGTTAGCTAACCAATCTTATCAAATTGTAAATTGTTACAAACTTATTGTAAATTGTTAAATTGTTACCATCAAATCAGTTGAGAAAAGGTTTACATATTTTACCTATTATGGAGTACATATGCATAGTTAATCAAAATGAATGATAATTATAGTGGTTTTGTTGTAAACCTTGTTTTGCACTAATGTGATGTCTTTGTTGTGTGAGTGTGAATGCTTGCAAATCAGTATTTCATTTTCTGTCACTCCAATTCAAAGTCAACATGCCCAAACTGATTCAAATGTACACTCAGTGAAAGGAAGATAGTTCTTAAATTCTAAATTCTGGCTAACCCTGGAATGCAGGAACCTGTGTTTATGGATGCCTGTATGTTTGTCAAAAAACACCAGAGAAAAAAAAATCTTCTCATTGCTTCAAGGTCACAAGGCTGTAGAGAGCAGATGGATGTTCGGCGCTTCTTTCGTTTTCGTAATGTGACTGATTCAATCATTTTCTCAAGCCTCTGCAGACTTTCAGTGGCAGAGCTGCTCTTATCTCTACATACAACCACAAATGTCTTATTCACTGAGGCAGCTGGTTTAGAGGTGAGCATCTGTAAGCGTTATCTCTGCTCTAAATGTAGGTAACGCTGAGGTCAGGTTTCCGGTATGGAGAAAATAATCTTCAAACAGGAATATCAGCAGTGCTCTGAACTCTCCCACTCTTCCACGAGAGCTGTAATGTGAAAGCCCTCTAGAGCTTCACCTCAAGAAATCCACAAAATTCTGACATTATGTAATGCCATTACAAACCCATTTGTTATTATTATAAAAAAAAAAAAAAAATCAGTAGAAGTATAACTTTTTTAAAGGGGTGGTTGATTATGATTTAACTTTTTTAAATTTAGTTAGTTTGTAATGTTGCTGTTTGAGCATAAACAACATCTGCAAAGATACGATGCTCAAAGTTCAAAGCAAAGGGAGATTTTCTTTTAAAGAAATCGCTTTTTAAGGACCACAACAAACAGCCAGTAGGGACTACAACAAGTTTATTCATAAAATGTACATAAATAATGCCCCCGGGAACACGCAACAAAAGGGGTGAGGCCATGTTGGACAGCTTTGGAGAAGAGTTGTTGTAGTAGAGCACATTTAGGAGTCTGCTCAAGCTATTGCATCCATCTTTTCACATTTATTGCAATACAGTATGTAACACAAATGCAATAGCATGTCATAAAAGTAAGATGAAAACATATCTTACAACAGTTCCCATGCGAATGATTTATAGATTATCATGACAGAATATGCTACTCAATGGATTAAAGATGACAACACGTGACGTTGTATTCAGAGCTGTTCACTTCCTGGAACTGGGGATTATCTGTTTCTATAGCAACAGTCGGCAAAATGACCCCACGTGAAATAATGCTGTAATTTAATTTAAGTAAAATGTAATGCATTATTATTATTACACTTTCATTTATTTAGGTTGTCATTACAAGAATAGCCTAGATATCTAACTCCGCGCTGCATGTCTTTTGTTTATGTTCACATTACTTTTGCATGAGGAAAATAGTGTACATAGGCAAAATTTAATTACACAAATGTTTAAATATTACGGAATAACTGCTTATTTACGTTTTACTGCTGGAAGCTCTGCCATTTTTCTCTGCTTCCGCGTGAGGTCCAGCGGTCACGTGGTACAAGCTGTAACTCTCAGACAATTCGCAGCCTACAAACTGTAATTACGAGCTCTATGAGAACGTAAACACTTTTTACAAGCTAGAATTTCGTAATTACAGGAATTACGAGGTAGCATGAGCGCACCTTAACGCCACATCGGCTACACAAATTAATCAACTAACCATTTAGAAATGTCCTGTTGCATTCTACATGTTGTCACTTCTTCTTGAGTCTCTAGATCATTGCCTGACTCCGGTTTGAACATAAAAGCTGAGCAGTTTCTGACCTTTTCAGTGCGTGTCTGCCTGACATAATCAGAGCTGCTAACACAAGCTCTTGAAGCACTGCCCTATCCTAGAAAGGGGGTCAGCAGCTCATTTGCATTTAAAGGGACATCTGTGATCTGGGCGGTATTTTAGGCTAAAACTTCACATACACACTCTGAGGACATCAGAGACTTATTTTACATCTCGTAAAAAGGGGCATTATAGGACCTTTAAAAAAATCTTTCCATACATGCGCATAGTGTATAGTGTTAATAGTGTTAATACTGACCATATCTGACAGGTTCTAAATGCCGAACAATTATTTTAAAAGTAGCACATACAAATTGTGTGCTGTATTAAAAATCTTCTGAATCCATGAAGTAGCTTTGAGCAAGGGGGAAAAATAATAATGACTTTATGTTTTGCAGTATATGGTATTGTTGCCCTCTTTACAGATGTGTTCACTATGAATGTTGCATGGGAATTGCTCAGACGATTCGTTAAAATATTCTACTTTTATGTTTCACTGAGAAAAAAAAGCATATGGGCTTCAATGACATGACTATGGGTAAATAATGAAAGAATGTTCATTTTTGGCTGAATTATTATAAAATCCTTTACATATCATGGTGCTATAATGAACAATGGCATTACAGGGAAGAACATTACTTTCTTGCAATGACCAACGGTGAGTCTGCACTTTGTTACACATCACGTCTGTAACATTTAGTTTTAATAGAGACATCTACGTTCTCGCAAGCTTGTGTGTGGGTGTAATAGCATCTGTTTGATGGGGTAACGCTGCCCTCCCTAGAGCCCCAACAAGAAGCCTCACTCGCCGCAAAGTGCCACGCTATCTGTCATTTAGCATCAAAGCACAAGAGCTTCTGCTTGCACCATGAAAGCAGTGCCTCTCAGATATAATATTGCATTTCCTTGTGGCTAGATGAGGCCCTCTTTTCCATGAATATGTGGTGAGAAGGATCTCTTCTATAAACATAGCAGCCATAGAAAAGCTAAATAACTTGATTGAAGCTAGCTGGCATGGTTTCCTTACCATCTGTGACTGACACTGAACCAGAACAGGATCCCAGAGAACAGGGGCACATGAACACCTGTTTGCCTTCACCCGCATTCCACTGACATGTTTTATGTAGGAACCTGATGCATTATTCATGTGCTGGAAGGAGAGGCGAGACTCCCAGGTACATATGCTGAGGGTTATAAATGTCCAGCCATAAAAATGTGTTGCCCTTATTTCACTTGAGACACAAAAGAGAGAGAGGGCCTTGGGTAGCTCTTTCAGGGGCGTTTCTCACCCACAGCTCAATCGTGAATAATGAGGCATTGGACATCTCCATCACACCTTAGCGCAACAGCAGATGCTGAGTCTAAACTTAAATGAGTCTGGGGAGCATAGCTCAGACCATCACAGCATCTACAAGATGAAATACATCACATTATTAAAGCTTGCTGGCAGGGCAAGATTACCGACTGGGCCCCTGAGCCCTAGACTTCCATGAACCCCAAATGGCGAGACACTCCCCGTCCTGTTTGTTTCGTATCTGAATGTACTAGACCCCAATTTGTAATGAAGAGTTCCAATGTCAGGGTGCCCTGAACTGGGGAGAACTTCAATTGTTGTTTTTATGATCACATATAAATCAGGTGGCCTTTTTAAACTTTAAACCATTGCTCCAGCGTTTGATGTGAAGTGTGATGCAAGCACGTCGTAAACTTGTGTGAGAATTGATGATCTTCTGTGCTTCTGCATCATTTTATGAACAAGTTTTACAAAACACGTTTACAGCACGCTTCACAACATGCTAAGGTTTACGTCTAGCATGAACTTATGCACCTGCATTATTTTCCTGTTAACACTGTGAAGCTGCTTTGAAACAATCTTCATTGTAAAAAGTACTATATAAATAAAGGTGACTTGATGACTGGAATTGTCAAGAAGTGATGGTACATAGTTTAAAAAGTTTACAATATTAGTATTTTTTTCATGCACACCTATTGTTTCGCATCTCATCAACTATGGGTGCATTGATTACCGTCATGTTCTTTTTGCATGGATTTTGAACCATCAACTTTGAGGGTTCCTTTCACTTGCAATTTATGAACTCACAGAGATAGTTGTTTTGTTGGTTTTTTAAATCTCTGTTTGTGTTCCACAGAAGAAAGAAAGTCATATACATCTGAGACTGTGAGGGTGAGTAAATTATGAGAATGTTCATTTTTTTTATTTTTCGGTGAAGTATCCCTTTAATATCTAGTGCTGTTCATTACACTTATCATTACACTTAAACAGCTTTCCTGCTCTATGAGTGTCAGTATGAAAAATATATATTTTTGCTGATTATTATTACAAAATGTTTTTAAATCAAAAAAATTAAATTTAGTTTTAGTATAGTAACCCTGAAATAATGCGTATGTACAGTTGTTAGGAGGGTTCCCATTTTATTTCAAATGTGTTAATATAGAGATAAAACAGGTAAACACACGCTTAAGGACATTACTGAATTGTTTCTGTTTTCTTAAGCTGAGAGTTTATTATTGTGGAATTTGATTTTGATCATAACCAGCACTAAAGCAAGCATTTTTCGAAGGAAATTGATCAAGCACATTTGAACTGTCAGCAAGATTACAGCCCGACAATGAGATTAATTGCAAATTGCTCCGAACGATTACAATGCCAACCTAAACTGATTCACTCTCCCTATGTTTCTATGATTTGTTGTGTATGTGAGTGTGCGCATGCAAAATGCCTCTCAAACTGCTCATAAACAATAAACTGTGACCTTTGTGAGAGGAGGCAGGCAAATAACGGATAGAATGTGCTAATTCAATTACGCAAGTTGAGTAATTGCCTCAGTCATTGTTCTGGATTGAGCCTATAGCTCAAATGTCCTTGGGATAAATTAAAAGCCGAGATAATGATAAAGATGGAAGGGGGAGGAGTTTACTGAAGAACAATGAATAGCATTTCTCTTGGAATAAAACACGCTGTTAGCAAATTTATCTTATTAGCACACGCACTGTGGCTAACCATGCAACTTTTGTTGCGGAATGCCATGGAGGGTGTCGCAGGAGAATTGTGGTCTTCATAAATAGGTGTTGAGTTGGCTGAAGATGGTGCCCTGAAGGCTGAGGTGTCTGCGAGAGATTAGCTGAGTGTTCTGTTGTGTTGCTCTGCTAGCGTGATGAATACGCTGCCGTATTCACCTTCTATTCTCTCTGACTCTCTCTGTAACACAATAGAAGGATTTATGAACACGGACACAAAAAAAAAAGAAAAAACCTGCAGAAAGCTTCTGGCTCAAACAAAACGCTTTAAAACCTGCAGCTGAAATCTAGGTTATGGACTGCATCAACCATTTTTAACCACACACACACACTGTTCCCATTTTCGTCTCACTCTCTCTGCCTGTGTATGTCTACCTGATTAATTTAGGCTGTCTGTCTGTTGGACTGAGTCGGATTTGAGTTATTAAAGGCTGCTCTATGTGCTCTTTCTCTCATAAGCACGCAGGGGTAACTACATCCACTAATTAGAATCACCCTCACGCAGGATTGCGCATTCTCTAGCCACAAACACCGCAGGCCCCTGTTCTGCTGTAGAGTTTGCCAGTCCTTGGCGTCATTTGGTTTGCCATTGTGTTTCTGGATGTCAAACAGAGTAAACACATCGTGCCCACTTACAATTTGGACTGTTTATTTTGGAAGAGAGAGGAGTTTTAGACGCATGGTGTGTGTGTGTGTGTGTGCGCGCATGTGTTTGGCAAAAGATGAAGACAGTGATGAAAATACAAGCAGAACTGATTGCATGCTCTGGGGATTGTGTTCCAGTTTGATCCTGCACTGCATGCTTGTGTCGGCTTGACAGGTGCATTGCTGCCATCTAGATGATATGTTTGGAATAGCATTCTTACATACTGCTATACCAATTTCTGAAATTTAAAGTATGTAAAATGGGCACAGCATACTGTATGCATAAAATACAGATGACCTGCTATTGTACATTTGCCACAATGCGCAATGTGCAGTATCCCAAAAAAGCACACAGCACAGAATTCCAATGCAATGCGCTCAACTTGACCTTCTTTCTCCTGTGTGACAAATGAGCCATTAATAATTACAGATTATATTTTTTTAATCTGTTTACTCATTACTTGTCTAGATTTCTGGAAATGTATGGACTTTAAGTTGATTTTTAAACTAAAATTTAGTTTGAAAATGGTAATTGTGGAATAAGTTTATGTAAAAAAAGTATGTAATATACAGTGTATACTGTTCAGTATTCAGAGAGTAGTCATTTAGTATTACATTCTGAATAGAGCCACATTGCCAAAATCCTTTTTTCTCAATCTTTTTTTTTTTTTGCCTTGTTTTCCAGTTTTCAGTATGTATGTATATATATATATATATGCCATTCCTTTTCACAACACTTAAAAGACGTATAGGGACTGAAGACACCAAGTGATGAAGTGTTTCAGGTGTAATTTTGTCCCATTCTTCCTGCAAACAAGTCTTAAGGTGAGCAACAGTGCGCGGTCTTCGTGTCGCATTTTGCGCTTCAAAATACGCTTGGAGACAGGTTGGGACTGCAGGCAGGCCAGTCAAGTACCCGTACCCTCTTCCTCCGCAGCCAGGACTTTGTAATGTGTGCAGAATGTGGTTTTGCATTGTCTTGTTGAAATATGCATGGACGTCCCTGGAAAAGATGTCTTCTTGAAGGCAGCATATTATTCTTTATGTACTTTTCAGCATTAATGGTGCCTTCATAGAAGTGCAAGTTACCTTTGCCAAGGGCACTGACACAACCCCATACCATGACAGACCCTGGCTTTTGGACTTGTTGCTAGTAACAGTCTGGATGATTCTTTTCTTCTTTGGTCCGGAGCACACAGCGTCCATTCCTCCCAAAAAATACCTGAAATACTGATTCATCTGACCACAGTACACGTTTCCACTGTGTGATGGTCCATCCCAGATGCCTCCGAGCCCAGAGAAGTCGACGGCGCTTCTGGACACTATTAACATAGGGCTTCCTTTTGGCACAGTACAGTTTTAACTGGCATTTGTGCATGTAACTACGTTTTGTGGTACTTGACAAAGGTTTGCCAAAGTAGTCCTGAGCCCATGTGGTGATATCGCTTATAGATGAATGACGATTCTTGATGCAGTACCGCCTGAGGGATCGGAGATCACGGTTGTTCAGCTTAGGCTTGCGCCCTTGTCCTTTACACACTGAAATTCCTCCAGATTCCTTGAATCTTTTAATTATGTTATGCACTGTTGAATGTGAAATATCCAAATCTCTTCCTATCTTTCTTTGAGGAACATTGTTTTTAATTATTTCAATAATTTTCTCACGTATTTGTTGGCAAACTGGCGATCCTCGACCCATCTTTGCTCCTAAAGGATTAGACCTTTCTTGGATGCTGCTTTTGTACCAAATCATAATTACAATCACCTGTTGACATCACCTGTTTCAAATCACATCATTATTTAACCATTTTACCTCATTACTAGCCCTAAATTGCTCCTGTCCCACCTTTTTTTAAACGTGTTGCAGGTCTGAATGACAGGAAAGGATGCATATTTACAAATGACATGAAGTTGACCAGACAAAACATGAAATATTTTGTGTTCATATTGTCTACAATGAAATACAAGTCAAAGTAAATTTAGAAATTTAGTGCATCGCAGTTTGTTGTGTATGGGGCTGCATAGCCGCAGACCAGTCAGGGTGCCCATGCTGACCCCTGTCCACCACTGAAAGTGCCTATGCACTATGGGAAGAAGGCAAGCCAGCAGAGGCAGTGTGATGCTTTGGGCAAAGTACTGCTGGGAAACCTTGGGTCCTGCCATCCATGTGGATGTTACTTTGACACGTGCCACCTACCTAAGCATTGTTGCAGATCATGTACACCCTTTCATGGAAACGGTATTCCCTGGTGGTTGTGGCCTCTTTCAGCAGGATAATGCGCCCTGCCACAAAGCAAATATTGTTCAGGAATGGTTTGAAGAGCACAACGAGTTTGATGTGTTGACTTGGCCTCTAAATTCCACAGATCTCAATCCAATCGAGCATCTGTGGGATGTGTTAAACAAACAAGTCTGATCCATGAAGGACCTACCTTGCAACTTACAGAGCTTAAAGGATCTGCTGCTAACATCTTGGTGCCAGATGCCACTGCACACCTTCACACTTTCAGGGGTCTAGGGGAGTCCATGGGTCAAGGCTGTTGGTCAAGGGGGACCAACACAATATTAGGAAGGTGGCCATTAAGTTATGCCTGATCTGTGTGTGTGTATATATATATATATATATATATATATATATATATATATATATATATATATATATATATATATATATATATATATATATATATATATATATATATATATATATAATATATATATATATATATAATATATATATATATATATATATATATATATATATATATATATATATATATAATATATATATACAGTGAGGAAAATAAGTATTTGAACACCCTGCTATTTTGCAAGTTCTCCCACTTGGAAATCATGGAGGGGTCTGAAATTGTCATGTCCACTGTGAGAGACATAATCTAAAAAAAAAAAAAAAAATCCAGAAATCACAATGTATGATTTTTTAACTATTTATTTGTATGATACAGCTGCAAATAAGTATTTGAACACCTGAGAAAATCAATTTTAATATTTGGTACAGTAGCCTTTGTTTGCAATTACAGAGGTCAAACGTTTCCTGTAGTTTTTCACCAGGTTTGCACACACTGCAGGAGGGATTTTGGCCCACTCTTCCACACAGATCTTCTCTAGATCAGTCAGGTTTCTGGCCTGTCGCTGAGAAACACGGAGTTTGAGCTCCCTCCAAAGATTCTCTATTGGGTTTAGGTCTGGAGACTGGCTAGGCCACGCCAGAACCTTGATATGCTTCTTACAGAGCCACTCCTTGGTTATCCTGGCTGTGTGCTTCGGGTCATTGTCATGTTGGAAGACCCAGCCTCGACCCATCTTCAATGCTCTAACTGAGGGAAGGGGTTGTTCCCCAAAATCTCGCAATACATGGCCCCGGTCATCCTCTCCTTAATGCAGTGCAGTCGCCCTGTCCCATGTGCAGAAAAACACCCCCAAAGCATGATGCTACCACCCACATGCTTCACAGTAGGGATGGTGTTCTTGGGATGGTACTCATCATTCTTCTTCCTCCAAACACGTTTAGTGGAATTATGACCAAAAAGTTATATTTTGGTCTCATCTGACCACATGACTCTCTCCTATGAATCCTCTGGATCATCCAAATGGTCATTGGCAAACTTAAGACGGGCCTTTACATGTGCTGGTTTAAGCAGGGGAACCTTCCGTGCCATGCATGATTTCAAACAATGACATCTTAGTGTATTACCAACAGTAACCTTGGAAACGGTGGTCCCAGCTCTTTTCGGGTCATTGACCAGCTCCTCCCGTGTAGTTCTGGGCTGATTTCTCACCTTTCTTAGGATCATTGAGACCCCACGAGGTGAGATCTTGCATGGAGCCCCAGTCCGAGGGAAATTGACAGTCATGTTTAGCTTCTTCCATTTTCTAATGATTGCTCCAACAGTGGACCTTTTTTTCACAAAGCTGCTTGGCAATTTCCCCGTAGTCCTTTCCAGCCTTGTGGAGGTGTACAATTTTGTCTCTAGTGTCTTTGGACAGCTCTTTGGTCTTGGCCATGTTAGTAGTTGGATTCTTACTGATTGTATGGGGTGGACAGGTGTCTTTATGCAGCTAATTACCTCAAACAGGTGCATCTAATTTAGGATAATAAATGGAGTGGAGGTGGACATTTTAAAGGCAGACTAACAGGTCTTTGAGGGTCAGAATTCTAGCTGATAGACAGGTGTTCAAATATTTGCAGCTGTATCATGATTTTTTTTTTTAGATTATGTCTCTCACAGTGGACATGCACCTACGATGACAAGTTCAGACCCCTCCATGATTTACAAGTGAGAGAACTTGCAAAATAGGAGGGTGTTCAAATCCTTATTTTCCTTACTGTATATATATATATATATATATATATATATATATATATATATATATATATATATATATATATATATATATATATATACACATACACTCACCTAAAGGATTATTAGGAACACCATACTAATACTGTGTTTGACCCCCTTTCGCCTTCAGAACTGCCTTAATTCTATGTGGCATTGATTCAACAAGGTACTACCACCACCACCAGCCTGCACAGTGGTAACAAGGCATGATGGATCCATGTTCTCATTCTGTTTACGCCAAATTCTGACTCTACCATATGAATGTCTCAACAGAAATCGAGACTCATCAGACCAGGCAACATTTTTCCAGTCTTCAACTGTCCAATTTTGGTGACCTCATGCAAATTGTAGCCTCTTTCTCCTATTTGTAGTGGAGATGAGTGGTACCCGGTGGGGTCTTCTGCTGTTGTAGCCCATCCGCCTCAAGGTTGTGCGTGTTGTGGCTTCACAAATGCTTTGCTGCATACCTCGGTTGTAACGAGTGGTTATTTCAGTCAAAGTTGCTCTTCTATCAGCTTGAATCAGTCTGCCCATTCTCCTCTGACCTCTAGCATCAACAAGGCATTTTCGCCCACAGGACTGCCGCATACTGGATGGTTTTCCCTTTTCACACCATTCTTTGTAAACCCTAGAAATGGTTGTGCGTGAAAATCCCAATAACTGAGCAGACTGTGAAATACTCAGACCGGCCCGTCTGGCACCAACAACCATGCCACACTCAAAATTGCTTAAATCACCTTTCTTTCCCATTCTGACATTCAGTTTGGAGTTCAGGAGACTGTCTTGACCAGGACCAAACCCCTAAATGCATTGAAGCAACTGCCATGTGATTGGTTTATTAGATAATTGCATTAATGAGAAATTGAACAGGTGTTCCTAATAATACTTTAGGTGAGTGTCTGTATATCTATCTATATATATATATATATATATATTTTTTTTTTTTTTTCTTTAAAAATAAAACAATTATTTATTTATTTATTTTTAGTGATGAAACGGTGAGGAAGGTTTTTGAAGTGCAGAATTTCAACAACAACAAACAAATTATCCATTGTTCCAGAACAAAAGAGCTAGATTATGCTTCATTAAGTATGGATACTTAAAATATTAATTAGTCAAGCTTAATTGCGGATACAATAGATATGCACATGCAAATACACAATACATCTAAAACCAGCAATTGCCACCTGGCAAGAACATGTATATTTAATTCCCCTTCAAGGGAACTCGCGCTGAGTCACCGCTTTGGGAAAGCTTCTGCGTGATTGCGTCGTGAAGCACGTATGTCATCAGTCCAATAGAGAGACGGGACGTCATAGGCGGGTGACGTCATCGACCGGAAAGTATAAAGCATCCCAGCAAAAACACGCCCATAGCTTCTGTTGTCTTCAGCAAGTGCTCTGTGTCATTCTCAGACGTTTATCAGAGAGATATGGCGAGTGAACAGCATTTCGTTAAGTGTGTTCCTCCTTGCTCACGTTACATCATGAGCAAGGATACACATTTCATTTGTGTTGTTTGTTGTTGAGCAGCATGTGCAGTCGGCACTCAAAGAGGGTGTCCCGGTTCGCGCTCCCTGCGGCTCGGGCCCCGCTGTTGCCGAGGCACAGCGGCAGCTCTTGACGTGGGGTTCGCAAATGGATCTGACGGTCGAGCTTGAGACCCGAGGCCCCGCCCTATCTCAGCCTTCTCCCGTCAGATCCGCAGCGGTGCTGCAGCTGTCTTCCTCCGAGGAGGTCGCTGTCTGCAGTATCGATGCGGGGGTTGAAGACTCGCCACTTAAAACCCCCACGAGTGAGGAGCTTGTGGAGGTTCTGAGCAGGGCGGTGGCTAAATTAAACATTGACTGGCCAGCACAAGATCAGCAGGAGCGCGCCTCAGTTAAAAGCAGGCTTGATGAACGCTTTCTGCCAGCCTGTTCTGTTCAGCCTCCACGGTGGAGCCTGCCATTTTTCACTGATCTCCACACTGAGGTGTCGAGATCATGGAAGTGGCCCATGTCATCAAGAGAATTCAGTCCCCACACATCAGTTTACAGTAATATCGGGGGGCTGAAAAGGCATGGTTATGGATCGATGCCGAGGGTGGAAGAGACGCTTGAAAGCCATCTCTCTCCTGAATCTGCATTGGCCATTAAGGCTCCGTCTTTACCCACTAAGCCTCTCAGAGCCACGTCTGCTTTAGTGGGTTAATCATTCTCGGCAGCAGGTCAGGCCGCCGCATGCCTGCACACTATAGCTACAGTGCAGGCATACCAGGCTGACCTGCTGAGGGACCTGGGGGAAAGTCATGAGATCGGAGCAGATATGGTGAATGAGCTCCGGTCCTCTGCAGATTTAGCCCTCTGTGCGACCAAGGAGACGGCCAGATGTATTGGCCGTTCTATGGCAAGCCTGGTGGCCACGGAGAGGCATCTTTGGCTAAATCTGACCAAGATTAAGGAGAAGGACAAAAGCTTCCTGCTTTATACGCCGGTATCTCCTGAGGGCCTGTTCAGTGACGCCGTTACCACGGTTACCGACAGGTTCCAGGAGGAAAATAGTCAGCGGCGCTCAAGCAGTTCCTTCCCCGAAAACCCCAGGCCTCGTCTGCTGCTGTGAGAGAGCAGCAGGCGCAGAGTGCAAGCTCCTCCCATCGAGCGCAGCAGAGCTTCGCTACCCACACACCCCCGCAGAAAGGGTGGGGCGGTGGGCGGCGTTCTCAGGCGCAGCCTTCCAAAGGTAAGACTGATCTGAGGACAGTCATTATCTCGAGGAAGGCTGCGTCGAAGAAGCCCTGATGCCTGTAGGCCCAGGGCTGTGAGGGTGGTCCCCACTGGGGGCAGACGGTGCCTACCTCAGCACACGGTACCCGTCTGCCATTCAGCGCCCTCACAGGGTCAATCTGGGGCATGGAGGGCCCTCGCGAGTCATCCAAGGATGGCTTCAGATTTCATCCTCCCAGGTTCAACGGGGTTCTGTCCATGGTGGTGGGCCCCGAGCAGGCTCTGGTTATGTCTCAAGAAGTACAGACTCTGCTGCAGAAGGGGGGTGTAGAAAGGGTTCCCCTGCCCGATAGGGAGTCAGGCTTTTACAGCCGGTACTTCATAGTGCCAAAGAAGGATGGAGGGCTGCGCCCTATCTTAGATCTTCGCGTCATGAACCGTGCAGTAGCAAAACTCAAGTTCAGGATGCTCACTCTCAAACAGATCGTGTCTCAGATTAGGTCTGAGGACTGGTTTGTCACGATAGATCTCAAAGATGCATATTTTCATGTCTCCATCCTTCCGCAGCACAAAAAGTACCTGAGGTTCGCTTTCAGCGGAGAAGCGTATCAATATCGGGTGCTTCCCTTCAGTCTAGCTCTTTCACCCCGCACATTCACGAAGTGTGTGGACGCCACGCTAGTCCACTTGCTGATGCAGGGGATTCGCATTCTCGACTATATCGACAATTGGCTGATCCTAGCACAGTCAGCTCGTCTCGCGGCTCAACATCGAGATGTTGTTCTCGCGCACATGAGGAAGTTAGGGCTGAGACTCAACTCCAAGATGAGTGTTCTTTCTCCAGTTCAGAGAATTACATATCTAGGCATGAAGTGGGATTCGATCTCTATACAGGCCCACCTATCAGAGCCTCTCATAGCGTCAATCCTCTCAGCTGTGAAAGGGGTGAAGTTAGACCAGTCATTCACTGTGAAGCAGTATCAGAGACTGCTAGGTCTGATGGCAGCAGCGTCCAACGTGATTCCTTCGGGCCTGCTGTACATGAGACCTTTGCAGTGGTGGCTAAAGACCAAGGGATTTTCCCCAAGGGGAAACCCCTTTTGTGTGATCAAGGCAACGTGGCAGTGTCTCCGCACCTTGGTCATGTGGAAGGATCCTTGGTTCCTGGCCCAAGGCCCATTACTGGGGGCACCGTGTCAGCGGGTATCTCTGACCACGGATGCCTCCCTTATGGGTTGGGGGGCGACCATGAGTGGTCGCTCGGCCCAGGGCTTGTGGCAGGAATGTCAACACTTCCTGCCGTATCTCAGGGGCCATCATGTGCTTGTACGCACAGACAGCACATCGGTGGTCTCCTATATATACCATCAGGGTGGGCTGAGTTCTCGTCAGTTGTACAAGTTGGCTCGCCTTATCCTCCTGTGGGCACAGGGGAAACTGCTCTCAGTCAGGGCTATGTACATCCCAGGGCGCCTGAATGTGGAAGCGGACATCCTGTCGAGGCAGGGGCTGAGGCCCGGGGAATGGAGTCTCCACACCAACGTGGTGGAGGTCCTTTGGGAGAAGTTCGGCAGGGCTCAAGTGGACCTGTTTGCTACTCACGAGAATACTCATTGTCGTCTGTGGTTCTCCCGAGCTCCTCTCGGACTAGACGCGATGGTACAGGAGTGGCCGAGGCTGCCTCTGTACGCTTTTCCCTCGATTGCTCTGCTTCCGGGAGTTCTAGAGAGAGTGCGCCGGGACGGGGCCCATCTTCTGCTAGTAGCCCCATTCTGGCCGGGCCGAGTTTGGTTCTCGGACATCGTGTCTCTCCTCTGGAGATTCCGCTCATGGAGGACTTTCTCTATAGGCGGGTGGTCTGCGTACACCCTTGCCCAGAGTTGTGGAAACTGTGGGCTTGGCCTCTGAGGGGGCCCAGCTCATAAGTTCTGGTCTCTCAGCTGAGGTTGTGGAGACCATTCTACACTCTAGAGCTCCCTCCACGAGGAAATGGTACACTCTGAAGTGGAGACTCTTCACCTTATGGTGCAGAGATCGCCTGTGGGACCCAGTTAACTGCCCTGTGTGGAGTTCTGGAGTGCTGGAGTTCTTGCAGGAGAGGTTCTCCGCTGGGTTAGTTCCCTCCACATTAAAGGTGCATGTGGCGGCCTTAGCTGCTTACCACACTCCTTTGGGTGGAATTTATTTGGGGCGACACCCTCTAGTTACTTGTTTCCTTGCTGGAACTTTGAGGTTAAGACCTGCAGTACGCACAGGGTGCTGGCCTGGGACTTGGCTATTGTCCTTCAACGCCTCTCCGAGGCTCCCTTTGAGCCGCTTGAGGAAGTTTCTGAGAAGTTTCTTACTCTCAAAACCATTTTTCTTCTTGCTATTTATTCTCTAAAGAGAATTGGGGATTTACAAGCCCTCTCTGTGGCACCCTCGTGCTTGGAATTTACTCCCGGTATGGCCAAGGCCTTCCTACATCCTAGGCCGGGTTATGTTCCTAAAGTTCCCACTAATCCTGTGAGACCTATTGTACTTCAGGCTTTTTGTCCTCCGCCTTTTGTGACGTCAGACCAGGAAAGACTCAATCTGCTTTGCCCTGTTCGTGCATTAGATACTTATGTCCACAGAGCTGCGCTGTGGAGGAGATCTGAACAGTTGTTTGTTACGGGCCACCCTCGAGAGTGGGTCCGGTGTCTAAGCAGAAGATGAACAAGTGGGTGGTCGAGGCCATCTCACTTGCTTATGTGGCGGCCGGGCAGCCTTCTCCTTTGGCTGTCCGGTCCCACTCAACTAGGAGTATGGCGGTCTCTCAGGCTCTTTTGGCAGGGGCTTCTCTGCAGGATGTTTGTGATGCGGCAGGGTGATCCTCACCGCTCACTTTTGTCAGATTCTACGAACTTGACATTAACACTACTCCGGGGGCTCGGGTGCTCGCCTCCTGACAATACCACAGGCGGGCATTCAGCTCCTATGGGGACGTGGGTATTCTCGTTCCCAAAACAGTGACGCAGTGCGAGTTCCCTTGAAGGGGAACGTCTCGGTTACATCTGTAACCTTAGTTCCCTGAATAGGGAACGAGATGCTGCGTCACCCTGCCATACTCCCTGCATGCCCACAAGCATCTTGCTTCATCCTTATTTCAGAAGCTATGGGCGTGTTTTTTCTTGGGATGCTTTATATTTTCCAGTCTATGACGTCACCCGCCTATGACGTTCCATCTCTCTATTGGACTGATAACATACGTGCTTCACGGCGCAATCACGCAGAGGCGTTCCCAAAGTGGTGACGCAGCGTCTCGTTCCCTATTCAGGGAACTATGTTTACAGACGTAACCGAGACGTTTCTTATTAATGTGCTATTTTAAGAACACAAACTTTTCACTTATGAATGATTGTGGCTTTAACAGTATTGAGCCTACAAGACTGTGGCACTTCACTGTAACTGCCGTAACCCTACATAGAATTGTCTCGCTAGCACAAGAGCCCATTTGAGAGGTGAAATTGAATTTGCCTCTATGATTAGAAATGTCAGAGTGATGAAATGGCGAATAACTGCCGGAGGTTAAACATGGGAGACATCATTAAAGAAACAGCCGCCAACTTATTCTTCATTAATGGAGAAGAGAGGGAGAAATAAAAAGGAGAGACCGCGTTAGAGGAGAAGGATTTCTACATATGCTTTGCCATGTTTGAGAGGCTGTTGGGCTAATTTGACATTTGAACATTTACTGCACCTCATTACAACTGCTCACAGTTTATTAATCTGTCTGCTGACTGGATAGATGGACCACACATTCCTCAATGTCATTCTACTATCGTTCACTCACCCAAAACCACTTTCACAAAAGTATGACATTTTCCTGAATCAGCGTCCTTTGTTGTTCCTAGACAATATTTCTATTAGCCAGTCACACCGCTTATTAGAGGGCGAAGATTGGTTGAATGTTCCAAGTGTTGTTCAAGGAACTACAAAGGATGTAAAGCCAGTAGCAGATTTGACTTGTTTAAATCTCATTAGGAGATTCCTTATACATTTCAAAACACTAAAAATCATTGAAATGTGCCCCCAGTCAGTGGCAAGCGGTGACTTTTTAACCGGGTATGCTTGGTGGCGTGTCAAAAATGTGCCTGGTGTAGACGCTCGCGTTTGCTCTAGACAAAATTTTAGCTGCTCAGTTGCTTACTCTCATGACACATAGCAACACAGCTAAAGTATTCCTAATATATTGACCATTTATTGAAAGTAGCATAGATTCACCCTTAAAAGCAGTTTGTGTTTGAAAAAAAAAAAAAGCTGTATTTTTGTAATTCCACTAGACGGCTTTACCTTTAAACGGTACAGCACATTGGCTGAGGAAAAACATCTTAATCAGAGACGACAAATAAGAAACACCATAGCAGGTACCAATTTATATGTATGCCAGAAATGTTTTTTAAATTATTATTAAGAATAAAATAAGCATAATATAATACATATTAGTAGAATATTATAAGTAAAAATAATAAGTATTATTTAATAATAAGTTGAAATAATGCAAAAATATGACTTTAACAAATGCAGTGTTCATTTTGACAGCAAATTTTTATTTAGTTTTAGTCGTAGTCTATTGACTAAAATGCCATTTAGTTTTAGTCATAGTTTAGTCACCTGAATTGTTTTTAGTTTTAGTCTAGTTTTAGTCGACTAAATATCATAAGATTTTAGTCAACTAAATCTACAGTAGATTTAAGTATTACATAACCGACTGTCACTTGAACTGACATTTTGACATCATCTTGTTTTTGACATAAAAAATACACGAAAGAGAGCTCAATTCACTTTTTGTCTGTTTTTTTAAAAACAGCTATATAGTTTTTATAACTTTGTATTTCTGTTTTAGTCAGTAGGCAATATCAGGTTAAGCTAAAGCTTCAAATAAGTAATTACGTTTTTTTAAATGGTTTTAGTTAACTATTATAACCCTGATACTTTATTGAATATGTGTCAAATACTGGTCTTTCCTCCTGACTATAAATTAAATGGGAATTAAATTAAATACAGTTTATTGTGTAAGCAAAAATAAATATATAATGCGTGACTTTTAATGATAAACAAGCTCGAAATACACCGGGACTCTTATTTTGAAATGTCTGCGCCTCTGTTGCAGTTGCAGCTGCTCATTCAAGTTCAGATGAGATAAAATATACATTGTTACAACCGTCTAAAACATATTACTATATAAACATCGTAAAGTAAACATTGTCATTATTCATCAGCATTAGTTCATAAACAATTGCATGGCATAAATGTGCGCTAATGTTCATTGATTGTGAGCCGCTCTGGAGCGCTGTATTGGGGATGCGTGAGCCTGTGCAACAGCGCCTTGTTTTCCAGCGGTTGACTGGATCTCTTCCCTAATCGTCCCTTCCTAACATTTTTGTCTCGTTTTTATTTGTTGACGAAAATGACAGTTGATTTTCGTTATAGTTTTTGTCATCCAACACTAGTTTTTATTTAGTTATCGTCTCGTTTTCGTCAGTGAAAAAAGGTTGTTGACGAAAATTATGACAAAAATTATTTGTCAACGAAATTAACACTGAACAAATGCTTAGACTCGATTAACTATCTTGGATAGTTACAGTAGGTCTGTATTGAACAGTTTATACATTTTAATTAAAAATAAATGTCATTATTGAGAAAATGAAACACTATAGTTTCAGTTATGACTTTTTTCTTTTTTTCTTTTGATCTAGTCTATTTAGTTTTGTATCAAATACAATGATTTGTGTTGATCAAGATCTGCAGCAACAGCACATTTTCCCTCTTGGGTGAGCGATTTGCGGACAGCTTTCCTTCGCAGGAAATCCCCCATATTCCAGCAAACCAATGAGAATGGCCAATGATGACGATACATATTAACAACAAAGCCTAGGTGCCAAAGCTGCTGTGGATCCACTTACCCTAAACCCTCCGTAACTGGCAGATTTGAAGACAATGACTATGATAGGACAAATAAATAAATGACGAAGAGTGCATACGCATTGGCAACATTTTATCATGTAAGCTTTATGGTACACCTCAAACAAGGGAATTTATCGTAATTTATAGCATTCATTTTAATTAGCTAGTCCATGGATTTGGTATGCAGAGCATATAGACAGCATGCCCCGATGCCCAGATATATATATATATATATATATATATATATATATATATATATATATATATATATATATATATATATATATATACACAGCAAAAATCAGAGTGTTCAATGTACTCTATAGGAGTTCACTGAACACTGGTTTCAGTGTATATATAGGTCCAAGAGTTCGGTGTTCAGTGAACACTGTAAAAAGTGTAAAATATATACTCTCAAAATAGAGTTAAATTTAAACACCTGGAGAGTTAAAATGAACTCTTATAACTAGCACTTTTTGACACCGTTTCAGTGCTTTTGAACACCTGCAGTGTAAACCTAGAACCTTTGCAGAGCTCATTATTTAACACTTTAAGTGTAAACCTAGAACCTTTGCAGAGCTCATTATTTAACACTTTAAGAGTACAAATGTACTCTAAAGCTGGTACTTTTTTATTTACATTGTTTCAATAGTTTACGACACCTGCAGTGTGAACCTAGAACCATCAGTGAATGAAAAATACTCCAAGTCAGTGCTTATACAGTATGTCTGTTTTATTTAACAGTTCATGGATGCACAAAAACCACAAACTCATACAAACACATGTACAGGAACAACATATTGATAATCCCTATCAAAACCATAAGTAGTTTGCAGATCAAACGGCTTAAAGAAGTGCAATTTATCAACTTTAAGCATGGAAACATTATGATCATTTCCCTGTGTCACATGAAAGGAATGAAAATGCTCTGCAAAACAAAGTGTCTGAAAGTCCTCTGTTACAAGAAAATATTCTCGATTAAATGCAATGATGTCTTTTATCTGACTAAATACAGGCAAATCGTCCTCTTTGTCCGTGCAAACTAAAAGGCCTGGACGATACTCAGTTCCAAAACAAGTGATCCAAGAAGTCAGATCAACTTCACAGTCTAAGTCAACCTGCAGTTCTTCTGCAATCATCTCACCATGTGGCAATTCAATGAGCTGAACACTTTTTACTGGCCCACAGTCAATACTTTTAAATGGCATTGATTCCCAATGGTATGCTATAGCCATCTGATGTTTTTGGGCCAATGACTTTGTTATATTTTTGAAATTTTTGATAGTGTTCTTGAAAAACCTATGTTTGGCTTCGAATCTCATTGACCAAACATGTAGAATTGGACCTATTTTTCGAATTACTCTGGGGTAATGAATCATGAAGTGATGTTTAGGGATCATTCTGCGATGTGGGTAAAGCTCTTTGAAAAGTTGGTGATGGTCAACAATGAGATGCTTCAGACATACTGTCATTCCATCAGTAACAACTGGAGAAAATATAATGTTCATAATTTGCAACAGAAGCAACAAGAGTCTATAGTGGGCATTTCCTTCTTGTAAAACATCTCCAAATATCAAGGGCATATTCCGGATTAAGCAAAAAGTTTGAATGGCATTGAGACCAATTCCGTTTCCAGTCTGCTCCAAGTTTATTCTGGTTGGACGATTTTTTCGTTCAACAAAGCCATAATTGTATGAGTATATTCGGTTACAAACATCTGTCTTGGATATGATTTTGTTGTCTGAGAGGTAAGCAAACAGCAACTTCAGCTCAAATTGCCCCACTCCTTCCAATATGTCATGCATAATGTCTACAGCATAATTTTCAGAAACATGAAAGTACTGTAGATCATTGAATAAACATTGTCGCTTAACTCCAAATGTGGATGGCAGTGTAGGATCTACCATGAGGTCATTGCAATGCTGATCATGCAGTGCTTTATTACGCAATGTTATTCTTGGATCATCATCCCTGAAAACTGTTTGTGAGGTCCGTTTGTCCACTAGACAAAAACGACAGAAATTGTTTGCACTGAATGATTCAACATACCCGAGTAATGTGTGCAATCCCAAATTGTCTCCAGTAACTTGTGCAATTGTTCCGTAAACTGGTTCATCAGAGAAAGGAACTTCAATTCCTGTACACTCAAGGATTTTCAGATCACGTACGAGGGGCTGTAAGATTAAATCAAATCCATACTTCTTCACATCCTCAGTATGAAAAAGGGCTAAAAGATGAATATTCATAAGAGCGGAGTTAATCTTTGGAGATAGGTTTCGTAAAACAAAGTATATACTTCCAACCTTATGGATACCATGCTTGGATCCGAGAGGATTTGCCATTTCAAAATCATCGTAGAATATCTGTATTTGGAGAGAGTTTGGTTTTTCAGAGAAGAGGGGGTGATTTCTAAAATAGTTACCATCACAGAAGTCTTTGTAAAACCCAGTTTTCTCACAAGGCTGCACAAAATGATCACAGATCTCTTGGTTGGTGAATATGAACTTCAAAGTTTGCAATAGAGGAATATAAACAAATTTGTCTGTTATGGGAACTTGATCATATGTGCCAGTAGTTCGATTCCTTCTAGCGTCATACCTCACTCCTAGGGCTACCTCAACAGGTTCTACAATACCCCATTTCTCACTGAAATGTTTTTTCCTTTTTGCCTCAGTGTTCAATTTGCTAAATGGATTTTCAAGGTTGTCAAAATAATCGTCAAACTTTGTTCTGATCTCCTCATCGTTAGAGAGTAATTTTACAACATCATCTTTAACATTTGAATGCAATTCCTCTACAAGTTCCTCCATATTTTCAACAACAGTCGTTATGACATTAGTAGCCACACCACAGCTTTGGAGATTTGCAATAAGGGATGCACACATTTCTTGGGTATGTTGCCTGGTCTCATTACAGCTTTGAGAATTCTCTGGTTGCTCTGGAATTAAATTAACATCATCAGATACGTCAACTATGACGGGTTCGTTCTCAACTATGACGGGATCGTTCTCAAATTGATCTAGATTTTTAGCGCTATGTTTGTTATGGAGATGTTTTCTAAAGCCTGAAAAAGTCCAAAATCTCTGGTGGCATCCAGCCTGGTCACACATTAACTGAAACTTTTTACCAGGATAAAAGGCATGGAAAACTTTGAGATGACGGATCAACATTTGAACGGTAACAAAACTAGACTTGCAAACAAAGCATCTAAACATCATAACTCTTTAGTTGAGGAGCTTAGCTCTTAGGTCCTTGACTCTGGGAGTTTCGTGAGAATGACCTACATCAATGTTGTAGATGGTGGTCTGCACAAATGTGTACATGCCATTTAAGGCCTGGTCATAGGAGATGCCGAAAACATAATGTGCTTTGAAAAGTTCATCAAAGGCTGACAGGGAAGACTTGCCCTTGCAGGGAAGGAGATCACCATCCAATGCAATGTAGAACTCGTGGATGTGCTTTCTTGTCGTCCCAACTGCCAGGATGTAGGGCTGCCTCCGCTGGTTTGGACCAGAGTGCTCCTGAAGGCTGCGACATGACTGTAAGATAACAATAAACTGAAATGAATCTACACTGAACATCACATTTTGATGGATAAGTCACACTCTGATAAAAACCTGTCTGTGACTTCCTAAAGTCACACTCTGATGGAACGAGCACAAGACTGCAGTCAAAAGAGGTGAACGCCACTCTCTATTTGCTATACAGGGTTTCTGCAGGTTTCACCAAGTCAAATTTAAGACTTTTTAAGACCTTTTTAAGACCATTAGGGATTAAATTTAAGACCTATATCGCACAATAAAAAAACTTACAAAGGAAATGCAGAATCACAAAATTACTTGCAAAGCAAATTAATTTATTCAAATTGAACAAAGTATTAGAAAACTTGCACTTCCTCATAGCGCAATCTCAGGATTTCACTAATATATATATAACAAAAAAAAATATATATATATAATTTTTTTTTTCCCTTCTGAGATCAAAATTACTGATTTTGTGGTGGTCATTTCCAGTTTAGTTTTTTGCATAGGATGCCACATTTACCATATTACCGTAGATGCACAATAGTCACACATGACAATAAAACAAACAAAATGCATGAATCTTGTTTGGTATTACAAAAAAGGCTGGTAAAGTGGTGTGCTATCTAGCTTTAATAACATTATCGCTTTGGGTGGGAAATATGACCAAAATCTTACAAGTAAGCAATTGCTTAATATAAGTAAAAAGTTCTCAAGTAAACGGTCATTAATAAAATAAAATAAACTTATTAACCAATTACAATAGGACAAATAAATACAACCTAAAGATACGGATACAAACAGTGCTTAAAGTTGAAGTAGCGTTTTATCCCTGTTGTTTGTTTAACATTAACACAGACAGGAGCGGGTTTAAGCTATATTGGTATGCTTTCACTTTAAGAACTACAGTAATGTGCAGATACAATACTGACACACGTCCCAAACTTTTTTACTCAAGAGTCAAGACATAACCGCCAATAAGAACATAGGGATATGAATGTGTGTATGATCGTTCAAGAGTAAGCCTAGAAATAGACACATTCGGTACACTTGCGCGAGCTGACAGGCGGCAAACGCGTGCACAGAATCCACAGCCATTCTAACATCGGTCTGTGTGTCTATTGAGTTTGTGATTTACATTGCTTTTAACTAACTCTTATTAATTAACTCTTTTTAGTGCTATCGGACGTATCATACTTTTATTTGGTCATTATGCGAGATGTGAGAAAGATTCACCTTCGCTTTCACGATCGCGTGAACTGGAAGAACTGGAGAACTGAAGTTGAGGAATAAAATCCGTTTGATGCGTCTTTGGTACGATCCGAAAGAGACCCGCGCCAATAACATGAAAGCTGATTGGCTGCAATATAAGATGCATGCTGGTCTCATTTGTAGTTGTAATACAGCGAACTATAGTTGGACCTGAGTTGGACTAGCGAAAGAAAGAACTACAACAGCCCGGAATAAACACACACACACACACACAAAAGCGCTGCGGGAGCATTTCAATGAGCATTAGAGGTAGCGTTACATGGACGCAGAACAATTTAAGACCTGTTTAAAACTATTTAAGACCTAGAACTCAATACTTAAGAGAATTTAAGACTTTTTAAGGCCTAAAATTTAGATTTTGAAATTTAAGACATTTTAAGACTTTTTAAGACCCCGCGGGAACCCTGGCTATACTTCAAGGAGGCAAAACATAAATTATCAGATTTAAAATTCTGTGGAGGTGGCATTGAAAAGAAACAGATTAATAATCTGGGGGGTTACACAATTGCCTTTTGACAATGGCTATTGCCATTGGAGATTAGGACACACTGACCTTATGAAATTTGACTACATGGTCCACAGCTTCCCGGGTACTGATCTTTACAGCTCCCTTCTTTCCACTTGGAGGTGGTGGCAGTAGGTAGACCAGCAGTAGCAGTGAGGCCATGTCACTATCCCAACCTGAGAAGGCAGAAGCACCTGCTTTAAGCATGATATACACCTGACCAAAACCTTTGATACTACATCAATATTAAAACTCAAAACTCTTTTCAATAACAATACTAGTTATGCAATTAACAATTTTTTTTGATAATCGATTAACCTGTCAATTATTAATCAATTGGTTGGATTAAAAGGCCAATTTATCGAGGAAATTTTATTCTGCACAATGCTCTCCTTCAAACATTGTGCCAATTGAAGCCTATGAAAACGGTAAATTAATCTACGTGGGCTTCAGTCAAGGGTTATTGCGCTTCCATTCCGACCGCCGTTTGATTGATGTACTGACTTGCGCTCATTCAGTGAAGTTTACGAAGACTCAATTACTGACAGGACTTTGTGTAAAATGCTGAGGAAAACACATCTTGAAACGCATTAAACATCACACACATTTGCCGCAGCATCTGACAAGACAGGCCACGTTAATACAATTAAAAGTCAGTTTGAAGAACTTAATATAAAACATTCTCATGTGTTGTATTGTGCAATTTTCTCGCAGCAGCTAACTTTGCGACCTCTGCTCTGTTTTTCAGATGCGTTATGCATAGAAATGCGTTTTACACCATTGTGAAGTGACAATGAATTGATAATGAAATTCTTTCTTGATTATTTTTGATTATCGATTAGTTGTTGCAGCCCTAAAAAATATATTATTTGTCTACACAACTATTTGTCATGGTAAATAAATTAAGTAAGTCGACATTTGAAAGATACACACCAGATTCAGTTAAATTATTTACCTGGGACCTCGTCATCCTCATCAGTGTTCTCCTCTGCAGACTGGATGAGATGGTCAAGCAGGGGTGTCTTGCTGATGTCCTTGGCTTGCTCTATTACTTTGGCCTTCAGGAAATCCCATTTCTCAAGGAGTTTTGATGAAGTCTCAGCTCCAAACAACAGGTCAAAGTCTTGCGCCACCTAAAGGGGAGGAAGCAAGCATGTGTATTTGATGATGGTGGTATAGTGGTAGGTGACCGTTTTCATCTTTGAACAGCTGTTCTTGACATTGCTAAAACATAATAAATGTGCTTACAAAAAAAAAAAAAAAAAAACTTACCAGGCCTTTTGTGTCAAGAAACCTTGGGAACACAGTAAGCACTGTGCTGCATTGCTCAGGATCATGGATCAACTTTTGCCTGTGCTGGAAGGTTTCTCTCATTTTCATGAAGATCTGTTTGTTGTCTGTGCTGTGTTTCAGTAGAGATATGGCCTCACGACACTGGTCTCCCTCCAACTGCTGCACTTTAGTCACTTCTCTCTCCAAGTTTGGTCCGCTGCTGCCTGTAGTTTGAGAGCTCCTTCTCCTACCCCCATTGGTACCGCCATTGCTGAGTTCTCGCTGTGTGTTTTTAATCTTCCAGGCAATGTAGCCCTCATTGCTGTCTATGTCAAAAAAGTGTTCCTAAAGACAGTATCAACAAAGATGGAAATGTATAAAAAAAATGGTTTCAACATGAATCAATAGAGATCTTTAGAAAAGAAGTGTTAGACTTCTAAAATGCACCAGAACATTATTCATCTGTTTATTAAGATTAACCTTACTTTTAAATATGTACTCACATAGCCTTTTTTGGAGTAGGGATCTTTTAGAGAGGGGAACAGTGTTACTATCCCCAATGCATATTGTGCTCTTTTATCCATAGGGGGAGCACGTCTGTGGAATAAATGTTGTGTATTAAAACCAACACACTGGAAAACCTATGATCTGCGCAAGGCCACAGCTCATTGGCCACGGTTGTTATTTAATGATAATCACCTATTTGATTACAACTACCAAATCTGCAATTGAATACTATGAATATACACACATTCAATATAAACACTTTACAAAATCATGCACCATAAAGTATTTTACTTACCCATACTTTTCAAACATTTCAGCAACAACAATGCTGACAAGATCACGGCGTGCTCGGTCCTTCATCTCTCCTGTCATTGCATATTTTGCAAGGATTTTCTCCCCTCCAGGCTTTTGTTCCAGAATTCTTTTGACAAGCTGGACAACAGGGGAAAATGTTATGGTAACAGTAACAGGTAAATGTAATGTTTACAACATAAAGAGAAATGTTCTGAAAAAACATCACCTCTTTGGCTTGTGAAGAACTGTCATCAGTATGTAGACTTTTTGGGGACATCACAAAGGCGTCATCAATGCGCTGTCTTTTTGGGGACATCAGAGAAGCATCACTGTCCGATGAGGGTGATGATAGTGACAAGGTGTCTGTGCACGAGGACTGGATGGGAGAGTCTGAAAAGGGCAAAAAGATCATTATTTTAAAAAAATATATTTCAGTCAATGTTTCCACTGGTTTAAGTGAGGAGAGGTTCAAAAAAGGCTGGGTGAGACTGCTTCCAAGAATTACATGAGTTTTGGTAGTTAATGTGGCCAGACTTTAAGCAGTTTAGGCCTTGATACATTAACTACTAGATGGCAAGACTGACTGTTTTTTGAGAAGTACTCAAGTCAACAGTCTTACCGGCTAATCCATTTTATCTCAAATGTAGTTTTTCACATCCTTATGTGAACACTGACAGATAAGAGATAAGGTTGGAAATATGCAAAGTAGACCTTTAACAGAGAAAGCACAAATCGGACATTGGTGAGAAGTACATTGCAATGTACTTTGTAATTGTACAATCATTTACCAGAAACTGAAAGAACATTAACAATGGTCCACAGGATGTCTGCTTTTTCCTCCAAGATGTCGCTGAAGACCTCTTCATCAACCTCTGTTCCACTGTCATCCAGCACATACATGTTTGTCTCAGGGGGTATGCTGAACTTCTCTTTAGCTTTGAATACAGAAAAAACATAAGTTGTTGTGTTAGGGTTAGAAATTGGGAGAACAATAATGTTTTTAGCACAATTTCTATCTTAATGGGCAAAGCTAAGGTAGACTAGCATGGTGCTAAGAATAAAATTTCATATAAACGTACATCTAAACCAGTGGTTGCGTAAGACTTTCACACTGTCCTTTATTTTGATGGATATGGTCGTTAAAATTGCACCATAATATATTACTCTATTTTAATTTTAATTAAATTTGTTTTAATTCACATTTTCATTTTTAATCATGAATTTACAGGATATAGGAGCATATAGGCTAGATTATGCATTTTTTAATATATGAAGAGTCACTTTTCATAGTCAGGGTTTGTACAGATTTTGAAGTTTAATTTAAGCACTTTTCAAGCATTTTTAAGGTCCCTAAATCCATTTTTCAAGCAGCAACAAAATGAAAGAATATAAATAGTATAAACCGCGCCCCTTTAGAAAACTACAAGCTAAAATATTAGAATCTTCAATATAAATACAACTTATATTAAATCACTCTTTGGATACTTTTTAAAAATGTGGTTATATGTTTGAATATGTGTTGTCAACTGTAGGTTAGGTTGAGTTTTTTGTAGATGGTTGGAATAATAATAATGATAATGAGTATATAATACATGAATATCTTCCTTAAATACCTTAAAATATTATTTTAATAAATAAGCATTGTTTTAAAAAGGACACGTGAAAAAAGAGTGTTTAAGTGTTATCAATAGACTATTTAAATGAATCTAAACATATTCAGCCAACACTGATTTGTTTTATTTATTCTTGACAGTGGCATCTCTATTAGTCTGTATTTACACAGTAAGACATGATGCACAGATCTCTGGTAAAAGCGGTGGTCACTCCGAAAGTTTAGTCCTCTAAGCATCATAAAAAAACTAACTTTCGACTGGCTACAATACAATGCTGCAGACGTTAAAATTTAAACTTTCGCTTTTGTGAATAGAAACCAGAGTGCTCACACAAACGTGCACGACGGAAAGAACAACCCCCCTTCCCTCCCTACATTACAGTTATATATTGATTCGATATTAATTTAATAATGTTTTTAAATAAGTATTCAGTCAAATTCATTTGTCTCCGATTACCTTGAAGGCTTATTCTCCCATAGCGCTCACAGTGTGTGCCTTTCAGTCTGTTGATCGTCGACGCAATCAGTTTTTATTTATCATCTTCTAGGCAGTTATCGACAAAATTACAGCAAGCAACATTTCTTAGATGTTTGCGCGCCAGGCGAATACACGAGGCGCCAACTAGCTGCTACATGGAATTACACGAGACGTGATTCGTAAAAGAGGCTGCCTCGCGATATTTATTAAAAAAAAAAAAAAAAAACGATTTCCAGCCGGTTTTATTTATATTTTTAGTTACATCTGCCGGCCTGAAGAAATAAATTAAAACCAAGCATTTTCCAAACTTTCGAGACTTTGTAGGAACCCTGATTCGACATTCAGATGTTTCCATCACTGCTCAAATTAACGTAGTCGGAAAATATTCGGTTAACACGACCTCTGATCTAAACTTCAATTATAAAGAGAACGAAGAGAAGAATTATTAATAAAGAACTTACCCTCCATGAGAAATGCTGGATATGATGCTCCATTGAGTTTGATGTACTTCTTCTTTCCTTGGTACTGTACTTTGAAAAGCATTGCTGTAGTTTTCCTCACATATTACTACAACATAAAAATACAATTGGTTTATTGAACACGCACAATACCAAATGTAGTGCAAATAAAGTCGGACTCAATCACTTCAGATGTGAATCTGTAACGTTAGCTTTCCAGGCTAGCTAGTCAATTTAGCCTGCACAAGGCGCGAAATTGGGCGCGGCAGCTAACGTTAACAAATGATTGCTGCATTTTCATTTTGAAATTTCATTTAATGGTCAACGATCAACGTTAGCGTTACCACTAAAAACAGTTTTACCAGATTTAACATTCACAATCACTTTAGCTACCATTGATATACTAAGTTAGCTATAGTTAAACTAAATTACTAAACGTCACACCTCTTCTAACGTTACTTCTACATTAGCGTTTTTGGTGTTTTAGTTATGAGAATTAAAACAAGAAGACAAACAGGAATATTCGGCATGATTCACTTGGTGGTTTCTTACCTACGGTCCCGCGGAATCAAAATGTCGACGACGTCTTCGGATGTCAGTTGGAAACTGGTGTCCACGAGGCTGCATCTTGATTCAACCAATGACAGCGTAGTCGATCTGATGACGTATCGAAACCTAAACTCATGTGCGGACGGGACAGCAACAGATTGACTCTAAAAAAGAGTTCATCATCCCACTATTTACACTACAACAGCTCCACATCAACACTGAACCAACACACTAACACTTGAGAGAGTTTATGGTGAAACCTGACAAGTGTACTTTAAGCCCAGTTAACTCCAAAGTGTATAAATTATACTCTGGTCATCAAAACTCTGGGATTTTAACACTCTGACATTTGCTGTGTATATATATATATATATATATATATATATATATATATATATATATATATATGAATCCGTTTAGCTTTATGACAATGCAATATCCAAAATGAGCTTGATGTTACAACCAGCAAAAGGAAAATGTAATCATGTAACTCACGATCGTTGCACTGGGTGCCAGAGTAAGAGGTCATGGAGCAGTCGCAGGTGAAGTTCTCCCACTGCTGGATGCACACGCCCATGTTGGCGCACGAATCCTCCTGACATGTAGTGCTGGGCCCTGACATGGGGGAGGCAGGAACAGCGTGAGTCAATGGTAATGACAGATATCAACAGGCATCTCTGTCTCACAGACATAACAGCAAGACCAGCATGCATGCAAGGTAATTCACGTGTCAGCATCAATGCTGGGTAAACAGATTTGTGGTAGCGTATTTGTCCTGTATTCTGAACGACACTGTAGTAGTAGTAGTAGTGGAACATTCAGACAAGCAAACAAACAAACAAAAAACAATTCTTAATCAGTATGTTGGTCTTGTTTCTCCAGTAAAAATATTTAAATCTCCTTAAAACCATATAAATGTATTTAGACAGCAGAGGGATTTGCATTTTTTTCTGGCATCATTTTGGCAAATCTTGTTTTTTTTTTTTTTTGCTAAGTATACAGTAAATCGATTACACTTCATTTAAAGTGCTTTTTTACAGTGTAATTACACATTCAAGTACTGAGTAATAATAACGGTAGCACTTCGATTTACAGTACGTGCACTTACAGTATACTTACCTAAGAAAGTACTGGTTAATACAAGGTAACTACATGGGTTACGGTTAGGTTTACGTTCAGGGTAATGACCTAGTTATTGCTCAGTTAATGTAATAACTATAATCAGTACATAGTATGTACATGGGGAACAGGACTGTAAAATAAAGTGCTACCATAAAAATTAACTCTACGGTTGGGATTAGGTTTATGGTTAGTAGTAATTTTGCATAATGTATATAGTTATTACTACAGTAAATACATGTAACATGTAACAAGGACACTGTGAAATAAAGTGTAACTGTAAAAAAGAATATGGTTCATAAGCATTCTTTACTTTTTGTCATAGTCTGTACTTTTTGTCAACTTCTTGAAATGGCCAGCAGAAACTACTACAGGGATGTATCTAATACAGTGTGTGTTATAATGACTGACAATAAGACTACTATTAATTTACTGAGCAGTCTGGCTGTTATCAGTTGCACAAAGTGACAGTGGCAATGTTCACTCCAACCCACAGCTCTCAGACTCATCTTCTAATGGCTTGCTATCCATTGTAGTGAAATCACTATACAAAATGACTGAACAAATGTGTCCCCAACTCCTAAAATACAGGATACAAACTTAAAGATGCAATTGTTGTTTATTATAATAAAAAGGTATATTGGGGCAGATTTATCTGATAGGAAGAATGTAAGAATGAAGTCCTCATGTCTAGATCGATAAGTAACTTTTTATTTTTTTTCAAAGTAGTAAAAGATCAACCGCCACCCCCCTCTTTGAGCCAAAACCATGACATACCTGAACTCAAACTCAAATCTTTCCTAACCCCTTTGGAATATGTGCACAGTTGAGGAATGTTTTGATATAAGACACTTGGAGCTTTATTTTTCATGTTTCATTTTTCCATTATAAAAATGTAACTGAGGTTGCTGGCTACTTGGTTTTTAATTACTCCCAAGGATTTTTTTCTTCTTCTTTTTTTCCATTACATATTGCCCTAAGTTAATTCAGTTCATTGTCTTGTGTTGTTTGATATATTTACTGGAAAACAAAACTGATTAAGAAAATGATTTTTTTAGCAGTGACAAACATCTCTAAAATCCATTTCAAGATACAAAAACAGAAATGCTGAACACTGCTAGAAAAAAAAGAAAAAGAAGAAGAAAAACAAGTGATATGCAATGTGAATACACCATCTACTAACATTTCACTCTTCAAAATGTGTTCACATTCCACACTTCATTATAAACAATTACTGAAGGAATGCAAACAATTCTGTTTACACTCCATCCAGATTTATTCAAGCCATATTGACATGTCATTTTCAGCAGCTCAGATCACCAACAAAAGAAACCAAACAGAAAGACATGCATTCAAAACAAGAAGCCCTGAGTGCGGATGTATGAAAGTCTCCTCTGGCTGAAAGTGCTTTTATTGAGTCAGGGAAGCAATGGAAGAATTCTTTCTTTTCTCTCGCTGGTTTCCGCCTCTAATGATTCCCCTACTGAAGCACTCTTAAATGCTCTCAACACAATATAAATGAGTAATTGTCAAAACATCCATTAAAATGCTTCAGTGAGGGAGAGAATTGTGGCCAATTGCTGTAGAACAGAGGGACACTAGACAATGTCTCGATTTTGATGTGCCTTCAGAGGAAAGCTTTGAGCTGGAAGGTTCTTTAAGGAGGATATTTATAGGGTTTGGAATTATTCTCAGTTCCCCTCAGTTACTGCATGGGTCAACTACAAAATATATGTAGAAAATGCTGCAACATTCTATTCTATTTTAATGCAGATTAGATAGATAGATAGATAGATAGATAGATAGATAGATAGATAGATAGATAGATAGATAGATAGATAGATAGATAGATAGATAGATAGATAGATAGATAGATAGATAGATAGATAGATAGATAGATAGATAGATAGATAGATAGATAGATAGATAGATAGATAGATAGATAGATAGATAGATAGATAGATAGATAGATAGATAGATAGATAGTTAGTTAGTTTTGGTATTTGTTTAATGGTGAAACATCAATGTTAAAGCTCAGTGCAATTTCAGCCAGGTGTATGTGAATGAGATGAAAAGGTCAAACCCTCTACCTTGCAGGTCAGCTTTGGTGAAACCGACTTTGTTAGCAGGAAATTTCAGAAAGAATTGGATAATAAAAAGGGTTGGTTAGTGGAGCCAAGACAGAGGAAAAATGTGTGAAGGATAATGAGAGAGTAACATGGGCAATAACTTTAGTAAGGCAAGGATAATGATGAGGTAATTTAAATTATATTCTACAGTTAAACAAATGCACCTCATTCAAATCTGTAATAAATCTACTTAATACGTAACTAGTAAATGCTGTTAACAGGCCTTTGGTTAAGGCACCATCTAGTGGTTACAGAGGCTCTCAGCATATCAACAAAACAACAGAAGTTCAATAAAACAATCAATACATTGCAAAAATCCTATTTAAAATATAATTAAAATATAAAGATTTAGAAAGACAAAAACAACAGGTGCAATGGTTAAATCAGGTTTGAATTTGATGATTTAAATGGTTTGGTAGATGTTGAGGTGTGATGAATCACATATACCTTCACAGCCACGTTCGATCTGCCCGCTGCGGAACAGAGCGTCATTGATGAGATCAGGCAGACGGCCATTGAGATCCATGGAAGCTAAGCAGCCCTGGAAACCCTCACGAGACACCACCAGCTTTGGCAGGTTCTGGTACATGTTCGGCCCCAGACCGGCTACAAACAAATCACCTGCAAAAGTAAAACAATATACTTCTAATCCATGTTTTGATATATATAAAAAGTCAAACGTACAATCAAAAATGTCAATAAAAATGTCAAGCGAATTGGTTTGGCTGACCTTTCAGGTCCAGATTTTTCGCTCCGTTGACCACCTGGCTGACAGACTTGGCGTCCACCTTTAAAGTGTGCGTGTTGCTGGCATCGCGAGTGATCACCACATTGTGCCACTGGTTGTCGTTAAGAGGACTGTCGCTGTTTCCCTTCAGAAGACTCGGTCCATTTCCCAGGTCAAACACATAGTGGATATACCTGACAAACACACACACACACACACACACACACACACACTGAGCTCCACGTCCCAAATCCATCCAAGTGCACTTCACTGAAGAACACTTAGCTCAAGTACACACTGAAGCAAACTCAGATGAACAACTGAAAGGCTCTCTATTAGATGGCCATGAGAGTGGATACTCGTTTTAAAGCGGAAGAGGATTTATGTTCTGCTAGAGGATAGGCCTCAGACCAAGAGGATCAACCATATGGATGGACAAGGCTAACTATTCATGTCACTATCCTTAGGTTCTTCTTCGCAATACTCAAAATTATGCTCTTCTGTCCTCGGACCCACAAACCAATCAATGTTAGCCATCTTGAAGGAAATCTCAATTCTCTAACTGCACCACAAGGAGGTGAGGAGAGGACAGAGGAGCAAGGAAGCTTCCTGAGGAGTTATGATTAGGTATACACAGGATAGAGCTAAGACACAAGAAAAGGAAGTGAGGGAAGGAACCGAGGATGCACAAATAAGAAAGGAGAAGCACCCCCAGCCTGTGTTTTGTGTGGACTTTTGTTATTCCCTGTTCTGTGGCATGTTTTGTAGTCCTTTGTAGTTTTTCTTGTTTATGTGTCTTGTTTCCCTCGCCAGCCTCTTGTTAATCTTGTGTATCAATACCCCAGTGTTTCTCATGTTCTTTGTCTGGTGTTGTACTATGTGGATGTACTGTGTGCACCTGTTTGTTTTAGTTCCTGTTGTTTTGATTTACCTTGTTCTGGCCTGGATTTACTTCTGTTATTTTGCTTTAATAAACCTTCAGCTGCATTTGGATCCAGCATCCTGTTTTTACTAAAACAGCCACAATTACAGTGGGACTCGATTTTATCCAACATTGATTTGATTAAATGGGTTTGATTTTATTGGGTCAACATTATGTTTCCTTTGCCCGCACCATCCTCATTACATCAACAACAAATATTGTTTGAGAAGCATACAAATGTAGTACATTTTGATGAAAGTTTGTTGGGTACTTTTCTTCAGAATATTTGCTGATGAATTGTGCACAATATGATAGATAATAAACTAAAATATTTAGATTTTATGTAGACTATTAATGTAACTTTTACGTTTTGATGATTCTTTCCGCATTACAACTTGGTCTAATGGCTTAAAATTTAAAGATACCATTTGAACCTACGTGGTATCAATAACAGACAATACATATTTTTGAGACCAACATTAATACTGAAAGTTTGGCTTAATAGGGTTGGCTGATTCCAAATGTTTTGGATTCTATTCTGTTTTCAGTTTTTTCATCAATTTTAATCAAGTCAATTTTAGACTTTTTTAACATCTTATTATACACTGCCTCTGCCTGGTGTACTCAATGATTGGATCATTATTGTAGTGATTATTGTGTTTCTATGTTACATGTTTGGCAACAGTTCTTGTAACCCTAATTGATGGAGTGTGTAGCTTTTCATTTCTTAAACAACCATGAAGGAAGACACATCATGGCCATATTCCAGGATGACAATGTCAAGATTCATCAATGTCAAGATTTTGGCCGGGCAGTGTATTACAAGTCTAGGAACCCTCTGGAAGCTAAGGCGAGATCATCTGAACGAAAATCTTTTCAGTGAACATATTCAAAATATTTGCATCATTGGGATGAATCAAATTCCCCAACATTAGCTGTTCACAGTGTTCTGGGCCGGGTAGTTTGGAAGAAGAGGGTTCAATAGAATACAGTTTTTAGCACTCACCCTTTGACAAGCTCCACAGCAATAAAATCATTCCCATCTCCACTGTTGAAGAGAATGAATCCGTCACCCGAGGTGGTTTTGAACTGAAAGAAGAGGTGCATGGTGCTATATGCCTGGAGCGTTGCAAGACCCAGAAAGCTTCCTTTGGTCTTGAAGGTAACAGGATCAGCCACGATGGAGCGCATGCCGAAACGAGCATTTAGCTCACAGAATTCGATGTCCCCATTCTTGCACATGTCGATGTAGAGAAGGCCGTTGAATTTCAGGCCTTGCAGGTGACCAATAAAATTGGATGGAGCCGTGGAGGCAAATCGCCGTTCAGTCAAAATTCCGGTCTCAATATTACTGAACTCCAGTCGAGTGTGGTCACCATTCATCTGACCTGTGAAAAAAAGAGTAGGAGGTCTTGGTAAAGTGATTAGTAAGTGTTGGATTAATGCATTATATAGGGGGCAGATGCTTATGGTCTGTGCATTTTATACTACATTCGTACCTTCTGCCACATCATCATCCACCAAGAGCTTGAGGTTTTTACCACGCCGCATCACTCTGACCGAATGCCAGTCATTGTCATTCACTTTCTGGCCAGCATACAATGTCTCTGGTCCTTTGCCTGAGAATGATGTGTCAGTTAGTATTTACACATTAGCACTGCAAATCAAATTTCTGGCTTCCAACCATTGTAATCAATGATATCGTACGTAAAGGTCACACACTAGTATGTGAAAAAAAGTGTTTGGTTTGCATTTTCAAACTTTTGTTATAAAGATAAAATAAAAATAAAAATATATAAACCATAAAAATATTTGAATTGCGATTGGATTTTTAGTCAATAATTCAGTTCCAAGAATCAAATCAAATAATTAAACTGCTGTTACTCAGAAAAAGGCCAAAACATTAAATAAAACCAAAGTATGATTGAGGTATGTGTGGAACAGTATATCTATACTGCAGAAATGTTAAGTATACTAGTATATGCTAGTAATCTGTGATGCTATATGCCCTGTTTGTTCTATATATGGCTTATTCTTGTAATGTAATCCACTCCAAACAAAGTCGTAGTGGGCATTTCATTTTTAAGGGTGCACTCATACAAATATAGTAATACAAAATGAGTAAAATTAGTCCAAAGCACTGATTGTAGTTCTGATTTATTGGCACCATTAAAATAAGCTTCTCAAATATATTGAGTATTCAAATTATCGAGCATGAAGCAAAGTGCCCCTCTAAATGCATTGTAGAATTAAAATGGCACTGAATTACCACTTTCAGTTCAGCCACTATGCTTTTAATTGGAAAACATGCTTAACAAACTAAAAGCTTTAACTGGCTCCAACACAACATACCCTGTGTGTTTATACACATCTACACAAGTTTAGAGTTTTTATAGTTAATTTAGTTTAAGGTTGATGGTGACGTAACACTTGAGCAATGGTGGTAATTAAATTACACCACATAAGACAGCAATTTACTTATATTAATTTACCAATACATTTGGTTTTCTCTGTCATTTATATAGAAATACAAAGTATTTTCCCCTCATTTACTGATAAATAGAGCCACAGCCATAGGCTTGGTGCATGACATCTGTGCTACTACTTTTATTTCAATACATTTGGAAACTCTGTGTTAAATATAATCATGTTAAATGTGTTAAATTGTGTTACATATATTTTATTATTCTCATGTCAACAACATACAGCCCTTTATACACTGAAAAAAAAATGATTTGTTGAATTTACTCAATTATTTTAAGTGGTTGCAATCAATTTATTTGATCTCAATTTAAACAAAAACACATGCAATTCCCATAGAACCAAATCATTTTTTTTTTTATTAAAATAAAAAAAAACTAAATTTAAATTATTAAAACGAGCACAAATTAATTATGCTTAATTTAATCGGGCCATAATATTTTTTTTTCAGTGTATAAGCAGGCTCCAAGTCTTGTGTTGTGGCCAGGTATGGTGGATCTAAATTATAATTGTCCTATTTAAATTATTCCCAGTGTACTGTCAGGATTGTCCGGATCACTGCTGCAAGAGCACATAAGACAGCACTTTTCTAACTGCTTATATGATGGGCCAATCATAGTTGTTTGTAATTACAGGATATTTTTATTTTATTTTATTTATTTAAATCAATCTACAGATATTTCTGGGAATGACGTCCATTTAAATGCCAGGTAAGCTTTCGACAAACAATTATTCTTAATAGTGTACAAATGAATGAGAGCTCCTGAGATTTGAATGCGACTCAGTTGAAGATTTGGTGCTCTGAGGCCACAAGTGCCCCCTTGAGGAAGACTATTTGATTCATACAGAATACAAACTATCAAACTGTTACTCAGTGGAGTACTAGTGACTACAGATGTATTGTTGCCTTGATTATAGAAGTAGTTTTCACATTTTCTCTATAGATAAAAAAAACAAAAAAAAAAAACGTTGTGTCATGTCATGAACCAAACTAAGCAGCTCCAAAAATGAACCATGTTACAACATTTGATTAGAACTAAATAAATAACTAAATAAATAATAAATAATAATACTTAAAACATGCTTTTGAAAATTAAAAAAGACAAAAGGTACAAGACAAAAATTAAGTATACTTAAATTTAATCAATTTTATTGACTATAAGTGATTGATTAAGGGGGTAGAAATACAAACTTGATTATATATTTTGCAATGTTTTACGGAAGTAAACCATCACAGCTGAGCCATATTTTTCCACAGTTTCAATGATAACAACAATCTGATTGCTGGGTTGTTGAAGTTGAAATCAATACATGTTTATATACGCTCTCAGAGCATGTCTGTATTAATTTGATTAAAATCAATTTCTTTATGGGGATAATGATTTTACTTCTGACACCTGACAGTGATCTATTGTCACAGCAGGAAAAAACAAAAAACATAAATAAAATAAATTAAAATGTTTATAAAATGTTGAACAACCTCACAAATCTCTACTAAAGAAGGGGAGGAGGAATGGGAAACTTTTAGATGAGTAAGAGCAGTTATATTTTCCAGAAGAGCATTACACAATCTTTAAAACTGCATTAATTAAAATTAACATTTTAACAGCATATACAACATGGACAAGGATGTACACTACCAATCAAAAGTTTGAACTTTATCATTAATCTTTCTCATATTCTTAAAAACCCTTTGATCTAAAGGCTTAGGCTGTGTCCGAAATCGCTCCCTCGTTCACTAATCCCTATATAGTGTATGGCATTTGAGTGCACTCTATATCAGCAAGGAGTGAGTGAATTCGGACACTGATGTATGCACTGTGCTGGAGCTGCAGATACTTACCTCCGTGCCAGCTTTGAGGTGTTATCAATTGTATACAATACATATTCATTTGGTTTGCCATGCTTAATTTGTGTTCATAATCATTAAATACAATTAAAATCTGCAAACAAGAATAAACACACATTAACATGTGTAGATCATTTTATGTATTTATTATTTTAGTACTAGTATTTAGTATTCTTAGTTCTAGAAACTCTCCCAAGCAGATGATAATGGTTGCAGAGCGCCCTCATGTGACCGTAATGAATAAATCTTTCACCAAATTACCATCTCTTCCTTATGTTGTAAGTTAACAATGCCACACATTAGTAAAACACTTGTCTGTTAGTAAAACACATTACATTTCTAAATAATAAATAGTATAAAACAAACTTTAACCTTATTTTATATAATTTAATTTCATCTTAAAATTCATATAATATTGTCTCTCTATATTTTAATATGTTTTAATCAAGTAATGACTAATAAAAAAAGGTTAAAACAAGAACCAGTGTGAAATAAATGTTAAAGCAGAAATAAGAAAGCTGCAAACTGCATCTCTCTTCCAAACGTGATCACTCCACCTCTCTCTCTGCCTTGGATTTTGGGAAATAGTGCTTCAGTGAGTGTGATGTACGCTCAAAATCAGAGTGCATTGTGGGTATAAACGAGTGAACGAATGTAGGGAATGAAGTTGTTCACTCATAATTCATATACCACTACAAAAAGGCAGACACCTGATATAGTACACTATATAGTGGATAGGGAGCGGTTTCGGACACAGCTTAAGACAATAAAACTAAATGTATAAGAACGTTTGAGCAGTGAAGTAGTAAGTGAAAAATGTTGAGCACGAGTGAGAAGTCATTTAGGGCTTTTTAAAAGCATTTCATGATCAGTGTTGAGAGTAACGCATTACAAAAGAAACGCCATTACAGTAATATATAACTTTTTGCTGTAACGCAGTAATATAACGCATTACTAATACTATTTTGGTAATGTTATAGGCCTATCTGTTTATTTAAACATACATAAAATAAACAAGACTTCATTAACAGGTTAATTAGAATATAATGCATATATAGGCTAAAATAGTGCATATATTTAGTGAAAGAGTTGATTTCTCTAGTCTAGCAAATAAAATTCTGTGGACACTGAATGACTGCCTGAGGTAAATGTGATGCTACATGACATTGTTTAGTTTACAAGCTGTTATGTATTTCCGCCTTTGAATTACACCATATATGATAACTGACAGTAAGTTGTAATGTATCCTCAACATACCGTCAGATGTTCATTCATGTTTATTCTTTAATTTTAATTTAGTTTATTCTTTTAAGAGATGATCGATCACGTTCATATATGATCGTGTTCACACGCGAGTCGCGCTGCCGCTTGAACTGTGATCAGTCACGCTACATTAAAGAGCATCAAAACAGCATTTATTGTTTGAATTTTGTGATAAAATGGACTGAATACTTAATATGTTTGTGTGGGAACTCGGATTTAAGTGTGTTCCGTGCTTAAAACAAGCCGACTGTTAACTGTTAAAGATTCAGCATGAAAAAAGTGAGAAGGATATTGCCCCTCCAGGGTGATCTGGGGGCATGCTCCCCCGGAAGAAAAATTTAAATATTCCATATTTTAAAGCATCAAATCTGATGCTTTTGAGATGCTTTTTTTGCCAACCTGGGGAGAGGTTGCATATAATGTGTGCTGGTCAAATAGTCTAAAATTAAAAAACCCAGAGGAAACAGTAAAAAACTAAAATAAAGGAACATTGTGTGTAGCCTACATTTAAGATAGGCTACTTAATTTATTATTCCAAAATCCTAATATGATACTAAATACCACAGGGAAAAGGGCTTCTATTTGTGACTTGTTGTCTTTGCATTTGAACATTGTAGGCCTACATTTTAAAGAGGACACACATTAGCTGAATAAATGTTAGCCAGTACAAACATATTTATAGAAAACCGTTGACAATGAATAGACAGGAGTCCAATAATAGCAAAACGAATCACTTCTTCTAAAAAGAATATCAAGTATAATTTAGACAAATCCAACATGTAATGAGGGCTGTGTTAACAGTAAAACGTCCGTCATTTAACTAATTTTAAAAACACAGATGGATAATACAAAATGCTTTCTGACATTTTGACAGAAAAAAAACACAAGCAAGAACAAAATTTAAACTTAGTCCGTCAATTTTCATTTTACAATTTACAATTTTCACTTTACAATATCTTATGTCTGTGTGCGCGCATCTGTGTTTGTGAGAGACAGCTCACGCAGCACTGATACAACGGTACTTTTCAATCCATAAGTAACTAACGCGCTAGTTTTGATACAAAATAAATATGTAACATAATTAGGTACTTTAGTTATTATTAACACAATAACGTAACACATGCAGGCTACGTTGCTCAACACTTAGAATGAATAAATGTACGCCTGTTTCTCCAGACTCCCGCTTATAGCTATTATATAAATAACAAATGAAGCGCAGTTCGCAGTTTACTGAGGGTGCGTCTCAATCAGCTCCCTAGTTCAGTAGTCAGGGCACTGATCAGGACTTAAGTAAATGGGCTGGCTCCCTGATCAGTGCCCTGACTACTGAACTAGGGAGCTGATCGAGACGCACCCTGAATCTCGCGCTCCCTTCTGGCACGCGCACCTGTTCACAGTTCACTGAATCGCAGTTTGCAGTTCACTGAATCTCACGCTCCCTTCTGGCATGCGCACCTGTTTGCAGTTCACTGAATCGCAGTTCACTGAATCGCAGTTCGCAGTTCACTGAATCTTGCGCTCCCTTCTGGCACGCGCACCTGTTCGCAGTTCACTGAATATGAATACCTCCCGCAAAAAAATTCTCATTGAATCTACACGATTCACGTAGGTCATCTATTTTGGTTTCAAATCGGCGAATTTCGCCAAAAGGTGAGGGATTTTCATGTATGATGATTGCACCGCGTACACAGAACCGAAAGCCTGCACCGAAACGGTCCGAAACGAATACGTGTACCCATGCACGTAATTTGCACGGGGGTTACGGGGGTCATGACCACCTCAAAAATCAGATCCAGCTAATATAACCTCCCCCCCAATATCATCACATCATTCAGATTAAAATAAATATGAAATATTCCGAATTAATACTTTTGTTCGTTTTCTATATTAATTTCATTTGCCAGCAAGAAAGATATTATCATATTTTAAATAATCTGTAATGTACCCTCACCCCTCCCCACCCCACCGCACCGACTACTTGGTATTACCCAAACCGCTTTCTCTACCGAGTTTGTTCACTATTTTGTGTAGTCGCTGGGATGAATGGTTGGAGAAAGCTGACGGAAACATGAAAAGGACACTGAAAGGCAGCCAGACAACGATTTTTCATTGTTGGTCGACACCAGACAAAAAAAAGAAGAAAAATCCTGACCAAACGGAGGTAGCCTACAACTATTGCTAAGTTAGCTGTTAAGTTAGCTCAGCATTTCTCAAAGTGTGGGGTGCGGGCACGGTCCACTGGTGGGGTAGGAATAGAGACATGACAAGTGGGGTGCGACAAACAGGTTTTGTGCCCATCTTTTTAATTTGTTTATTTATTGACCATACACTCAAAACAAAACAAAGACACATTTAAATGTAAGCCTTACTCAACCTTTTCACACGTAGTTTTTGAAGTTTTTCACATGAAGTTTTTCAAGGCGACCATTATTGATCGTAGTATCACTTTATGGTTCCCATGGAGACGCATCATTCATTGCTTGTCACTAGGGCTGGTCGATTCCGAAATTTTTGGAATCGATTCCGATTCCGACTTCTGGTTCCGGAATCGATTGGAGTCGATTCCAAGAATCGATTCCTCATGGTTGTTTTCGATTCTTGTTTTTTTTAATCAATATTGATGGGGGAACGTAGTCCCAGAGTGACCGCGGGATATAAGGATGTAGAAAGCATCCTTCTCTGAAACTTTATTTAATGAAGATACATTTCAATAACTCTGATTTTAAATAGTAATTATGGATGCTCCTGAAATTGCCCATAGCCCAGCAGTAAATGCAATTTAATAAATAAATATGATAGCACATTATTCATGGATGTGCATTTATTGCATGGATAAAACTATATGACATGTCTAAAGCCCAATTTATACTTCTGCGTCGGACCTACGCCGTATCCTCTACGCCGTTAGTTACGTGTTGGTTTGAATTTATACTTCTGCGTTTTTGTCCGCGTCAATGTGCAATTACACATGCAGACCGCTAGGAGGCAGTGGCCACGGGCATGTTGATGGTTCATTTCTTTTACACCGAGACGTAAACAGGTGTTGGTGCTTTTATCTGAATGGTATGTGTGTTAAGTTGCAGCCTAATATGTTGTAACATACCTTAAAATGTTATTTACAGATAGCCCTTCTTTTGTATTTACATGCTTTTGTTTTGATTTTGTTAGTGGATGGTGAGTTTTGGTGATGCCCACCAATATGTGAAATCTGTTCAGAATAAAGGTGCAAGCTGCACTCCAGTGTGCCACCCTGTATTGTGTAATGTATTGAGAGTTGAATTGTGCATAATACATTTGCTGCATGTAGGTGCCAATACAGTGATGCAATTGATTAATCTTTAAGTTCTTTTTCTTTTTTTTTTTTTTTTTTATAAGATATTGAACACACACAAAAAAATCAATTAAGTGGAAGCTGCCACTGCTGGCTAGTGCTTAAACACTTAATTTAACTACTGTGTCATTATGGCATAAATAGTCAAGTGAACAGCTGCATTTACGTTAAGTAGCCTAAATCAGTAAAAGTATCACAATGTATATCTAATATAGGAACGGCAAATTGGCATGTTACCTTTTACACAAGAAAATGATTCAATAAATGAATAAATATGCCACAAGTTTACGGTACTTTAGACCTCAGTGGAAATGCAGACAGTAGCAGGTCTGGAGGAAAAAAAGTTCCCGGTACAAACTGTTCCGGGTAAATTCGGTGGAAACGGGGCTTATGTGCGACTAGGGGTGTAACTGATCACAGTTGACCCACGGTTCGGCAAGCACGTGACCTGTGGATTTATTGCACATTTTTTTTTACTTGTGGATTAATCTGAATTGTTTAGCGATCGCAGACTAAAAGACATTAGCCGTTATTGCTTTTTAAGTGATCTCGTTCCTTTAAACTCGATGCTGAGTTTCAGAGAAACACGTGTTCACGTGAACAGGGCATGTTAATCAGTCAACAGTGATACATCTAAAGTAGGTACTAGGCTATATAAATATAAAGTAATGAATTCAATAAAACGTTGTTTAAGTGTAGTGCGTTTAAACATGATATCTATAAAAAAGTGTATAGGCCTACAAAGATAATTGCAATGCTGACAAGTGTGAGAGGTCTACTAATCTTTAAAATAAAATATCCTAATCTTTAAATAAAAAAATATAATAATAATAATAATAATAATAATAATATATATATATATATATATATATATATATATATATATATATATATATATATATATATATATATATATATATATATATATATATATATATATATATATACATATACTTTAACAACTGAGTAAAATTTTATTTATTCAGATGGTTATTTATTTATTTTATTTTTGTTAAAACCATATAGGTTATTTTTGTTAACACCAAAAGTTCCTTGTTAACCTATAAACCATATAGGTTAAGTTAACACCAAAAGTTTTCATGTAATAAATGGAAAGCAAATAAAAATTGTCTCCTCCCCCTTTTATTCTGATCCAAAAAATTATCCAATCCGTGACTCATGATCCGTAGTGTGATCCGAACCGTGAGTTTTGTGATCCGTTACACAACTATGTGCGACACCAAGGGAACTCTCTACATTGAGAAATAGCACAAGCAATGTGAAGAAACACCTGACTAACACTAAGCTAACCGAGAGATCTGCAGGGTCAGAGAAGAGAAAGAATGTGGCGGGCAAGACAAAGCAATAGCAATTAAGTTTCTCTCAGTCTGCCATGCTGCTTGAACCCGAGAAGTGAAGAGACACGTGTCCACCCAATGCATGACAGGTTTGTGCTCTGAACTTGAATTAAAATAAAATAAAATAATAGAAATAGAAAAAAAAGAGGTTGTGCATCTTGCCATATTATTAGGCTATAGGGTGCATTATAGCGGGCTCTCTATTGTGTTTGGTATCTCCACCATAATTTACCAGACTTTGATCGTTTGTCTGCTTTTGTAATTCTGACAGTGATTGTTACATACTTTATTGCACCATGAGCCTTCACTGTGCCTATTACATTATGTTGTTAGTAGGCTCGGGGGCCTACACAGTCATTATGCTATACCACATTGCCCTCGACTGGATGTATAATGAACAACAACAAACTAAATTTTAGCATAGAATGCCATTGCCTAGTCATACTTCTGTGTTTATTTTGGTGAAAGTAACAGTAATGCAAAAGTAGTGTAATGCATTACAATTCAGAGACAGTAACATTGTAATGTAACTAATTACTTTCAAATGTGAATGTACTGAAATGTGTCTGTACATGAATTAAGCGTGCGATCAGTGATCTAGAGCTCGCACAAACACGGTTTGAACAGACTCTCACACGCTTACTGCACGGCTCTGGTATGCCACCAAAATTGTGCTCTTCAGAAACAATCGTAGAATACGACAGAAGTCGTGTTTTAAAGCAAAGCACACTGAAACGAACAATTCACTAAAAACGCAATATGAGTCTCTATTCTCTCTGATATGTGTGATGCAATCAGCCTGCCTGGCCTTCTTACATTAGCACTGTTTTGGACTGTTTGAATGATTTCGATTACTGGATCACTGATCACTTTGCCAGAGATTAACGCCATAAAATGGCCTGATCACAAACAGAGAAGCAGAATTGTGTTAAAGAGTTAGAATGGAAATGTCCTCCTACCAGGGTTACATGTGCTTGTAGATGCGCAGTATGATTGTGATAAACTCCCAAATTCTTAATTCATCTAACTACATGATGAAAATTACGTTAATGACGCAGCTTCACGTACTTCTGTAATTTATTTGCGTTAAATTATTTTAACGCGTTAAGAACTTTAAATTAATTGCATGCGTTAACATGTTAATGTTGACAGCACTAATTATATATATATATATATATATATATATATATATATATATATATATATATATATATATATATATATATATATATATATATATATATATATATATATATATAGGTTTTTCTATACACTGGTGTCAGATATTGTAATAATTCTAAAAAATGCTGCCACAGCTTAAAAAATGCTGTTATAATTTCACCATTTATTTTGCATTTGTGTGGGGGTGGGGGTTATTCTCCATTGTAAATGTGTTCAAATTTAACCATGTTATATCTGTGTGCATTCTGCATTGTGACTGATTGATTTTTGTTTGGAAAAAAAAAAACATTGCCCCCATAATATGACCCCCCCCCCACCTCCCATTTATTTTAATGGGAATTCCTAGGTGTGTTTGTGTATGTGTGTTTGTGTGTACGTGTGTGTGTTCTACATTGGGGATGTTCAATAGTCTCGTGCCTTCATTTGTGTTTGTTTGTTTGTTCTGGATTGTGCCACATTTTTTAGTATTTTTTTGACAAATTAAAAAAGAAAAATCCTCACATTCCATTCATTCCTATGGGGGGTCAAATTGACCCCCGAGAGAAGGATTTGTTTCTTTTTTTAATTTCAACCACATAAACTCTTTGAATCCAGTACATTTTTTTTGTGTGTGTATTCCAAGTTCAAGTGCAACAGAAGGTGTTGGAAAAAAAACCTTTCTGGTGTACATCTTGATACAAAACAATGGCACTGACATATTTTAAGATAGGATTAGTCAGAAATATAGTTTAGTCTGGGACTAGACTTAAGCCATGTCTGTGAAACTAGGGGATAATGTATTATATTTTGGAAGTAACTTGCCCATGATACACCTCAAGAAGATAGTTAAGATGTGTTCAGATCTGAAATAGATTTATTGAGCACTTTGCCATATCTCTATTTGTCTTATATCATAGCGTTGATGACTACTATTAATCTAAACTAAGAAAACAATTAATAAAGAATGAATATGATTGAGTCCAAACTTTTAACTGGTAGTGTAGGTTAGCAACACTATTTAAAACATTTGCTAATACTTTGACTGTAAAGGGAAATAAACACTTAATATCATTAGCTAAGGACTGTGTTTCTTAAAGCATTTATCTCAACAAATTTGAACAGGGTAAGAAATTAGGTAGTAGAACAAACTGAATAAAGACTTACTGGTGTTACAGTTTATCCTGCCACAGTCTAGATGGGGAAGAACAAGTGACAGATGAAATCGCGTCCTTCAAGGATACAGCTGCAGACATCCAACAACAGAAACACCACCTTCCGGGGACGAACACATGAAGCAGCGGCCATTTTGGACTCATTTCATTTTATTATTATTTTTTTATTTTATTTTTCTCTTCTTTTTTTGTGTTAATTATCATCCAAATTACTGGTTGCCAACTGTAAGAATGTCACAGAGAACTACAGATTTTTATGATAATTGGAACTGTTATCCAGGCTAGAATCCATATGGCCATTTTTATCATGTGCCGTCAACCACAACAGAAAAGTGGGAGCAAACAGCCTCGATCCAAAAAGCACCAGCACCACACAAATTTATAGCATGTTGTTCATATAAAAAACAGACAGTCATCTCAATTAAGACAATATACTAAATTAGTGCAATGGATACCCTTACGAAAAAGAAGGATACTTCAAGTTAATTTTATTAAGTATACTTAAGTAATGTTCAAGTATATTTTAAGTAGGGATGCACAGAATCCAGGATTCGGACGAATATTGGGCTTTATTGGGAATATTGGGTGATTTGTCACCCTTTATTATCTCATTGTGTCTTCAGTTCTGTGCTGGTTCATTGTCGTTGATATGTCTTATGTCGTCTGTTTCCTGCCGTGTTTCTGCTCATGTTCTTGCTCCTTGTATTTGGTTTATTTCAAGTTTGATTTTCCCCCTCGTGGGTTTTTGTTTTGTGTTTATTTTTATTATTTACAATAAATACTAATTTATGTCTGCATTTGAGTCCTGGCTCCATTTTTCCCTATTGTTACGTGACAGAATGAACCAGCCATAACAGGACTCAGCAGAATGAGTTTAAGAATCCTGCCACCTGCTAATTCAAGGGAAAGTCCGGCCTGTCCTCGAGATCTGACTACACTTTTTCAGAGGGGAATGGATGTACGGGCCTTCACCCAGAAGTTTTGGTCGAGGGCACAGAGGTTGAATTACCCTGATGTGGTCCTCAAAGACATCTTCAACCATTGTTTGGATGACCCTCCTCCGCAGTGGGAGATGGAGCAGTTAAAGACCTTAAACTTCTTGAATTTCTCAAATTACCTGCCCCACCGCAAGAATGGGAGGGTCCGGATATCACCAGAGTCTGCCTGCAGTGACCATCACGCTCTCCCTCCATCAAGTCAAGATCATGACCCTCTTCTGGCTCAAACCAAGAAACAAAGGTCAAAAAGGAAGAGAACTGTCCTAAGTCCGGTGGTCCCGCGTCTGATGGTCCCAGTTCAGGTTATCCTGAGTCTGGTGGTCCCAGTTCCGGTGGTCCCAGTTCCGGTGGTCCTGAGTCCGGTGGTCCCGAGTCCGGAGGTCCCGAGTCCTGACATGGCCAGGAGGGCTGTGCTGGGGTTTTATGTGGTGGCAGTCCTGCGTGCTTGGGAAAAGCACAGGGCTTCCTCCAGAGATTCGGGGGCTGTTACGGAGCAGCCCGCGGTTGTCTCTGAGGAGTTTTCAGAGCCGCCTAAGTGTATTGCCTTGCACTGGCTAGCTCCTGACCATCATCCAGAGAGGGCTCCAGGCCGCGACCAGAGTCCAGAGAAGACTCCTTCTCCTTTTGACTTGAGTCCAGAGAGGACTCTGCTTCCCGTTTCGAGCCCAGAGAGGTGGCCTCCTGAACTGTGTGGGCCGCCCTTGCCTCCTGAACTGCCTCCTGAACTGTTTGGGCCACCCTGAACGGTGTGCGTCGGCCAGGTCTCTTGAACTTTGTGTCCCGCCCTGGTCTGCCCCTCCCATACCTCCCGTCCCTCCCTGGTCTGTCCCTCCTGTCCCTCCCTGGTCCCCTGGTGGAGCGTCTGATAGCCACTCCTTAAGGAGGGTTAATGTCACATATCTGCCTTGTCCTGTGCAGCACATGTGGTGGTTTTGTCATGTTTTGGTGTGATTATTATCTCATTGTGTGTCATATCTCTGGTCCCTTGTCACCCCGCCCTTCTTGTTATCTCATTATTGGTTTATTTGCCACACCTGTTCTCCCTCATTTCCTGCTTGATTAGTCACCCTTTATTATCTCATTGTGTGTCATATCTCTGGTCCCTTGTCACCCCGCCCTTCTTGTTATCTCATTATTGGTTTATTTGCCACACCTGTTCTCCCTCATTTCCTGCTTGATTGGTCACCCTTTATTATCTCATTGTGTCTTCAGTCCTGTGCTGGTTCATTGTCATTGGTATGTCTTATGTTGTCTGTTTCCTGCCGTGTTCCTGCTCCTTGGATTTAGTTTATTTCAAGTTTGATTTTCCCCCTCGTGGGTTTTAGTTTTGTGTTTGTTTTTATTATTTACAATAAATACTCATTTCTGTCTGCATTTGAGTCCTCGCTCCATTTTTCCCTATAGTTACGTGACAGGAAGGACAGTCATCCTGGCATAATGTTGCCTATTCTTAATTAAAATTAAATTAAAAATACACTGCTGACTGCTGTGGACGTTGTTTACTTCATTAATGTGTTTACTGTGATAATGGACTGAGGATGGGAGTAGGATTCGGTATTCGGTTTCGGCAGAATCTTAACCAGTGGATTTGGTATTCAGTCGAACCCCAAAAATCTGTATTCGGTGCATACCTAATTTTAAGTGTACTTTATGTAGTAAGTATACTAATATCAATGCACTAGTAGTAAACATGCACTGTAAGGTGTACTATTTCAATACTGCTTGGGACTAAATTAGCCCACCTTTTAGTATATAGCCTAAATTATCAATTTAATTGTACTCCGTGTAACAGTAGTAAACTTTAAGTTTTCCACTATTTCACAACTACGTTTCTCATTTGTACTGGCTCTGTATTACAAGTGAACTTATAAGTATACTAGTAGTTTACTATTTTAATAATTATACTAATAATTTTTTTACACTTTGAAGTATACTCTCAGTAAACTACTAGTTTAGTAGTTTTATACTAGTAGTTTATTTACTATTTTTATATCATTTTTGTACTTTAAGTATACTACAATCTACTATGTTCCTATTTAGGTATTACTTTAACTTGAAATATACCTTCAACTGTACTTAAACTCTTTCCATTTTAAAAACATTTTATTGTAGCTTCATGCATCTTTTTTTATCAACACTTGAATGTAGGTAAGTTTCATAAAAAATGCAACATTTTAAACAAAAATTGCATTTTTGTCAAAGACTACGTCTGGATGGGATTCAAAATTATCAAAACATTGATGGAATAGATCAAGTCCATCAACACCCCCAAAGTTTCACAGTCATTTCCTCTTCATGGGTTCAACATTTAATTCTGTAACATTAGGCAGTTTTTAACTTGTATGCTTATTTACATTTGCGTAAGCAATCTTCTATCACTCGTTTCTGCTTCTTCTCCACCTGTATTTTGATCCTAAGGTTTTGTACTATTTCAGAAGATGCATAATAGCGCGCCCTACTGTATAACAGTGAAAACATAGATTCCAAATTCCTAACCCAAATTCAGTCAATGGCGGGGTAAGAGTAAAGATTTGAAGTAAATTCCTATGTACACTACCAGTGGACTAGCCTACATAAAAAAATAAAAAAGATACTCAGATCATTATTTCAAACAATGTAAGTATATAAGATAAGAAAAAATATGTGGAAAAAAAATATTTAATAGGCTACTCAATCAAAAGAGTAAACACAACTACAAGCCAAGTATACTTAGAATACTTTAAAATATATCTTGATCAAAAATTAATTACAAGTATAGGCCAAATATACTTAGACTTTTCTGTCAGTAAAAGTCAAGTATACTTAAATATTTCTGGGAAGTACATAAAAAGTAGACTGAAAGAATAGTTTTATTTTTTAAAAAGTATTGCAATAGCAAACTTGAATAAACTTTTTCATAAGGGTAATGAATATTCTGGTTGTTATTTATGCTTATGTTATAAGTGCATGAATGGAAAATGGCACATTTTAGCATTGAAATTGAAACTAATTGAATAAATTGAAATGATTTAACTTGCTATTAATGTTGATGTTACAAAATACTCAAGATATGGATCATCTGGCCATTTCTTGTTACATGGTGTGCATATGGGTGGATGTTAGAAATGACTGTGTGTGTGTTTTGTGGGTGGTGCTTTGGCCACCAGCTGCAGGTGTGCGGGATGCGCTGGTCTCGGGCTGTTTGCTTACAGGGCCGCAAGCTAAAGGCCGTTGAAGGGGTGAGTACCATCTTTAAACAAGGCATGATAAATGCCACTGAGAGCGAGGGATGGGAGTGGATATTTCCTGATAACATGACAAAAATTGTTATACAGAAGATCTGCATCTGACTGTTAAAACCACCTTACCATGAGAAAACAGCAGGCACAAATCCTGAAAAAGTCTAACAAAGAGGCAGTCCTTTCCACAGCATATCATTTAGGGCTGGGTGATATAATATATTTCCAAAACATATAATCGCTATTGTGAATATCACTATGTGTTTTTTTTTTTTTTTTTGGCCATTGAGTTTCTTGTCTGTGCCATTAGGCCAGTTTCACATCCACTCCCTGTGTCAAGACTGAGATATAATAACCTTCTCTTATTTAAACCTCAAAAAAATGTTGATAGAGCTCAGATTGTCAAGTTTATCATTTGTAGTGGAGGGGAGAAAAATATTAAATGAAAAAATGCAAAATAGAATGATTTTGATTGGCCCCAATGCACCATAGGTAAATTGTTGTTTATTACTATATATTGCAACATGAAAAACAAGTCAGACAGACAGACAGACAGACATATAGATAGATAGATAGATAGATAGATAGATAGACAGACAGACAGACAGACAGACAGACAGACAGACAGACAGACAGACAGACAGACAGACAGACAGACAGACAGACAGACAGACAGATCGATATAAGCTATATTGCCCAGCCCTATATAAATGCTGCTTTTATTTTATCATAAGATTTTGAATAATTGAATTACTCAGATTGTTAAACCATTGTTTCTCCAGTGTGAGTAAATCAATGAGCATGTGTATGAGAATGACTGGTGCAGATGTGTTGCTTCGATCATGAGGTCAGAGGTTACGTGGGACAGTGATGAGAGAGCCTGTCTGTTCACATCACCCGTAGACAAAGCAAGAGAACAAAAAACAAACAGGAGCAATCCATGCAGATCAACACCAACAGTTTGGTCTTATTGTTAGAGAGATGATAACATCCAGTAACTTGCAAATATAATAAATAACGGATGATCAAGGAAGAGAGAATGGCACAGAGAGAGAATGTCAATTAGAGCAGTATACAATACCTAAATTGATGGTCAGTCTGACACGGCCGCTGTCCAGCTCTAGTCGTAGTGTGTCTGCAGACTCACGTGATGTGGCAGCCATTAACAGGCCAAAGGCACGCTGGGACATAAACCGCAGAGACACGTCCTCTGCTTCTGTATGTATTACCGTCGGCATCACCACCTTCATATACATACTGCCATCATAGCTTAGGATAGACGCCTCTGTAAAGAAAACATAAAGAAAAAATTAATCTATCAATAAATAAAGAAACAAATTAAAGAGTGTGTCCTGAAGGTTCCTGAGAAGTTTGAAGACAGTGACACCTAGCTTTCTAAGATTATAAGGCTTTTTTTTTTTTTTTTTAAATGCTTACAAATTTTGAAAATAAATATCTACATAAATTTTCTTGGTGCCTTGATTTATGCTGATTCCCACAATATCTGATTTTTTTTTTTTTTTTTTTTTTTTTTTTTTTTAAATTTAGCTTGTCCACCATTTTGAAGTAGGCTATATGACAACAGCTTTTTTGCTCCTCCTACAAATGTTGGCCAATTTTGTCCAATGCTGGCTCAGATGATCTGCACAGAAATTACCAAGCAGATTTTTGATATCCGCTACCATTACAGAGAAACATCTTTCTGAAATCAACCATGATTGTGTTTGTTGTCTTATGCTATGGTAGCTTAGCATGCTAATCAGTTGGAAACTAAACATTTGTCATTCTTTCTAATGTGGCTCTTCTGCTAATCATGCTAACTGTAAGCATTAGCGGCAGATATTGGCTTAGCATTCTAATCGACTAATGCTTTTGTGTCTGAATTGTCATTACGGAAGCACTCCCAGCTATCAAGTTAAATATGTCTCCTCTTTTGAAATAGTGATATTTCTCCTCCTCTGTGATAAGCAATGCACACTGGCCCAATGAGTTGCAGCAATATTTAAGGTTTAGTATTTATTTTTGTTGAATGAAACAACACATTGAATTTATTTTTGTGGACATTCTCTTATGTATGCATAAATTATTTTGATGTGACATGATTAAAAATATTTTTTATTCTTGTGCCTTGATTCTTATCCTTGTAATCTGTGCAAATCCTTTCAAACACACACATAAACACACAACAACCCCTCCAATCTACATTTACTGGTGCTGTAGGCTAGTGGAATTAATACACTGCATAATTTCAAGCCCTCTTTTCTTCATATTGCTACAGTGTAAAAACTACTGATAACTTAATACAGTTTTTTTCTGCAACACTGTCATCCCTAATCCAAAATTGTTTATTTTTTGTTGCATCTGCTCTATCACACAAAGTTCCTTCTCTGACCACAGAGGCACTCCTCACACACAAGGAACATTTCTAACAAAATCTCTCTTTTTCATCCCCATAACCACACAAAACGCTACAGCACAGAGCTGAGAGGGGATTCGGGGAAAATGGATTAAAAAAGGCAACCAGCCATGAAATACCTGCCTCGAGTTTTAGTGGTGAAGAAAGAAGAATGGGCCTTTGGCTGAAAGAGAAGCTGACTGCCTTTGTGTAATGATGGAGGAGTCTGCATTTAACGCACAAGTCATTGTGCGGAAAATAATGTGCATTACATGCATGTACAGCTGTCATGTAATATGTGATAGGAGACCTTAAACAACATCAGTCAGGCTGGCAGCGCAACAAGGAGAGGAATGTGACATTACCAATATTAAAACATCATTACTTTAGGCAAAATGTGTTCATTATTTTGCAGTTACGAGCCATTATAGAAATTTTGCTGGTTAAATATAATTTAGAGGGGCCGTTCACCCCCAAAAAAGTGAAACTCTCATGTCCAAACCTTCTTGACTCTCTTCTGTGGAAAAAAAATACAATATTTTGAAAAATGTCTGTAATGATTTGTACCCTCATGGAAGAAAGTGATACAGGTTTGGAACAACAAGAGGATTAGGAAATTATGACACTACTAGTGTCACCACATGGAACTGCAAAAATATTATTACAATTATTATGCCATGTCACCTCTTGGCATCCTGGAATGGGTATGCTATCATGCTAAAGTTAACAGTTTATTGTCATGGAGTTGAAATTTTGGATATGCATATGGGTCAAAGACGAGACGTCACAATTTTGGTGTCCGCATCAAATTATGTTTACAAAAGTCATTTTATATACATAAAAAACATGTTAAATGCAAGTAAACTGTCTACTTTACTATTTCAAATAACTTTTGTCAAAATAAAATGTCAACATTTAGGGGAAATAATGTTCCAAAGTGTAAAATTGTCATTCAGCGTAATGGTCCGGACTTTGATTTTGCCATTACATCTTTAAATAAATGTATAAAATAACAAGTAAAAAAATATATTTGTTTTCTTGGCATTTTCAAATATGTGTTGGCTGTGTTATATTAAAAGGACTATGTCTTACTTATTTTTTAAAGTATTTAAATAACCAGGGGACTTTTGTCCCGAAAATCCAGTTTGTAAGAGATCATTCAGTGTAACAGGATCAAGAAGCCATTCTGAAATCATATAAAAAACAGATAGTCATTCGACAGTCTGTGACATCATCAAAAGGCCCCCTGAAGACCATGTGGTGCAGCAGAAAAGTGAATTCATTGCTCTTAAATATTTAATAATTCCACCTTTTCATGGTGTGGTATTCTAAGATACAAAACCGCATGTCATTCAGTGAAATGCCAAAAAAACATTTATATTTAGAATTTTTTAAAAATAAGTAGATGTTGTGAATAATTGTGATTAACTTTACTGGTCAAGCTCACTTTTTGATATAGATGGCCAGCTTATGGCCTGCAATATAAGCTTAAGTAGAAGTTTCGTCATTTAGGGTAATGCTTTTTTCATTCAGTGTAACAGATACATTTATGTAAAAAATTAAACAATATACTTATTCTAACCTGTAATCATTCAAATATATGAAATAATGTGATCATACAAAATGTTTTATTATATTTTAAATGATTTTCACTTCCTTACAAAAACGTCTTGCTGGCAAATAGGTAAACCTAGTGGTTTGAAGGATAGTGGCAAAGTATAAAGATTTAAAAATTATTTTAATATGCCATCAAATGATTCCTGTTTTAAATATGCCTAATAATTTTCTGATACATAAATATTGTTACACTGAATGACATTTTAGTGGGTGTCTTCTGTAAATCGTGGTAAAAAATGTGTGATAGTCATTATTTTTTGCTAAAGAAAATATAAAATTAAACAGGACACATTCTAATGTACAGGAAAAAACTAAATTTAAAGCTGTATTACACATTTATTGTTTTGATGCTTGAAAAACCCTGTTTCGTCTTTGACCCATATACACTCACCAGCCACTTTATTAGATGCACCTTACAAGTACTGGGTTGGAACCCCCTTCGGCCTTCAGAACTGCCTTAATTCTTCATGGCATAGATTCAACAATGTGCTAGAAACATTCCTCAGAGATTTTGGTCCATACTAACATGATAGCTTCACACAGTTGCTACAGATTTGTCGGCTGCACATCTATAATTCTGAAAGGTGGATTCTGAAATCCACTATTATTCTCCCGTTCACCACATCCCAAATGTGCTCTATTGGATTGAGATCTGGTGACTGTGGAGGTCATTTGAGTATATTGTCATGTTCAAGAAACCAGTTTGAGATGATTTGAGCTTAGCGATATGTGTGTTATCCTGCTGGAAGAAGTCATCAGAAGATGATCCACTGTCATCATAAAGGGATGGACATGGCCAGCAACAATACTCAGGTAGACTGTGGTGTTTAAATGATGATCAGTTTGTACTAAGGGGCACAAAGTGTGCCAATAAAATATCCATTACACCACCAGCAGCAGCTTGAACCGTTGACACAAAGCAAGATGGCTCCATGTTTTCATGTTTATGACAAATTCTGATCCTACCATCTGAATGTTGCAGCAGAAATCGAGACTCATCAGACCAGGCAACTTGTAACAGAGTTTCTTACTTCAGGGAAGAAGGAGGCGGGAACTGGCGAACATTCAAAAGACTTTAATCAAATAAATAAGCGCTCATTATCACTCCCCACCGGCCCGCTCTCACTCTCCCTTGCCTCGCTGCATGCCACATACCCCCAATGCCCTTCGCAGGCCGGGGACACTCCAGAGACTGCGCTCTACTCCCCTAAATAGCGGATGGCAGCAGGCTCTGGCTCACAGCAAGCGCCGGCGACTCCTCCGCTCCCTCTCGAACGGCAGCCACCCCATCTCAACCCAGGGGCACAGCAGCAAGCTCTCCGTCCCACCGGATCTTCACTCACTCCAGCACCACTGCCTCGGGCAGCCCCTCGCAATATTAACCAACTGCAGAACCGCAGAACCCATATACGTCACTCACAACAGTCTGAGGACAACACGCCACAGTCTCATGCCGGAAGTGGGCGGAGTAGCAGCCTCAGATCGGAAGTGGGCGGAGTTAATGAAAACTAAACAATCGGCATGGCGGAAGAAGAGAACACGGTAAACAGTTGTTTTGTGTTGTGGTTTTAATCTATCAATTTTATTTGTGTTGTGTATTTGATCCATCGTTGTTGTATTAACACTTTATACAGCACGTGGCTCTAATCTTATTTTAAACGAGCTTTACGATGTCTCTCGCGTCTGTTGATATGGTCTTGCTTTAAGTTACATATTCATTGTTTGTGATTTTACTTTGTTGTTGGCGCTGTATTTTTTTTATTTAAATACCTTTTCTGATACTGACCAATGTGTTTTATGTGGATTTTTTTCTAAATTATAGAGGCATATTACGATTTGGAGAGGCTCAGCTTTACTTCATTTTCATCAATACAAGACATTCTGCAACAGTTTTCACTGCCCAGTGTTTTTAACTGACCAGATGGCACAAGTTGATTGCACACCTTCAAATTCACTTCAAAAAGCAGCTGTCCATGAAGGTATGAATGTTTTGAGTTATTTGTTTATATACAGTGGCAAGAAATAGTATTTATTTGTTATCCCTTTGGAATTAGTTGGTTTTCTGCATGAATTGGTCCAAAATGTCATCTCATCTTCAAAGTTTCAAGTATATATATTTATATATAAGCACAATGTGCTTAAGCTAACAAAATACAAACAATATTTAAATGTGTTTGAACGTGTCCTATTAAAATCAAATCAAATACACAACCAAACATGCGATATGTATTGCCAGATATAGATATTGTTCATTTGGATGATGTTATGAAAGTTTCTTTTATATTCAGAATTTTAAATTTTGTTTTTGCAATGCAGTAAGTGGTCATTTTTGATTTAGAACAATGAAACTGGGCTCTCTTGTACAAAAATTGTATTGTTACATTATTTATATATATAATATATTTCTGTTTAATTTTGTTGCAGTAAATTGACAAGCAGACTCACCCCAGGACAGGACAATGGAAGCTGATCTGAAAGAAGGTTAGTTTTAAAAGGCTCTCATAAAGACATAAGCTACTTATACAGATAGTGTGTAGTTATATCTGTCACATCTTTTCCAGGAATAACTTAATAATGTTCTAATGTTTTAGACTGTTCAACAACAGTTGGTCAGCTCTATTGACTGTGGGATATTCATGTTAATGGTAAGAAGAAAAAAAAAAGAAAGAAAAGAGCTTCTCTTCATTAGGATGAAAAACATGAGGGCTTTTCACACTTGAAATAGTAAACCCTGGTTCCCTTTCGTTCAGTCACTACGACGTACGTTAGTGACTAACGAATTGGGGTTTCGCTTAGAAGCCAATTATCTCCGAGAATTCAACAGCGCCCAATGGCTGTGCCAATGCCATGGGCATGCGGAATTTGCATGCGTAACTCCGCCCCACCTCGTGGGTATATAAGGAAGTACGCTGGCAACATCGCATTATGTTTCTGCTTTGGAGCCAAGAGTATCTCTTCACTCCTTCAAGCCTGATCTGAGTCTTCGACAAGCCTTCGAGACGAGCAGCTTTCCAGAGACGTTGGTGTTATGGCGCGTTCCAGTGATCATCATACTGCCTGCCTGCTGATCTGCGCAGTGGTCCGCTAGACAGCTGGTGTGTGGTCCCTGGGCGCTTCGGCGTACTCTGCGAAGCTTCCTCTCATAAAAGAGCTTACACGTGACGCGTCCTTTTCAGGATGTCTCGTCCGTGTACTTCTGGGTGTGGCCGGTTGCTATCTTCTTCCGATGGGCACAAACACTGTCTGGTATGTTTGGGCTTTCAGCATGCCCAGGCAGCGTTTGTGGATGAGTCATGTTCCCACTGCGGGAATATGACCATCGCGGTGTTGCGGTCAAGACTCCATGACCTTTGTAATGAAGTGAGAGTCCCCTCTACCACACCCCGATCTACTGAGTCCCAGAGGCCCAGTACTTCGGCTGGTGGTCAGGGTGACCTGACGGTTACGGTGTGGAACAAAGCCCCGACGCTCATGCCTCGGGCCACACCCCCGTCTTGCACACTGCAACCCGCGAGTGTTCAGACGCAGATCGCGGGGCCTGCTTCGGCCCCCCCGCGCATCTCGTTTGGCGCTCCGGAGGAGGATGCGATGTCGGTCACCGCATCACAAGGTGGGCTCGAGTCCTCTGAGGATGATGACTCGGCTGTGCTGCCGCCTTCGGGCATTCCAGCATTGCCCGAGTCGGACCCAGAGCTGACAGCCATGTTGTCTCGGGCAGCCGCGAGCTTAGGGATAGAGTGGAACCCTCCGCCCTGTCCCGAACGCTCCAGGCTCGATGATTGGTTTTTGGGAGCGCGCGCTGACAACCGTCAGTCCCCGCCCCAATACCTTTCTTTCCTGAGCTTCATGAGGAACTTGCGCGGTCCTGGAAGTCCCCCTTGTCTTCCCGTGACCGTTCGGCGACTTCCTCCGCCTTCTCCGCCCTCGATGGGGCAGCGGCCAAAGGGTACACTGGGGTCCCCCCAGTTGAACGTTCTGTTGCGATGCAACTGTGTCCTCAGAGCGCTTCAACTTGGCGCGGCGATCCTAAGCACCCCTCCAAAGCCTGTCGATTCACATCAACCTTGGTGGCGAAATCGTACAGAGCCACGGGGCAGGCTGCCGCTTCTTTGCATGCCATGGCGATCCTCCAGGTCTACCAGGCCAGGATCCTCAAGGACATGCACGAGGGTGGAGTTGATCCGGGGCTCTTAAATGAGCTGCGTGCCGCCACCGACCTCGCTCTCCGGGCGACGAAGGTGACCGCACGCTCCCTGGGTCAAGTGATGTCCACAAACGTGGTCCAGGAGCGTCACCTATGGCTGAACCTGGCTGATATGCGGGACACCGAGCGAACCCGGTTCCTCGATGCCCCCATATCCCAGGCCGGCCTCTTCGGCGGGGCGGTTGAGGACTTTGCCCAACAGTTCTCAATCGCCCAGAAGCAGACTGAGGCTATAAAACACGTACTGCCCCGGCGGCCAGCTGCTGCCTCCACACAGCCGCCGGCACAGTCGCCTCAGTCTGCTCCATGCCGAGGACGCCCTCCTAAGGCTCCGTCATGCGAGCGGAGATTGCCACCCTACTGGCGAAGGGTGCGATCGAACCTGTCCCTCCAGCCGAGATGAACTCCGGGTTTTACAGCCCGTACTTCATTGTACCCAAAAAGACCGGTGGGCTACGACCAATCCTGGACCTGCGCGTCTTGAACCGTTACCTTCACCGGTTTCCGTTCAAGATGTTGACAGCGAAACGCCTTTTCGAATGCGTTCGTCCAGACGATTGGTTTGCAGCGATCGACCTGAAGGACGCCTACTTCCATGTCTCCATTCTACCTCGACACAGACCGTTCCTATGGTTTGCTTTCGAGGGGCGAGCATATCAGTACGCAGTTCTACCATTCGGGCTATCTCTGTCCCCTCGCGTCTTTACGAAGATTGCCGAGGCAGCCCTTGCGCCCCTTCGGCAGCACGGGGTTCGCATCCTGAATTACCTCGACGACTGGCTCATACTGGGTCACTCTCGGGAGCAGGTTTGCGGACACAGAGATTTGGTGCTCCATCACCTAGCCCGTCTGGGCCTTCGGGTCAACTGGGAGAAGAGCAAACTTTGCCCCGCGCAGAGGATCTCTTTTCTCGGTATGGATATCGACTCGGTCGCCATGTGCGCGCCGCTTTCGAGCGAGCGCGCGCAGTCTCTGCTAACTTCCCTTCGTCAGATCGAGGGCAAGAATGCGGTTCCACTGAAACTATTTCAGAGGCTCCTGGGGCATATGGCATCTGCAGCCGCGGTAACGCCGCTCGGATTGCTACATATGAGACCGCTTCAGCACTGGCTACGCGATCGAGTCCCGAGATGGGCATGGCGGTCTGGCACGCTCCGGGTACAAGTGACTCGGGCCTGCTTACAGACTCTCACCCCGTGGTCGAACCTCAGTTTTCTACGGACCGGAGTGTCCTTAGAACGAGTTTCCAGGCATGTTGTTGTATCAACAGATGCATCATCCACGGGCTGGGGTGCCATGTGCAATGGACAAGCAGCCGCGGGCTCCTGGACAGGACCCCAGCACCTTCTGCATGTCAATTGCCTCGAGTTACTGGCAGTACGGTTCGCCCTGCACCGCTTCCGAGCGTTGCTGAGGGGTCAACATGTACTAGTCAGGACAGACAACACGGCCGTAGTAGCGTACATCAACCACCAGGGCGGTCTACGCTCCCGCCGTATGTCTCAACTCGCCCGCCATCTCGTTTTGTGGAGTCAGAAGCGCCTGAGGTCCCTTCGTGCTGTCCACATCCCGGGAGACCTGAACCGTGCAGCCGACGAGCTCACACGGATTCAGCCTCTCCCCGGAGAGTGGAGACTCCACCCCCAGACGGTCCAGCTGATATGGGAACGGTTCGGCGACGCACAGGTAGATCTGTTTGCCTCCCAGGACTCTTCCCATTGCTCCCTGTATTATTCCCTGACCGAGGGCACCCTCGGCACGGATGCACTGGCGCACAGCTGGCCGCCCGGGCTACGCAAGTATGCGTTTCCCCCAGTGAGCCTCCTTGCACGGGTCTGTGCAAGATCAGGGAGGACAAGGAGCAGGTCATGTTGGTCGCCCCGTATTGGCACGGCCAGACCTGGTTCTCAGAACTTCTACTCCTTGCGACAGCCCCTCCCTGGCCTATTCCTCTGAGACCGGACCTCCTCACTCAGAGACGGGGCACCTTTTGGCACACGCGTCCGGCGTTCTGGAAGCTCCACGTGTGGCTTCTGGACGGGACGCGGCAGGTTTGAGTAGTCTTCCACCTGCGGTGGTCGCTACCATCACTTCCGCTAGAGCTGAGTCTACGCAACGTCTCTATGCGTTGAAGTGGAACCTCTTCGTCACATGGTGTTCTTCCCGCCAAGAAGACCCCTGGAAATGCCCGATCGGGTCCGTGCTATCGTTTCTCCAGGAGGGGGTGGAACGAAGGCTGTCTCCTTCCACCCTTAAAGTGTACGTGGCCGCACTATCTGCCTACCACGATCTCCTGGGAGACAAAAAGGTAAGTCAGCACGACCTGATCATCAGGTTCCTGAGGGGGGCGAGGAGACTGAAACCTCCTCGCTCTCCTCTCGTACCCTCTTGGGACCTCTCAGTAGTCTTAAGTGCTCTGCAGAGGCCTTCCTTTGAGCCTTTGCGGTCGGCCGAGATTAAATTCTTGTCTATGAAGACGGCTCTGCTGACCGCATTGGCCTCGCTTAAGAGGGTCGGGGACCTGCAAGCATTTTCGGTTGACTAAGCGTGCCTTGAGTTCGGGCCGGCTAACTCTCACGTGATCCTGAGACCCCGGCCCGGATATGTGCCCAAGGTTCCTACCACTCCGTTCCGAGATCAGGTGGTGAACCTGCAAGCGCTGCCTTTGGAGGAGGCAGACCCAGCCTTGGCATTGCTCTGTCCAGTACGCGCTCTCCGCGCCTATGTAGACAGTACGCAATGTTTCAGGACCTCAGACCAGCTCTTTGTCTGTTATGGTGGAGAGCGGAAGGGAAGTGCTCTCTCGAAACAGAGGTTGTCTCACTGGATAGTGGACACCATTGTTTTGGCTTACCAGCAGCAAGGTCGACCATGTCCCCTTGGGGTTAGGGCACACTCCACCCGGAGTGTGGCCTCTTCTTGGGCTTTAGCGCATGGCGCCTCGCTAACAGACATCTGCAGAGCTGCAGGCTGGGCGACACCCAACACATTCGCCAGATTCTACAATCTCCGAGTGGAGCCAGTGTCCGACTATGTACTCGCCCCTACGGGTGGCCGGTAATGGGCCAGGCTCAGGTGTCTTCGCTTGCTCGCCATTCCACTCCAAGGACTGGATACGTGCGATATTTTCCCTCAGGTGAGCTCCCCGAGAGCCCTGAGCTCCTCCAGCACTGCTTACGCCAACATCAGTTCAGTCTGCCCTTTCGAGCCCAGACCCTCATGTCCGGCCAGGTGCTCCGTGTGCATGGTTCCCCTCCGGCGACCCCCACACGAGTATTCCCACCGTAAGCCTCCTCAGCGAGCAGGTGTCTTTCCCTCGGCAAGTCCCTGCCACCCCTAGGGTTAAAAATCCACCTTCGGCTGGTACCCTAGAGATCTTCCATATGCAGCCCTTAGCGGGTCATATGTGTATTCTTAAGTCCTCCCTACGGGTAGGCATCTTGGCATTCCCTCACTGGGATATGCTTCCCAGTGTACCTTGGTAATCCTGTGATAAGTGGGAGTCCTTCGTCCGTACTAGTCTTAAGACAGGGTACTCACACTTACGCAGGGCACTGGATGACAGCTGAGTGGTGTTGTTGTATTGGAACCCCCATTCGTTAGTCACTAACGTACGTCGTAGTGACTGAACGAAAGGGAACGTCACGGTTACGTATGTAACCCTCGTTCCCTGAGGAGGGAATGGAGACGTACGTTTCCTCTGCCACGTCAGCTGTGCTGCCTGGAACGCGGAGTTCAGTCTTGGCTCCTGCAGCAGTAACATAATGCGATGTTGCCAGCGTACTTCCTTATATACCCACGAGGTGGGGCGGAGTTACGCATGCAAATTCCGCATGCCCATGGCATTGGCACTGCCATTGGGCGCTGTTGAATTCTCGGAGATAATTGGCTTCTAAGCAAAACCCCCATTCGTTAGTCACTAACGTACGTCTCCGTTCCCTCCTCAGGGAACGAGGGTTACATACGTAACCGAGACGGTATACAGAATCCTGGGTTATCTTGCTTCACGTTTCACACTGATCATCATTTAACTGAGAGGAACAATTAATCCTGGGTATTCATAAACTGCCGTTCCACACTGTACTGTACTAAACCATGGGATAACATCCTTATTTGCAGTGTCAGTGTTGCTGATTGGACGAACACCGGAAACAATATGTTTACATAAATGCTCAAGCTTTGCATGTCCTCGTATTACAAGTTTATCCTGGATGGACATTTCAGACTATAAAATAATTAAAATGGTCTCTTCTTCATTGCAATTGTTGCGTTTTCTGTCAGCATTTGATGTTTTTCCTCTTCAACGCTGAATGTATTATTTATATAGAATGCACAGTGTTTCGGTGACTGTCCAAAGCACGTAAATATAAAAGTGTGAAATGTTACTTTACCCGGGATTAAAAGCGTGTTTAGAACGACGATAAGCTTAAGTGTGAAAAGCTTGCCTTTGATTTCTGTATACATTTTGAACTGAAAATGGTTAATTAATTTAATTTGTGACAGGGTATGATTTATGTCACAAATATAGACATGAGGGAAAAAATTATAATTTCAAAACTTTATTATACATGCTACATCCTTCAACACACGATATTGTTAAAACACTTCCAAAATTTCATCCCATTTTTTGTACCCTTCTCTCATGAAGGAGCCACGGACCACAGAAGACCTCTGCACTGCAGCTGAAAGACTGTGGAACAACCACAAGTTTTCAAAGGTTTAGTGGAAGAGCCGTGATTTCTGAAATTGAAAGAGGAAGACCAGGAAAAAGCCCTTCAACTTTCACAGGCTGAAATGGTTGACCAACAACTTGCCAAAGAGCCTTTAGTGTTTTTTAAGTGTTTAGTGTTTGGACAAAAGGAGTTTCAGAATGAACTGCATGTTTATGGAGATTTAATTTATTTTAGATTTAATTTGTCATGTGCAATAACTTTCAACCTAGTTCAATATTGATTGATTGTGTATTTCTTTTTAAAGCAAACCACAGCTAGTATATGATGCCTTTGGGGAAGTACATTTATTAAAATAAAAAATAAATTGTGTGTTGTTTTGGGATATGATTCATCTGAATCTGCTTGAATTATGCATTCCAGTGTAAAATTGTGTAATGTGTATTATGTACTATGAAAAAAGGTTAATTCTGAAATGCTTGAGTAAAAAATATTTTGTGTCATATAAATAAATGTTCACATGCTCAATCTTTGTTTTCATTTTTAGTGTTTTAAGCTTTATGTTCAATTGATCTAATATAATCTTTTAAGACATTATAAATAGCAACTTTTTACTTTGAAAATCCTTAACAAAACGTTGAAATGGGGTTATATATATATATAATAACTTACATGTTATATATATATATATATATATATATATATATATATATATATATATATATATTTTTTTTTTTTTTTTTTTTTTTTAAAGTGTAATGTGTATTTTTATGATTTATCTACTAATGAAAAGTGAGTATATCTATCTTTCTATCTGTATCTCTCTTAAATTAGAACATATTAATAAAATACTTGACATTATTAACATGGTTTTAAACTTGAGTTTGAAACTCCAAATGGTGTGGCGCTGTTGTCCTCAGACTGTTGTGAGTGACGTATATGGGTTCTGCGGTTCTGCAGTTAGACCTATCTCGCCCCTCGCGGTCTTCATCCATCCGTGCTGCCCGACCTCCTCAGCACCGCGATCCCCCTCAGCAGCGAGGGCTCTTCTACAGCATGTCCCTCCTTCCTCCCGGGTTTCGGCACCAATGTAACAGAGTTTCTTACTTCAGGGAAGAAGGAGGCGGGAACCGGCAAACATTCAAAAGACTTTAATAGAATAAATAAATACAATTAAAATATTAAAGCTGCAAGCAGCATTTAGCGGGGTTCAAGCCTTTAAGGCCTTTAAGCAGACAAGCATCAAAATACATTAAGTTTTATTTAGCAAGATTTTAAACACTGAAATAATTTAATTGGCTGTGGCGGCAATGTTTTTTGAGATAGGCCAATGTCTTCATAGACATACATGGTACCTTGGACCAAGACACTGCATACCAATTTTCAAGTCAATCGGACTAGCGGTCGGGTAGTTATAGCCATTTTCATGTTTTTTTTGTGTTATAGCGCCACCAAGTGTTCAATCGTCGCGATTTTTTTATCGTGACCAAAGACTCAGACCATACACATGTGTACCAAGTTTGGTGAAAACATCTCATTTCTTTCTTGAGTTATAGCCATTTTAGTAAAATAGGCTCCTCCCACAACAGTCGTTTTCCGCCCCTTAGCGACCGTGAATAGAAATTTAAACTTTTTTTCGATTATTATTGATATTCAGACTCCAGAGAACATTTCTGCACTGGTTTGGTTCCGATCAAGCAAGAAACCTAGGACTAGTTTGCAAAAGTAGTTTTTTAACAAAATTCAAAATGGCGGAAAATCTATCATGGCGCAAATGAAATCGGAGATATACATATTGTTCGTCATGAACTCACCTTTCCATTGATATAAGACACTTGAGTGTACGATATACGGTTTAGGAGTTATGAGCAGTTTCGCACAATTGATTGCTATAGCGCCACCTATAGGCCAATTCGGCTCATAATTTGATAACCTCTCCTCTATGTTTGTACTACCTATTGGCCAAGTTTCAAGTCTCTAGCCCTTACGGTTTGGGCTGCACGATGTGTTTTACTGCAGAATAATATTATTTTGTGTGTAGTACAATAAAATGAACAGCGGGGGGCAGCAAACGACCACTTATTGGCTTAATATACCATTATTATCAAATGAACTCTGTAATTTTAACCTTTTTTAACTTTTATAGAGGCAAATATTGTCCGATCTGTCTGAAATTTTTCATGCTTGTTTAGAGGCATAGGATACATGTTCTGACTTGTTTTTAAATAGATCTGAACATTCATTGAATAGAGAGATGGAAAATACAATTTACAGCCAATACAGGCAATTCACCATAGGGAATACATGGTTTTCAAAGCTTTTTAACAGTTTTAGCGCCACCTATGGTCCGATCTCCATGAAACTTTGCATGCTTCTTCAGCATGTTATGTCACATATACATAACAATATTCGTGACGTTTTGAGTTTTCCTTTAAGATTTAAAGGCTATTGAGTGTATTTTGCTACGTCCCTCTTCTAAATGACCCTGTTATAGCCATCCAAATGCAAAAGTTCAACTTTTTTTTGATAATTATTACCCTAGAGAGTCCAGAGAATTGTTCTAGACTTGTTTGGTTCCGATCGGGCAAAAAACCAGGGACTAGTTCGCGAAAGTAGGTTTTTAACATAATTGCAAATATTTAATGAACGATTTGATTGACAGCAATGGTTCTAGAGGCAAAGTTGTTCAATATGAAGAGATCTATCAAATGATTTGCATATTTTGTGGATGTGTGCAACACCACGTGATTACAGAGCCATAAAACTCATTAGCGCCAACTAGTGGCCGATTTGTTTCAAAATTCTTACAGACCTCTAGGGCCATGAGTCAAACATGTCCATCGAGTTTCGTTCCGATCGGCCTCCATTAACCTTGTCTAATAGGTGCTCAAATTTAATTGGCTGTGGCGGCCACGTTTTTTTAGATACGCCAATGTCCTCATAGACATACATGGTACCTTGGACCAAGACACTGCATACCAATTTTCAAGTCAATCGGACTAGCGCTCGGGTGGTTATAGCCATTTTCATGTTTTTTTCGTGTTATAGCGCCACCAAGTGTTCAATCATCGCTATTTTTTTATCGAGACCAAATACTGAGCCCATACACATGTGTACCAAGTTTGGTGAAGATATCTCATTTTCTTCTTGAGTTATAGCTGTTTTAGTAAAATAGGCTCCTCCCACAACATTCGTTTTCCGCCCCTTAGCGACCGTGAATCGAAATTTCAACTTTTTTTCGATAATTATTGATATTCAGCCTCCAGAGAACATTTCTGCACTGGTTTGGTTTCGATCAAGCGAAAAACCTAGGACTAGTTCGCAAAAGTAGTTTTTTGACAAAATTCAAAATGGCGAAAAATCTATCATGGCGCAAATGAAATCGGAGATATACATTTTGTTCGTCATGGACTCACCTTTCCAATGATATAAGACACTTGAGTCTACGACATACGGTTTAGGAGTTATGATCAGTTTCGCGCAATTGATTGCTATAGCGCCACCTATAGGCCAATCTGGCTCATAATTTGATAACCTCTCCTCGATTTTTGTACTACCTATTGGCCAAGTTTCAAGTCTCTAGCCCTTACGGTTTGGTCTGCACGATGCGTTTTAGGTCTGAATAATAATAATAATAATAATAATAAATATAGCTGCGAGCAGCAATTATCGGGGTTCAAGCCAATTAAGGCATTTAAGCACATTTGCATAAAAAGTTATTGTGTTTTATTTAGCCATTAAATGTAACCTTTAAAATCATAGAGAGAAAATGCCCATTTACAGCTAATATGGGTATTTTACATTTTGAAATATGCTTATTAATTGTTTGGTGGTTTTGTAATTTTAAGGAATATGTAATAGGCACATTTTCCATGTTAACTCATTTAAACATTAATTTTGTTGCAGATATATTTGAAATAAATTATTTTGACAAAATGTGATTGTAAATATTGTAATAGTGACTTTATAATGTCTTAATAGGAATTATAGAACATGATAAGTAAATAGTATGACAAAATGACTATTTAAGCCCAGCAGGTGGCAGCAGAGAAGTACTCATTGGCTCATTTTCATTTTAATTGTCTGTTTTTCATTTAATGGGCACATTTTGCAAGTTAATGCCTTCAAATGTGCTAACTCACATGCACATTTTGTTGGAGATATAGATATTTGAAAAAAATTATTGGTAACAAATTGCTTATTCCAGGTTTTCCCCTTAAAAACATATTTTTTAGGTGTTATTTTAATTGTGATATAATATTATTGTAAAAACATACATCAAATGAACAAATTAATTGGTCAACATTGACAAAATATGATTTGTAATGTTATTATAATGATTTTATACAGTTTAAATATGATATATAATTATATTAGTGAGCATAATAAACCAATGAGTGGTCTTCTAATGCCCTCTGGTGGTTTTGTAATTGTAAGGAACATGTAATAGGCACATTTTCCATGTTAACTCATTTAAACGTTAATTTTGTTGCAGATATATTTGAAATAAATTATTTTGACAAAATGTGATTGTAAATATTGTAATAGTGACTTTATAATGTCTAAATAGGAATTATAGAACATGATAAGTAAATAGAATGAAAAAAATGACTATTTAAGCCCAGCAGGTGGCAGCAGAGAACCACTCATTGGCTCATTTTCATTTTAAATGTCTGTTTTTCATTTAATGGGCACATTTTCCAAGTTAATGTCTTCAAACGTGCTTAACTCAAATGCACATTTTGTTGGAGATATAGATATTTGAAATTAATGATGGGTAACAAATAGCTTATTCCAGGTTTTCCCCTTTAAAACATATTTTCAGGCATTATTTTAATTGTAATATAATAATTATTGTAAAACATTAATCAAATGAACAAATTAATTGCTAAACATTGACAAAATGTCATTTGCAACATTATTATAATGATTTTATAAAGTTTAAATATGCTTAGTAAGCAGAATGAACCAATGAGTGGTCTTCTGCTGCCATCTGGTGGTAATTTTAGGTAATACGTTTTGAACATAATTGTGAATAAATAAATAACAATTTGATTGACAGTATTGGTTCTTGAGGCAAAGTTGTTCAGTATGAGGAGATCTATCATAATTTCTGCATATTATGTGGATGTTTTTTACCCCACCTGATTACAGAGATGGAAAATACCATTTACAGCCAATACAGGCAATTCACCATAGGGAATACATGGTTTTCAAAGCTTTTTAACAGTTATAGCGCCACCTATGGTCCGATCTCCATGAAACTTTGCATGCTTCTTCAGCATGTTATGTTACATATACATAACAATTTTCGTGAAGTTTTGAGTTTTCCTTTAGGATTTATAGGCTTTTGAGTGTATTTTGCTACGCCCCTCTTCTAAATGACCCTGTTATAGCCATCCAAATGCAAAAGTTCAACTTTTTTTCAATAATTATTGATCTAAAGAGTCCAGAGAATTGTCCTAGACTGGTTTGGTTCCGATCAATGAAAAATCCAGGGACTAGTTTGCAAAAGTAGGTTTTAAACATAATCACAAATATTTAATGAACGATTTGATTGACAGCAATAGTTCAAGAGGCAAAGTTGTTCAGTATGAGGAGATATATCAAATGATATGCATATTTTGGGGATGTGTGCAACACCACGTGATCACAGAGCCATAAAACTCGTTAGCGCCAACTAGTGGCCGATTTCTTTCAAAATTCTTACAGACCTCCAGGGCCATGAGTCGAACATGCCCATCGAGTTTCGTTCCGATCGGCCTCCGTTAACCTTGTCTAATAGGTGCTCAAATTTAATTGGCTGTGGCGGCCATGTTTTTTGAGATACGCCAATGTCCTCATAGACGTACTTGGTACCTTGGACCAAGACACGGCATACCAATTTTCAAGTCAATCGGACTAGCGGTCGGGTGGTTATAGCCCTTTTCATGTTTTTTTCATATTATAGCACCACCAAGTGTTCAATCATCGCATTTTTTTTATCGAGACCAAATACTGAGCCCATACACATGTGTACCAAGTTTGGTGAAGATATCTCATTTTGTTCTTGAGTTATAGCTGTTTTAGTAAAATAGGCTCCTCCCACAACATTCGTTTTCCGCCCCTTAGCGAACGTGAATCGAAATTTCAACTTTTTTTCGATAATTATTGATATTCAGACTCCAGAGAACAATTCTGCACTGGTTTGGTTACGATCAAGCAAAAAACCTAGGACTAGTTCGCAAAAGTAGTTTTTTTAAAAAATTCAAAATGGCGGAAAATCTATCATGGCGCAAATGAAATCGGAGATATACGTTTTGTTCGTCATGGACTCACCTTTCCAATGATATAAGACACTTGAGTCTACGACATACGGTTTAGGAGTTATGAGCAGTTTCGCGCAATTGATTGCTATAGCGCCACCTATAGGCCAATCTGGCTCATAATTTGATAACCTCTCCTCGTTTTGTGTACTACCATCTGACAAAGTTTCAAAGTTCCAGCCCTTACGGTTTGGGCTGCACGATGCGTTTTAGCGGAGAATAATAATAATAATAATAATAATAATAATTAAAGCTGCAAGCAGCATTTAGCGGGGTTCAAGCCTTTAAGGCCTTTAAGCACACAAGCATCAAAATACATTAAGTTTTATTTAGCAAGATTTTAAACACTGAAATAATTTAATTGGTTGTGGCGGCAATGTTTTTTGAGATAGGCCAATGTCCTCATAGACATACATGGGACCTTGGGCCAAGACACTGCATACCAATTTTCAAGTCAATCGGACTAGCGGTCGGGTAGTTATGGCCATTTTTATGTTTTTTTTGTGTTATAGCGCCACCAAGTGTTCAATCGTCGCGATTTTTTTATCGTGACCAAAGACTCAGACCATACACATGTGTACCAAGTTTGGTGAAGACATCTCATTTCTTTCTTGAGTTATAGCCATTTTAGTAAAATAGGCTCCTCCCACAACAGTCGTTTTCCGCCCCTTAGCGACCGTGAATAGAAATTTAAATTTTTTTTCGATTATTATTGATATTCAGACTCCAGAGAACATTTCTGCACTGGTTTGGTTCCGATCAAGCAAGAAACCTAGGACTAGTTTGCAAAAGTAGTTTTTTAACAAAATTCAAAATGGCGGAAAATCTGTCATGGCGCAAATGAAATCGGAGATATACGTTTTGTTCGTCATGGACTCACCTTTCCAATGATATAAGACACTTGAGTCTACGACATACGGTTTAGGAGTTATGAGCAGTTTTGCGCAATTGATTGCTATAGCGCCACCTATAGGCCAATCTGGCTCATAATTTGATAACCTCTCCTCTATGTTTGTACTACCTATTGCCCAAGTTTCAAGTCTCTAGCCCTTACGGTTTGGGCTGCACGATGTGTTTTACTGCAGAATAATATTATTTTGTGTGCAGTACAATAAAATGAACAGCGGGGGGCAGCAAACGACCACTTATTGGCTTAATATACCATTATTATCAAATGAACTCTGTAATTTTAACATTTTTTAACTTTTATAGAGGCAAATATTGTCCGATCTGTCTGAAATTTTTCATGCTTGTTTAGAGGCATAGGATACATGTTCTGACTTGTTTTTAAGTAGATCTGAACATTCATTGAATAGAGAGATGGAAAATACAATTTACAGCCAATACAGGCAATTCACCATAGGGAATACATGGTTTTCAAAGCTTTTTAACAGTTTTAGCGCCACCTATGGTCCGATCTCCATGAAACTTTGCATGCTTCTTCAGCATGTTATGTCACATATACATAACAATATTCGTGACGTTTTGAGTTTTCCTTTAAGATTTATAGGCTATTGAGTGTATTTTGATAAATCCCTCTTCTAAATAATACTTTTATAGCCATCTAAATGCAAAAGTTCAACTTTTTTTCGATAATTATTAACCTAGAGAGTCCAGAGATTTGTTCTAGACTTGTTTGGTTCCGATCGGGCAAAAAACCAGGGACTAGTTCGCGAAAGTAGGTTTTTAACATAATTGCAAATATTTAATGAACGATTTGATTGACAGCAATAGTTTTAGAGGCAAAGTTGTTCAATATGAAGAGATCTATCAAATGATATGTATATTTTGTGGATGTGTGCAACACCACGTGATTACAGAGCCATAAAACTCATTAGCGCCAACTAGTGGCCGATTTGTTTCAAAATTCTTACAGACCTCTAGGGCCATGAGTCAAACATGCCCATCGAGTTTCGTTCTGATTGGCCTCCATTAACCTTGTCTAATAGGTGCTCAAATTTAATTGGCTGTGGCGGCCATGTTTTTTGAGATACGCCAATATCCTCATAGATATACATGGCACCTTGGACCAAGACACTGCATACCAATTTTCAAGTCAATCGGACTAGCGCTCGGGTGGTTATAGCCATTTTCATGTTTTTTTCGTGTTATAGCGCCACCAAGTGTTCAATCATCGCTATTTTTTTATCGAGACCAAAAACTGAGCCCATACACATGTCTACCAAGTTTGGTGAAGAGATCTCATTTTGTTCTTGAGTTATAGCTGTTTTAATAAAATAGGCTCCTCCCACAACAGTCGTTTTCCGCCCCTTAGCGACCGTGAATCGAAATTTCAAGTTTTTTTCGATAATTATTGATATTCAGACTCCAGAGAACATTTCTGCACTGGTTTGGTTCCGATCAAGCGAAAAACCTAGGACTAGTTCGCAAAAGTAGTTTTTTGACAAAATTCAAAATGGCGGAAAATCTATCATGGCGCAAATAAAATCGGAGATATACGTTATGTTCGTCATGGACTCACCTTTCCAATGATATAAGACACTTGAGTCTACTACATACGGTTTAGGAGTTATGAGCAGTTTCGCGCAATTGATTGCTATAGCGCCACCTATAGGCCAATCTGGCTCATAATTTGATAACCTCTCCTCGATTTTTGTACTACCTATTGGCCAAGTTTCAAGTCTCTAGCCCTTACGGTTTGGGCTGCACGATGCGTTTTAGGTCTGAATAATAATAATAATAATAATAATAATAATAATTAAAGCTGCGAGCAGCATTTAGCGGGGTTCAAGCCTTTAAGGCCTTTAAGCACACAAGCATCAAAAGACATCAAGTTTTATTTAGCAAGATTTTAAACACTGAAATAATTTAATTGGCTGTGGCGGCAATGTTTTTTGAGATAGGCCAATGTCCTCATAGACATACATGGGACCTTGGACCAAGACACTGCATACCAATTTTCAAGTCAATCGGACTAGCGGTCGGGTAGTTATAGCCATTTTCATGTTTTTTTCATGTTATAGCGCCACCAAGTGTTCAATCATCGCGATTTCTTTATCCTGACCAAAGACTGAGCCCATACACATGTGTATCAAGTGTGGTGAAGATATCTCATTTCTTTCTTGATTTATAGCCATTTTAGTAAAATAGGCTCCTCCCACAACAGTCGTTTTCCGCCCCTTAGCGACCGTGAATAGAAATTTAATTTCAATTATTATTGATATTCAGACTCCAGAGAACATTTCTGCACTGGTTTGGTTCCGATCAAGCAAGAAACCTAGGACTAGTTTGCAAAAGTAGTTTTTTAACAAAATTCAAAATGGCTGAAAATGTATCATGGCGCAAATGAAATCGGAGATATGCATTTTGTTCGTCATGGACTCACCTTTCCAATGATATAAGACACTTGAGTCTACGACATACGGTTTAGGAGTTATGAGCAGTTTCGCGCAATTGATTGCTATAGCGCCACCTATAGGCCAATCTGGCTCATAATTTGATAACCTCTCCTCTCTGTTTGTACTACCTATTGGCCAAGTTTCAAGTCTCTAGCCCTTACGGTTTGGGCTGCACAATGTGTTTTACTGCAGAATAATATTATTTTGTGTGTAGTACAATAAAATGAACAGCGGGGGGCGGCAAACGACCACTTATTGGCTTAATATACCAGAACTCTGTAATGTTAACATTTTTTTACTTTTATAGAGGCAAATATTGTCCGAACTGTCTGAAATTTTTCATGCTTGTTTAGAGGCATAGGATACATGTTCTGACTTGTTTTTAAGTAGATCTGAGCATTCATTTAATAGAGAGATGGAAAATACTATTTACAGCCAATACAGGCAATTCACCATAGGGAATACATGGTTTTCAAAGCTTTTTAACAGTTTTAGCGCCACCTATGGTCCGATCTCCATGAAACTTTGCATGCTTCTTCAGCATGTTATGTCACATATACATAACAATATTCGTGACGTTTTGAGTTTTCCTTTAAGATTTATAGGCTATTGAGTGTATTTTGCTACGTCCCTCTTCTAAATGATCCTTTTATAGCCATCCAAATGCAAAAGTTGAACTTTTTTTGATAAGTATTGATCTAGAGAGTCCATAGAATTGTCCTAGACTGGTTTGGTTCCGATCGGGCAAAAAACCAGGGACTAGTTCGTAAAAGTAGGTTTTTAACATAATTGCAAATATTTAATGAACGATTTGATTGACAGCAATGGTTCTAGAGGCAAAGGTGTTCAATATGAAGAGATCTATCAAATGATATGCATATTTTGTGGATGTGTGCAACACCACGTGATTACAGAGCCATAAAACTCATTAGCACCAACTAGTGGCCGATTTGTTTCAAAATTCTTACAGACCTCTAGGGCCATGAGTCAAACATGCCCATCGAGTTTCGTTCCGATTGGCCTCCGTTAACCTTGTCTAATAGGTGCTTAAATTTAATTGGCTGTGGCGGCCATGATTTTTGAGATACGCCAATGTCCTCATAGACATGCATGGTACCTTGGACCAAGACACTGCATACCAATTTTCAAGTCAATCGGACTAGCGCTCGGCAGGTTATAGCCATTTTCATGTTTTTTTCGTGTTATAGCGCCACCAAGTGTTCAATCGTCGCTATTTTTTTATCGAGACCAAATACCGAGCCCATACACATGTCTACCAAGTTTGGTGAAGATATCTCATTTTGTTCTTGAGTTATAGCTGTTTTAGTAAAATAGGCTCCTCCCACAACATTCGTTTTCCGCCCCTTAGCGACCGTGAATCGAAATTTCAACTTTTTTTCGATAATTATTGATATTCAGACTCCATAGAACATTTCTGCACTGGTTTGGTTTCGATCAAGCGAAAAACCTAGGACTAGTTTGCAAAAGTAGTTTTTTGACAAAATTCAAAATGGCGGAAAATCTATCATGGCGCAAATGAAATCGGAGATATACGTTTTGTTCGTCATGAACTCACCTTTCCAATGATATAAGACACTTGAGTCTACGACATACGGTTTAGGAGTTATGAGCAGTTTCGCGCAATTGATTGCTATAGCGCCACCTATAGGCCAATCTGGCTCATAATTTGATAACCTCTCCTCGATTTTTCTACTATCTATTGGCCAAGTTTCAATTCTCTAGCCCTTACGGTTTGGGCTGCACGATGCGTTTTACGGCAGAATAATAATAATAATAATAATAATAATAAAAATCAGTACAATTACAATAGGGTTTCAGCACTTCGTGCTTGAACCCCTAATAATAAAAATCAGTACAATTACAATAGGGTTTCAGCACTTCGTGCTTGAACCCCTAATAATAATAATAATAATAATAATAAAAATCAGCACAAATACAATAGGTGTTCAGCACTTCGTGCTTGAACCCCTAATAAGCGGCAGCCCCTCAACTGTTTATCAATTTGCTATTGTCCAGTTTTGGTGAGCCCATTTGAATAGCCTCAGTTTCCTGTTCCTAGCTGACAGGAGTGGCACTGATGTGTCTTCTGCTGCTGTAGCCCATCTGATTTTGCCCACAGAACTCCCATTCTCTAGATATGCTCTCTTTTCTGGACCATTCTCTGTAAACCCTAGATATAGTTGTGTGTGAAAATCCCAGTAGATCAGCAGTTTCTGAAATACTACCAGCCCGTCGGGCACCAACAACCACATGGCGTGATCAAAGTCACTTAAATCTCTTTCTTCCCCACTCTGATGCTCAGTTTGAACTTCAGAAGATCGCCTTGACCATGTAACATGCCTAAATGTATTGAGTTACAAATTATTTACTTCTAGCTTCTGACCAAGGCTGTATCTCAATACTAGTTCTACTCGATCTTAGTGCTGCATTCGATACTATAGATCATAAAATACTCATAGATCGACTTCAAAATTATACTGGTGTTCAGGGACAGGCATTAAACTGGTTTAGATCGTACTTATCAGACCGCTACCATTTTGTCTGTCTAAATGGGGAAAAATCCAGGATGATGTCAGTAGACTATGGGGTGCCGCAAGGATCCGTATTAGGCCCTCTGCTATTCTCAATATATATGCTACCGCTTGGTAATATTATAAGAAAACATGGAATTAATTTCCACTGTTATGCTGATGACACTCAATTATATATTTCATCACGACCGGACGAAAACGCTAAATTATCTAAACTGACAGCGTGTGTTGAAGATATTAAATACTGGATGACGTGTAATTTTCTGCTATTAAATTCAGATAAAACGGAGGTATTACTTATTGGTCCAAAAAACTGCCCACAAAACCTCGCACAATACAACTTTACCTTGGAAGGATGTCCTGTCACTTTATCCACTACAGTAAAAGATCTAGGTGTTATACTAGACCGCAACCTGACATTCGAAAATCATATTTCATATGTTACAAGAACGGCATTTTTCCACCTTAGAAACATTGCTAAGCTACGTAACATGCTATCTATTCCTGATGCAGAAAAGTTAGTTCATGCATTCATGACCTCGAGATTAGATTACTGTAATGCTTTATTAGCTGGTTGTCCTGCATCCTCAATAAACAAACTACAGTTAGTCCAAAACGCAGCTGCTAGAGTTCTTACTAGGTCAAGAAAATATGATCATATAACACCAATTTTATCATCTCTACACTGGTTGCCTATTAAGTTCCGTATCAATTACAAAGTATTGCTACTGACCTATAAAGCCCTAAATGGTTTAGCTCCAGTGTATCTAACGGATCTTCTATCGCCCTACAACCCATCGCGCTCTTTAAGGTCACTAAACTCTAGGCTTCTGGTCATTCCTAGGATATCTAAGTCCACTAAAGGAGGGAGGGCTTTTTCACATTTGGCTCCTAAACTCTGGAATAGTCTTCCTGATATTGTCCGAGGTTCAGACTCGCTGTCCCAGTTTAAAACTAGATTAAAGACACATCTCTTTAGCCAAGCATTCACATTATAATTGCCTTCTATACTACAGTTAAATGGGAACAACAGCATTAATATAATATTCTGAACAGCAGCTACGCTAATTATTTCCCATATGCTTTTCTGTTGTTATCTCGGGACACTAGTCCCGAGGTAAATAGTTCGTCAGCTCCAGTTTGTATCCAGCCTCTCATGAAGACTTCGGATGCCCCAACACCTGTGATGAGACGACTCCACGCCTGTGAAGAGACGACTCAACGCCAGCGTTGTTATGGCCTAAATTAATATACGACTGATTATCTTTTTCGAACATTGTTCTTTAACATTGTGTTTCTAACATTTTTTATACTGTTCATCTATGAAATGCACTTTCTGTAAAGCTGCTTTAAAACAATGTGTATTGTGAAAAGCGCTATACAAATAAATTTGAATTGAATTGAATTGAATTGAGTTGCAGCCAAGTGAATGGCTGATTAGATATTTATGTTAACAAACAGATGAACAGGTGTACCCAATAAAGTGGCCGGTGAGTGTACATTACTTTGAACAGAAAATGCAGATAAGCCACTCTCTCATGACAGTTAAGTTAACGTACTAAAGTGTAATCTTCTAGTGTTTATATTTTAGAAATAGTGATAATTTTATATTTTTGAACATTTATTCTGCTGATGACTAACCCATTATATATACAGCTTGAATTATATATAAAATTGTAACCAGGAATCTATATATATATATATATATATATATATATATATATATATATATATATATATATATATATATATTAAGGCTAGTTTGAACTACTATCTTTTTAAGTTAGTTCTGAAACATTTAATGGTGAAATTTTTTATTTTTTTTTTACAGATAAAGAACAATCTGTATCCTTTTCATACAATTAATTTGTCTTTGTTCGTGTTGATGCACTATGAGAACAGCAGGGTTGTGTTTAAGCAACTCTATTAGCATGCATTAATTCACAAATATAACAATCAATTCATCACATATTAGAGAACTAGCTTCCCTGCTGACGCTGTTACACACCTGCTGAGTGTCGAGGGAGCTCTTAAGCATTAATGAAGAGTGTATTAACCTCCTGTCTTGAACTACTAGCTCTCTCGCTCTGATCTTAAACAGCCTTTCTCAAAGCAAACTGAGCAGACACTATCGCCAGGATACTGTCTTCCACACCCTATTGAAGTGTGTGTGTTTGATTGTGCTACACAAACACGTACACACAAATATTTCACAGCACAGCTGGATGTGTTTTGGGGAGACATCAAACAAAGCTCGTTTTGAATGGTAATGAGGAGATGTGCATTTTCAAAGGGGCTTGTTGGAAATGGAAGTCAGCAGCACTTTACATAATTACCAACGAAATTGCCAATGACGACGGGAGGGAGAGATTATTAGCATGAGTGCTATGACACTTCACTGTATAGAGCACAATCTGTGTTAACAGATTACACAAAGACAATCGATGTTTCAACAAACAATGAATAGCAAATTACATGACCAAATGCATGTAAATAATATAAATAAATAAAACAAGAAAATAAAAAGGAATATATAGCAATATTATAAATATATGATACTAAATGTTAATTTTTGTAACTACAGTTGAGCTCAAAAGCATACATACCCATTTGCAGAATCTGCAAAAATGTTAATGACAAAATAAGAGGGATCAGCATGTTATTTTTATTTTGTACTGTCCAGGAGCCATATTCACAAAACATCTTAAGGCTAAAAGTAGCTCCTAACTTGCTGATTTAGGAGAAACTCTTAAAAATAATCGCTGTGTCAGTCCTAATGTTAGGACTCCTATTATTTTTTTTTTTTGCTCTAAGAGTATTTCACAAAGCATTTAAGCACTAAAACCAGCTCCTACATCTGTGTCCAAATCACAAACAATCCTAATGGCTCAGCAATCCGCCCAAAGACACCATTGAAGCCATAGGCATTATTCAGGACAGTACAAAATAAAAAATAACATGCATTTTGTATGATCCCTCTACATTTTTGCAGATTCTGCAAGGGGTATGTAAACTTGAAAATGTAAATGCTGTAAAAAAATTTAACGCAATTAACACAGCGTCCGTTTTTTGTATGTCATGTATTACATTATATGATCATGCTCTTATTCACACAAATTCTTTAAAACCATTCAAGACAAGGGGAACGCCAGAATCAAGTTCTCTTTTGCAATTGAACAGAAAATAACACACAATCATGCCAAAATGTCAGTTTTGCTGAATATCCTCATAAGAGCAGTCAAATAAAGTCTTAAATGAACGTAAAATGCTGTGAGAAAATGAAAAACACTTGGGGTTACTTGACTGTAACCCTGTTCCCTGATAAAGTGGAACGAGATGCTGCAGGAAGTTATGTATATGGGAAGTGTCTTATCATGACCCGCTGTGAAAAGTGTGTTTAAACAAGTCAATGAAATTGACCTGGAGGTATTATAGCCTCTGTCGGTGACGTCATCAGCGCGCACCTGCTACATGAGGCTATAAATAGATGAGCCCCAGCTGTAAGCCTTCAGGTCTCTTTTGTTTGAAGACCAGTCCTGGGACATCATCAGCACGGCACTGCAGTGCAGCATCTTGTTCCGCTTTATCAGGGAACAGGGTTACAGTCAAGTAACCCTAAGTGTTCACTTTCAAAAGCTACACTCAATGCTGCATGAAGTTATGCATATGGGAACGAGAATACCCATGCCACCGTGCTTGATGGTGTCTGGTCCCCTTACGGTTGTGTAGGTGTGCACAAGGACGCAAGAGACCTCAGACATTAGCTTGCGATGACGACTCAAGGACGTGAGAGCCCGGACTGGCATGAGCATCCAAGCTATAAAATCTTATGAATGTGTGCGGAGAGGACCAAACTGCCGCATCACACACACTTTGTAAGGGGGCACCCCTTGCTAACACAGTAGAAGACCCCCCTGGTGAGCCCTTAATCCTATAGGCGAAGCTTGACTGTGCGCCTCATAGGAAAGAGAAATAGCATCCCTGAACCAAAGGGACATGGTTTGTTTGGTAGAGGTAGAACCTCTGTTAGGGCCCCCATGACAAACAAACAGCTGCTCTGACTTACGCCACTGGCTAGTGCGGTGGATGTAGGCCTGAAGAGCACGGACTGGACCCTGTCTATGAATTTACTCCTGATCCGGCATTGTGAACGGCGGAGGGCAGAAGATTTCAAACCGAAACCGTACCCCCCATCAGAGACAAAAGGTTCCTCCTCCCGTTGAGGAGAGACACTATCTCCGAGAACCAAACTCTGTTCGACCAACGCAGCGCTATCGATAAGAGGCAAGACCCTTGTTGGCGAACCCTGACTAGAACTCCTGGGAGCAGAGCGACTGGAGGGAAGGCATACAGGCGCATTTTGGGCCATGTATGAGCCATCACATCCAGACCCAGCGGGGCTGGGTGACTGAGAGAGAAGTATAGGGGACATTGCACTGTCTGAAAAGAGGTGAAGAGATCCACTTCCGCTCTGTAAAATCTGGTCCAGATTTGCTTGACTACTTCTGGTTGGAGTTTCCATTCCATTTGTAATTTATGTCAGGACAGTAAATCTGCTCCCACATTCAACCACCCCTGAATGTACACTGCTCTGAGTAACAGGAGCTTGTCCTGGGCCCAGGTCTCACTATTCTGTTCAGATAGCGTGAGCGCAGACCTCCCTGGTGATTTATATATGAGACTGTAGCTGTATTGTCCACCCACACTAGGACATGACAGCCACTCAAGGTGCCGAGGCAGTTGATGTGTGTTGATTGAGCTGATGACCCTCCCATTCCCCTTAGGTTGGATGACCACTTAAGGCCGCACCCCAGCCTGTCAGGGAAGCATCCATTGTTAACAATTTGCGACAACAAGGTACGCCTAGAGTGGGACCCAAGGCAAGAAACTGGGGTCTGAACCATATAGTTAGTGTACGAAGCCACATGGCGTGCCACTTTTATTTGCTTGAGGATTGGCCCTAAAAGCCTCTGGCTTTTTGCCACAACTGAAACGGTCTTATGTGTAACAACCCCAAAGGGAAAACCCGTGGATGCTGAAGCTTTAACGCCCAAGAGTGAACCTCAGGAACTTCCTGTTGTGCCAGTATTTATATGTGAACACATGCGTCCTTCAGATCAATCATGCCGAACCAATTGCGATGTTTGCGACAAGACCATCCTTACGGTTAACATCTTGAACTTGAGTGCTTTAACTGTACGGTCTAAGATCTAAGATTGGACATATTGTATATAATATATACAATATATATATAATATATATTCATATAAAACAATATATAATTTATATATGTAAGCTTTGCCCACAAGAGCCGAAGAGTGTTTTCTACATGGCTTCGTGGGGAGGTAGGTCTCTTTAATGAAGATGCAGACCCAGGCGAGAGATAGCTCGCAAGCGTCTCTTCCACCTGGGGCATCTCTACATACCCACGCGACTTTGCATCCACGATAGTCGAAAATGTCGAGGTCGAGGGCACAAAAACATGTGAAGTAACTGGTTTTCTCCATGACTTTGCCACCGGACAGAAACCTAATCTCAAGCTCACTGCGTTTGGGGATCTCTCGTTCACGGTTCCAGTCAAACTGTACCTTGGCCACCGCGCGAACAACCACCTCGATAAATTCCTCGTCACTGATTTACTATCATGTGAGGAACGATCGCAGTCTGGCTGCTCGAAGTCCACTGACCCAGAGATTCATCATCATTCACAAAGAAACACCGGAGCGTGCTTTGGGATCACGTGAGGATATATTTGGTGAGCGAGCAAGCAAAAGGGATGGACCCGTCTCTTGCTCGTCAGCCAAACCCATTCGGGAGCCACGCAACGTGGATGTGGACTGAAAGTAGCCAAGATGAGCACAAAGCATTTTAACTGTGAAGGCTTGTATTGCTCACACTCGTCTGACTCAATGCAGCGACCGCATGCTCCTCCCCAAAAACACACAGCAGTAACAGTGTCCAGTTCTTTTATTTGGAAGAGAACATGGAGAGACACAGTGTTTACCCTGCTGATTCATTTTCAACTGATTAGATTTCTTTCAGCTCTTTTCACTGATGTTTCTTTGTAACAGAGATGGAAAGAGAGAAATCTGCACACTGCCAGTTGAAAACTAACTCCTAACAAAGATCTCAAGTCGACTTTTGAAAGGTAGAGAGAGATTTTTCAGAGAGAGATTGCTCGAGTTCTTACTAGAACCAGGAAGTATGACCATATGAGCCCAGTTCTGTCAACACTGCACTGGCTCCCTATTAAACATTGCATACATTTTAAAATATTGCTTATTACTTACAAAGCACTAAATGGTTTAGCTCCCCAGTACTTGAGCGAGCTCTTAACACATTATACTCCATCACGTCTACTGCGGTCTCAAAATTCTGGCCAGTTGTTAATACAGAGAATATCGAAATCAAATGCAGGCGGTCGATCCTTTTCCTATTTAGCACCTAAACTCTGGAACAGTCTTCCTAACATTGTATGGGAAGCAGACACACTCTGTCAGTTTAAATCTAGACTAAAAACACATCTCTTTACACATAAAACACTTTTTCAATTAAATGATTGTTAGGCTGCATTAACTAGGTCAACAGGAACCGGGAACACTTCCCATAACACCTGATGTACTCATTACATCATCACAAGAATGGCATCTATGCTAATGTTAGTCTCTCTGTTTTATCCCGAGGTTTCCGGGCCGTATCCAGATCAGACGGTGGACCTGCACCCAGACATGACCAACGCATGACCCTGAAGTGTCTGCAGAGACTGTGTCAATTAGACTCCCCCTGAAATTGCCTCGTCGATACGGCATCCCCAATAAACCCGTCTCCGGCGTGATGACTCAGATTGTTTGAATATTAAAATTTTATAATTGTTAAAACGATATTTCATTCTCAATAAACCCGTCTCCGGTGTGTTGCCTCCGATCCTTCGAATATTGCACTTTAATATTTATTTAATCAACACATCATCCTCAATAAACCCGTCTCGGGCATGTTGCCTCTGATCTTTCGAATATTCTGATCTATTATGACCTCTGACCAGTAAAGTTGCCAGAATAATAATCATACACTGTTTGTTAATTGGTCAGAGGAGAACTGGCCCCCCGACTGAGCCTGGTTTCTCCCAAGGTTTATTTTTCTCCATTAGGTCACCTGATGGGGTTTTGGTTTCTTTGCCACTGTTGCCTCTGGCTTGGCTTGCTCAGTTGGGGACACTAAATTTCACTAAATGTTTCTTAATTTTTTCAACTAAATATCCAAATAAATCTAATTATTAAACTAAATTAAACATATAAACTAAATTACTGTATGATAATTAAAATGAACTGATGACATCACTGTTTTCTCCAGAATGGCTATACTGCATTATTTTGCTGTTTAACACTGTGAAGCTGCTTTGAAACAATCTGCATTGTTAAAAGTGCTATATAAATAAAGTTGACTTGACTTGACTTGTGGAAGTCAATCGAGATACGTGTGGAAAATATATGAAGTAATTTATTAAATCTAGCAGTGATTTCATAATTACCGGTAGTCCCAGAGGGTTAAATAGGATGGTGAAATGGTGAAAAGGATGGTGAAATACTCTGTAAAATCCACTTTAAGTCAGGGACAACCAGTCAAATGGAAACTGCCAAAAGACTATAAAGGAAAGTGATTTTAAAATGTTGTCCTGATTAAAAAAAACAAACAAACTAAAAACACACACAGACAAAGGCTGTTTTGGCTGTGAACAGTAGAGGGCAGAAGAAGACTGCCCTCTACCATTCACAGCCTAGATTAACGAGAGGCAGAGAGAGAGAGAGAGAGAGAGAGAGAGAGAGAGAGAGAGAGAGAGAGAGAGAGAGAGAGAGAGAGAGAGAGAGAGAGAGAGAGAGAGAGAGAGAGAGAGAGAGAGAGAGAGAGAGAGAGAGAGAGAGAGAGAGAGAGAGATTGACTGAGGGTAGATATTAGTGAGAGAGTATGTCCACGCATGAGTGTGTTAGTGTAGGTATGAGAGAAATATTAATCTCTTTCTCTCTCTCTCTCTCTCTCTCTCTCTCTCTCTCTCTCTCTCTCTCTCTCTCTCTCTCTCTCTCTCTCTCTCTCTCTCTCTCTTTACATTCTGCTCTGGAGCTTTGTCAATTTCCCACATGACTGCTTTTTGAAAGCCACATTTCCTCAGCCATGTGAAGGTACATGTGTATGTGTGTGGGTCAGTTTTTTTCCTGCTGTTCTTACAATAATAGTAAAACCTGCCATCACCTACATTGTGGGGAGAAGTCAACGGAGACATGGGGAAAACAGCATAATAAACATACTAAATTCAATTTTAAAAATATTCATGAGAGGATTATTTTAGGGGATAGAAAATATAATTAGATCAGTTCAAAAACAACAATGGAAAGTCCCCTACCCTAATAAAAATACAAATGTGTGTCAGGATCAGCTAGTACTTATTCAGTAGTCAAACCTACATTGTGAGGTAACCAAGGCCTTATAAAAAGACTAAATTATTTATCATGGTTGGCAGCTAATGTTAATGTGATATTATGAGTATGTAATACCTCTTGTTCTCATGGCATTGAATAATAATTTTTTAAAAAATGATGGTCTTATGATGATGGTCTGTCCCATTCTTTTATTCACATTTGTTCAATGTATAATATGTGTTAAACAAAACTTTTTTCTGAAACTTTAAAATGCCTCTCTCAAGATGCCAACTCTAACCAATCAAAGCACAAAGAAACTCAATTTGCAATCCTAACAAACCACATTAAATTAAATGAATAAATGAATAAAGGCTAAAAAAATATATAAAATAAAATAAAAAAAATAAAATATAAATATAATATAAAAAATATTTTGGGAAAAAAATCTGACAAGAAACTTTCACTATACATCTGTCAGGGTTATTTTTGCCTGTTTTTGGATTTTTGTCTTGTATGTTAGGCCTAGTACGTTGACCGGGAGGGGACATGTTTGGTTCAGATAGTTTAAACTCATGAGAATGTCATAATATGCCATGGCCACAAGATATTAATTTGTTGGAACGTCATATTAACTAGGGGAACGGTATAATAACGGTATAATATCCATGAGATCGTTTGGTCAAGGTAACAACATCATAATGTTGTGGCCACACGATGTAAAGTCGTGGCCTCGAGATCATACGTTAAAGGAACGATATAAAAATAAATAATTAAAAGTAAATATTATTATAGGCCTATTCATTTCTGGGGGGTATTCCAGAAAGCTAAGTTAACTTACCGTCACATATACCTTGAACTCTCGGTTGATTAACCCAAACCTTGCTTACTCGAGGTATGCTAGTTCCAAAAACGTGACCGTGAGTAAGTTCAGCCAACTCAGAGTATGTTCCCGGTTAACACACAAGACATTCTCAGCAGAGCGACGAATCGATGATTCACCATGGAAACAGACGATAAGAGTGCTGTTCTACTTCCTTCTTCTTCTTTTGGTTAATTGCGAGTTATTGTTATAGACGCGAGTTATAGTTATAGACGGAGCCCTGGAACTGAGTAAGGTCTCTATCACCTCTGCCGACAGGCCAGCCTCTAGGTACCTGACCCCCTCAAGGGCCAGACCCAAAGGTTCCAAACCTCCGGCCGGGGGTGAAATATTGTACCCCCCGCCTGAGATTATTCTTTTAATAAGTCATATTTATTCACTGAAAATAAGGATTATATTTTTGTTTGATGCCAACTAATTCAATGCAGATCCATGTGTGAGATGACAATAAAATTAATATATTTGAATTGCATTAACATTTAAACTTATTATTATTATTATTTTTATTCTAAATCTTTAGAATTAATTAGTCCTGGGCAAATTAACGAGTTAACACTGGTGATTATTTTTTTCAGTTTAACGCATTCAAAATATTTAACGAAATTAACGCAGCATCCGTTTTTATATCAGTTTTTGCCCAGCATTACATTATATGATCACGCTCTTATTCATATAAATGCTTTCAAACCATATTAGCGTGACAAGACACAAGAGAACGTGCTGTCCTTTCTGTGTGTGTGTGTCATGTCAGCTGGGACACACACACACACACACACACATTCGCCGCACAGACTAGTGATGTCCGGTTCGCGAACGAATCATTCTTTTGAAGCGGTTCTTTTTAGTGAACCGGTCGAACCAGTTCACCAAATCGGACTGAATCGTTCTAAACAGTTTGCATCTCTAGTAAGCACTAATCCACAAATGTATAAAGTTAATCACTTTTTGACGTGTCTGACTGTCCCTCTGACTCAAAATAAACCAACATCCTGGAGTTATTCAGTTACTCCAACAGTACACTTAACCTACTGTAGAGAGAACTGATGATGACGAGCACGTCAGCGAGCAGAAGCTGATGATACTGAGCATGCGTGCAGCGCACACGAACGAGCATAGCCTACACGGCCTGTCACAGTTCTCGTTCTCGAGTTAAGAATCGGTTGCAGCGGTTTTCGGATCACCAGTACACTGAATCGAGAACGTACGCGGACCGGTCTGTCACAGTTCTCGTTCTCGAGTCAAGAATTGGTTGTAGCGGCTTTCGGATCACCAGTACACTAACCGAGAACTGTTTATTTCGGACATATCCGATTTGAGAACCGATGAACTGATACTGACTGAGCATGCGTGTGATTTTTCAAGAGAACGAAAAGCAAGTTTTGTTGAACATCGAGACGTGTTATAATATAAAACATCGTGGAAATATGTTTTCATCATTTCAAGTTCATTACTGTCTTATCACTGTATGAGCATGTGATTGACTATTTATGATTGAAGTATTTATTTATTTAAAAGATTAATGTTTAAGTGTAGTTATAGTTAATGAGGACACATTCACAAATTGGGTTAGTATTAAATAAACAATTTTTTTAATAAAAATATATTAAAGTGTTCAAATAATACACACATTTTAAAAAGAACAATTGCTGGAAAAGTGCACTTACACACTGTAATTGTCTTACACACTATATTTAACAGGTATTGCCTGTTGTTCGTAAATGAAAAAAGTTATTGTGCTTTATCAAAAATAATTAAATAATAATAATAATAGCAAAAACAAAGTACAAAGGCAGTTTTAAACAGAGGCTAAGTTACCATATGCAGCTTGACTGTCTCTTATAGGTTTGAATTCAGAAAAACAATCTGCCTAACTTTGTTAGGACTCCATTGTATTTCATTTGTAAACAAGGTGATATAAAGATAAAAATGACGTAGCCTAATCAAACTACAGCAAAGGTGAAGCAAGCGACTCCTTTTGAATCGCTCTGGCGGCTCTTGAATCTCAATTTCGTTCTCGTTCTCGAGTCAAGAATCGGTTGCAGCGGTTTTCGGATCGGAACGGCTCGGGTTACGTCTGTAACCCTTGTTCCCTGAGAAGGGAACGAGCACTGCGTCGGAACGACATTTTGGGGATACTCCCTAAGCATTAGCGAATCTGAAGTCCGTATAGAAACTAAACCAATCTGATTGGCATGCGTGATGACGTCACTGTGACGGCGTACCCGGAAGTATAAAAGGGGAGCCGGCGCATTGAAACGGCAGCTATTGCTCTGAAGCATGCGCTCCAGGCGTGCCGAGGTGTGGTGACGCGACGCAGTGCTCGTTCCCTTCTCAGGGAACAAGGGTTACAGACATAACCTGAGCCGCTCCCTTTCGAGGGAACTCTCACTGCGTCGGAACAACATTTTGGGGAACGAGTACCCACTAGCCCACACCAAGGGTAGCGCCTGCCCTAGTGTGAAGCCGGAGACCGGGCACAACTAGGACTTGAGTACCCTAGCGCCAGGCACTGTAGGGAGATACTTCTCCACCCCTTCCTTTTCCGCGCCCCAACCGGTGAGGGAGGCGTCTGTTGAAACGGTTTCCCGGCAACAGGACGCTCCCAACACTGGCCCCTGGGACAGAAACCAAGGTTTCTTCCATATAACTAGGGAACGAAGGCATCTGCGCGTTACCCTGATCATACGGAAAGGATTCCCTCTGGGGGAAAACCCCTTGGTTTCCAACCACCACTGTAGAGGTCTCATGTGCAGCAGGCCAAAAAGTATCACGTTGGACGCTGCTGCCATGTGCCCCAGCACTCTCTGAAAGTGCTTCCCAGTGAAGGTTCCTTCTTCCGCCGTCACGTGAGGCGGAGGATGAAAAACCCGCAGAACCAAAGACCTGACCACCCCTGATGACACCTCGGGCACCCAGCCCTGCCTAGGGTGAAGGATAGCATTAACTCCCACGGGGGAAAACTCCAGGCAAGTCGGCGTTACCGCCGAGGCCTAGAGATCCCCCACTCTTTTTCCTTTAGCGATGTAATCGGTAGGAGAAAAGCCACCTTAGGGTCAAGTTATTTGGTTCATCCGACTCCAATGGCTCAAAGGGGGCCTCAGCCAGCCTTCGAGAACCACTGCCAGATCCCAGGTTGGGAGTCTGGAACGAGCCACAGGCCTCATCCTCCGAGCCCCACGGAGGAACTGTAAAACCAGCTGGTGCCTACCCAAGACCATCACCCAAAGGAGTGTGGAAAGCCCCATGGCAGCCACGGACACCCTGAGTGTGGACGGGGTTAGACCCGCAGAGAAGCAATCTTGGAGGAACTCCAGCACTGAAGCCACCGGCCAGTTAACTGGGTCCACCTCACGCTCCCTGCACCAAGTGGCTCACCACTTGGGGCTGTACAGTCTCCTTGAAGACGGAGCCCTGGAACTGAGTAAGGTCTCTATCACCTCTGCCGACAGGCCAGCCTCTAGGTACCTGACCCCCTCAAGGGCCAGACCCAAAGGTTCCAAACCTCCGGCCGGGGGTGAAATATTGTACCCCCCGCCTGAGATAGGAGATCCCTCCTCAGAGGAATCTGCCATGGAGGACCTGCCAGCAGAGCTATGATATCCGAGAACCAAACTCGCGTCGGCCAACGGGGTGCTACCAGAAGTAGGCTGACCCTGTGGACAGTGGGACATCTCGCGAGACGCAAACAGGTCCACTTCCACTGGGCCGAACCTCTCACACATGGCCTCCACCACCTCCGGGTGGAGTCGCCACTCCCCGGGCCTCAGCCCCTGCCTCGACAGGATGTCTGCTCCCTGATTTTGGACCCCCGGGACATACATTGCCCTAATGGACAACAGTTTCCCTTGGGACCACAGGAGAATTTGATGCGCCAGTCTGCATAGAGGGCGCGACCTCAAACCCCCCTGATGATTAAGGTACGCTACAACAGACGTATTGTCTGTTCGTACCAAGACATGTTGGCCGCGGAGGTCCGGGAAAAAGCTCCTGAGAGCTTTATAGACCGCCATCATCTCCAGGCAATTTATGTGCCAGGAGGAATGATGGCCCTCCCACGGGCCCCTCGCAAAGCGGCCATCCATGACCGCGCCCCAACCAGTGAGGGAGGCGTCTGTTGAAACGGATTTCCGGCAACAGAACGCTCCCAACACTGGTTCCTGGGACAGAAACCAAGGTTTCTTCCATATAACTAGGGAACGCGTTACCCTGATCATACGGAAAGGATTCCCTCTGGGGGAAAACCCCTTGGTTTTCAGCCACCACTGTAGGGGTCTCATGTGCAGCAGGCCAAAAGGTATCACGTTGGACGCTGCTGCCATGTGCCCCAGCACTCTCTGAAAGTGCTTCACAGTGATGCTGTGGCCTAGCCTTATTCCTGAGACCATCGCCAGTATGGTCTCAACTCGCGCAGGAGACAGTTGTGCCCGCATCGTTGTCGGGTCCCATACGATCCCTAGGAACGTAGTCCTCTGGGACGGCGACCGATTCAAATACCTGAGGTTTATAATCGGACGCAACCCTCCATCCTTTTTGGGAACTATAAAGTACCGGCTGTAGAACCCGGACTCCCTCTCCGGCGGAGGAACACACTCTATGGCTTCCTTCGCCAGCAAGGATTTTACTTCTAGTTCCATTACCTGAACCCGCTCTGGTACCACTGCAGTCCAGTTCAACCCCCTGAAACTTGGAGGAGGGTGACCGAACTGCAGTCTGTAACCCTTTTCTACAGTACGCAGGACACATGTAGAAATATTCGGAAGGCATTTCCATGCGCCGAGATAATCTACTAAGGGAATCAGCCTCTCGAGGCTGGCGTCGGGTGTTAGACGAGCCTCGTCCCCAACCCCCTGAAGCGGATGACCGGCAGGAAGTGGTTGGGAGCGATTCTCTGTGTGCGAACGCGCACGCTGCCCAGCCGCAGGTCTTTCCAGAGGCGGCTGGAGCAGCATGCGTTCGCGGGAAATCGATGTGGCCCGAGGCGTCATAGACGGCGGGATTCCACATCGATTTCCCCAGAGCGCCGCAGAAGAAACAACCTCGGTTGCCCTTCTGCAGGGGGGGGAACCGCCCTTAGAAACCCTGCCGCAGCTAGGGCTTCTTCCCAGCAGCCTTCCGTGCCCGGAGTACGTTCCTTAGATCGCCTCTGGGAGCGGAAGGCTGCTGGTGAGTCTGCTGGAGAGAGCGCCGTCTCTGTTGCCAAGCTCCCGGAGGAGGGGCTCTAGAGGCGACGCTCTCCCTCTGCAGCTGACGGTGCGAGGAGCTGGTGGACGGCTGAGGTTGCCCCCTAGGGGCCGCCTTCCCCGGCTCTGAGCGGCGAGGGACGAATTGGCGGAAGGCTCAACCGCGTCGCCAAATAGACCCGAAGGCGAAATTGGGGAGTCTAGGAGAAAGGACTTGTCCTTCTCCTTCATCCCCGACAAGTTCAGCCAAAGATGTCTCTCCACAGTCACCATGGATGCCATGGAGCAGCCGATGGCACGGGCTGTCTCCTTGGTGATGCGGAGAGACAAATCCGCAGCCTTCCTCAATTCTAAAACGTTCTCCGGAGAGGGGCCCTCATCGAGCTCTTTGAGGAGGTCGGCCTGGTAGGCCTGCAAGATTGAAAGCGTATGCAGGGAACTACCAGCCCGCCCAGCCGCCATATAGGCCTTGCCCACCAAGGATGAGGTATCCCGACAGGGCTTGGTGGGCAATACCGGGGCTTTGAGGGACGATGCAGAGTCAGGTGAAAGATAACTCGCGAGAGCCTCTTCCACCCGAGGCATCGTCCCATACCCTGCCTCGCGTGCCCCCAGCACGTTGGAATAGTCCAACACTGGAGGGTTAGAAACACGCGAGGAGAAGGGTTTCCTCCAAGATCTACCTGGGAAGAACGGCAAGCCCCGGCAAGGTGTTTGAACCCGGCGAGAAAGGACTGGGTGGCTGAACTTCCGGCACTTCCTGTGGCCAATCGATCTTTAATTTGGCCACCGCACGAGTCAACACCTCAACCAGCTCCTCTTGGCCGGGTGGATGAAGCGATGACATACTTCCTGCTTCTCCACCCGCCCCGATGCCACCCTCATCCGGCTCCTCAGAACCAGAGAGGATGAGCATTGGATCCTCAACCCCGGGGGAAGAAGCCGCAGCGCGGGCTTCCACACGGGGAGGAAGATCCTCGGAACTGTCAGAAGAGGATTGGGAAAGTGCTGCAGCAGTCCCAAAACCTTCTGACAAGTCCCGCTGTGAACCCCATGATCTGCGACGCCGAGCCGCCTCAGCGACCGCGGGTCCAGAACCATGAGGTTCACGAGGCTGGCCGCCCTCATCAAATACGGCCAGCCGAGAGCGGAGCAGTCTGAGCGGGAGCAGCTCACAATATTGACAGGTGGCTCCCTCGAGAGTCGCCCGAGCATGCTCCACGCCCAAACAATGCACACAAAGCAGGTGTGCATCCGGGCCAGAGATATAACGTGGGCACGGACGCACACACTGCTTGTACTCTCTCTCATTCATCTTTTTCTTTTTCACACTTTCACACACACTCTTTAGACAGACAACAATAAATAGACAGACTTGAACACAGAGCGCAATGCTGAAGAGCAATAACTGCCGTTTCAATGCGCCGGCTCCCTTTTTATACTTCCGGGCACGCCGCCACAGTGACGTCATCACGCACGCCAATCAGATTGGTTTAGTTTCTATACGGACTTCAGATTCGCTAATGCTTAGGGAGTATCCCCAAAATGTCGTTCCGATGAAGTGAGAGTTCCCTCGAAAGGGAACTGTTTATTTCGGACATGTGCGATTGAGAACCGATGAGCTGATGATACTGAGAATGCGTAGAGCGACTGACAGACTGCACTGCGAGTCTCTCTGAACCGAACGAACAACAGCTGATATGAGCGTGTGTCTGTGAAACCACTCCGACATGAATGAGGGGAAAATCTGGCGAACCGTATTTATTTAATTACAAAAACATAGTAAGTGGATCATGGTTTCTGCACTGATGAAGACTGATTTATTGATTTTATAACTGTAAAGATCATTTGCATCACTGCATGTGTTTGGATGCTTTAGATGTAAAACTTTGTAATAAACTATCAGATTATGATGATATTTTATCTGACTGATGTTATGATTACTGACTTTATATATTTTAATGTGTAAAGTGTGTTTATCCAGCCCGCAATAGACTTGATGTAATTACGTCATCGTGAAATGACGTCATTACGTTTGAGCGCAAAAGAACTGGTGAACCGTTTTTTGATCCGGTTCATTGAAACGAACTGTCCGAAAGAACCGGTTCGTGGAAAAGAACCGAACTTCCCATCACTAGCACAGACAGACTCGCGCCAGTCTCGTGGCACGTGCACATATCGAGTTATCTTTTGCTCTTGAACAAACAATAACAACAACACAGAGAATTTTGCCAAAACACCAGTTTTGGCGAGTATTCTCACATTAGGAGTCTTAAATGAACTTAAAGAGTTGAGAGGAAATGAGATGCGCGCGGGACAGCGTCAAGTTCGGCAGTGTGTAATGCTTCGACCCAGATAACTCTCAATGAGTAATGAAAAATAAAGAGCTAGAAGGCGGAAGTCTGTATTTCACACATTTAATGGATGGTACACAGACACGCGCTGCCTCATACATGAGGGGTTCACTCTTTTATAGCGTTACAAATAAAATAAACAATATTATCACAGGGAGGTAGAGCAGACTTAACATCCACGGTGGTTCTCATACTCTCAGAAGATAAGAGTGCTCCTGCGTAAGATGGCTATCGTTAATGTTCATCATACTACAATGGGAACAGAGGAAAGTGTAGCTTTAATGATGATTAATCTATATTTAATTTATTATTTATGCAGTTAAGAAAGGTGTTTGATAACTATTACATTTCTGTATATATGTAACAGGGAAGGTTATAATATATGGGTAAACCATTTATTATAATGGGTTTATGTAAAGATTGTTTTAAGTTCACTTAAATTAATTTTTTTTTAAAGCCTAATAAATGTTGAAATTGGTAGCTTTCAGTGATACTGTAATGTAATGTCATTGATGTTTCATAGAGACTTCAGAGATACTGGCCTTCAGTCATAAAAAGATGCCATTACAACAAATCATTAAAATATGCTGTCTTTAAATTGTTTCTACATTAATTTGGAGAGTGTAAGTTAAATGCAGAGTAAGATGTGTAAAAAAGACAAGAGGCTAAGAGATTGTCAAGATCATTTGTGTAGCCTGCCTGACAGTATTTTCACAGACTAACACACGTCACATCTCTCATAGACTACAGTATTTAAAATAGCATGTATGCGTCAGTTATATTCTCAATTTAATTTACAGAGCAATCCCTGCAAAGTGTTTAGGTTAAGTATAGAAGAGACCAGGATTGTGCGTTGCACTCGCAAGACTTACAGCGGGGGGCGATGGTCACGATGGTTTCGCCCCTTCGGCACAACCCTACTGTACATTATGCTGAACTTGAATGCACATGAAATGAAAGGAAATAATTTTTCCCCGGCCTTAATTTGAGACCGGCTTTTATTTGTTCGTGCTGACCACGCCCCCGGCCACTATCAGAGGCCCGGCGTTTTATTGACTACAGGCTTTTATTTGAGGAAATACGGTATATGCTTTCTGGAATACCACCCTGGTAATTCCAGGTTGCAATGGTCGTGCAGGTTGTTTACGCATTAACTCGTGACCATGAGAAATTGATGTCATTCCCTCAAAATATGAAGTCTTGGCCACGAGAAAAAATATATAGTTCCCTCGACATATGATCTCGAGGCCACGACATGATGTTACCTCGAAAAAAATTCTCTCATGGCATGACTTAGTATCACGTTCCCACAAGTTAATACGACGTGGCCTAGACAAAACTAACTGAACTGAATGTCCCCTCCCGGTTATCATAGCCTAGTCCACACATACACAGGTATTTTTATAAACAGAGTTCCCTTTCAGTCGGTCACTTCGACGTACGTCGGTTGTACCGACGAATTGGAATCACTTCAGAGAGCCCCTATCAGCTTCGAGATTTAGAGAAAGTGCCAATGGGCCATTGGCGTGCGAGATTTGCATCTTGCGCTCCGCCCCGCGCCGCGGGTATAAACAGGAAGCGAGAGCAACGCACTGACGTCATTCACTTGATGAAGAGTTACAGACTGCTGCTTTCAGCGAAGAGAGAGAGAGAGAGAGAGAGAGAGAGAGAGAGAGAGAGAGAGAAGAGGACGCTTCTGCTGGCGTAAAGGTACACAACAGCGCGACCGCTAACCACTGCTGCATCAAACAAAACTGCTGTTCTCACAGCAACACTGTTGGTCTCGTGAGGGCTTGGTTATTCAGTGAGTGCAAACACAGGCTGCACTATTCCCTGTGTGTTGCCGCGGTTGTCCCTGGGTGCTTCATTACTTTCCTAAAGGGCGTTTCCTCACAAAAAGAGCAACACGGGTGTAACACTGCGTCTTTTTCAAGATGTCATTCCACCCTTGCGTTTCTGGATGCGGTCGTTCCCTCTCGCCCGCTGACGGTCACAATCGCTGTCTCACGTGCCTGGGCATACAGCACGCTGAGGCAGCGTTCTCATTGCGGGAACATGACTATCTCGGCGCTTAGGTCGAGACTCGCCTACCTCCAGGAAGGTGGAGTCCCCCTCCCCATACCTCGATCTATTGCTATCCCCCAGGATAGACCTACCCGTCTTGAACAAAAGAAAGCACAGATCTGACAAACACTTTCGGGGGTCTTCTCGGTGAGAAGAGCACCAATCGACGAACAGGTTCGCCAAATAGACCCGAAGGCGAAATTGGGGAGTCTAGGAGAAAGGACTTGTCCTTCTCCTTCATCCCCGACAAGTTCAGCCAAAGATGTCTCTCCACAGTCACCATGGATGCCATGGAGCAGCCGATGGCACGGGCTGTCTCCTTGGTGATGCGGAGAGACAAATCCGCAGCCTTCCTCAATTCTAAAACGTTCTCCGGAGAGGGGCCCTCATCGAGCTCTTTGAGGAGGTCGGCCTGGTAGGCCTGCAAGATTGAAAGCGTATGCAGGGAACTACCAGCCCGCCCAGCCGCCATATAGGCCTTGCCCACCAAGGATGAGGTATCCCGACAGGGCTTGGTGGGCAATACCGGGGCTTTGAGGGACGATGCAGAGTCAGGTGAAAGATAACTCGCGAGAGCCTCTTCCACCCGAGGCATCGTCCCATACCCTGCCTCGCGTGCCCCCAGCACGTTGGAATAGTCCAACACTGGAGGGTTAGAAACACGCGAGGAGAAGGGTTTCCTCCAAGATCTACCTGGGAAGAACGGCAAGCCCCGGCAAGGTGTTTGAACCCGGCGAGAAAGGACTGGGTGGCTGAACTTCCGGCACTTCCTGTGGCCAATCGATCTTTAATTTGGCCACCGCACGAGTCAACACCTCAACCAGCTCCTCTTGGCCGGGTGGATGAAGCGATGACATACTTCCTGCTTCTCCACCCGCCCCGATGCCACCCTCATCCGGCTCCTCAGAACCAGAGAGGATGAGCATTGGATCCTCAACCCCGGGGGAAGAAGCCGCAGCGCGGGCTTCCACACGGGGAGGAAGATCCTCGGAACTGTCAGAAGAGGATTGGGAAAGTGCTGCAGCAGTCCCAAAACCTTCTGACAAGTCCCGCTGTGAACCCCATGATCTGCGACGCCGAGCCGCCTCAGCGACCGCGGGTCCAGAACCATGAGGTTCACGAGGCTGGCCGCCCTCATCAAATACGGCCAGCCGAGAGCGGAGCAGTCTGAGCGGGAGCAGCTCACAATATTGACAGGTGGCTCCCTCGAGAGTCGCCCGAGCATGCTCCACGCCCAAACAATGCACACAAAGCAGGTGTGCATCCGGGCCAGAGATATAACGTGGGCACGGACGCACACACTGCTTGTACTCTCTCTCATTCATCTTTTTCTTTTTCACACTTTCACACACACTCTTTAGACAGACAACAATAAATAGACAGACTTGAACACAGAGCGCAATGCTGAAGAGCAATAACTGCCGTTTCAATGCGCCGGCTCCCTTTTTATACTTCCGGGCACGCCGCCACAGTGACGTCATCACGCACGCCAATCAGATTGGTTTAGTTTCTATACGGACTTCAGATTCGCTAATGCTTAGGGAGTATCCCCAAAATGTCGTTCCGATGAAGTGAGAGTTCCCTCGAAAGGGAACTGTTTATTTCGGACATGTGCGATTGAGAACCGATGAGCTGATGATACTGAGAATGCGTAGAGCGACTGACAGACTGCACTGCGAGTCTCTCTGAACCGAACGAACAACAGCTGATATGAGCGTGTGTCTGTGAAACCACTCCGACATGAATGAGGGGAAAATCTGGCGAACCGTATTTATTTAATTACAAAAACATAGTAAGTGGATCATGGTTTCTGCACTGATGAAGACTGATTTATTGATTTTATAACTGTAAAGATCATTTGCATCACTGCATGTGTTTGGATGCTTTAGATGTAAAACTTTGTAATAAACTATCAGATTATGATGATATTTTATCTGACTGATGTTATGATTACTGACTTTATATATTTTAATGTGTAAAGTGTGTTTATCCAGCCCGCAATAGACTTGATGTAATTACGTCATCGTGAAATGACGTCATTACGTTTGAGCGCAAAAGAACTGGTGAACCGTTTTTTGATCCGGTTCATTGAAACGAACTGTCCGAAAGAACCGGTTCGTGGAAAAGAACCGAACTTCCCATCACTAGCACAGACAGACTCGCGCCAGTCTCGTGGCACGTGCACATATCGAGTTATCTTTTGCTCTTGAACAAACAATAACAACAACACAGAGAATTTTGCCAAAACACCAGTTTTGGCGAGTATTCTCACATTAGGAGTCTTAAATGAACTTAAAGAGTTGAGAGGAAATGAGATGCGCGCGGGACAGCGTCAAGTTCGGCAGTGTGTAATGCTTCGACCCAGATAACTCTCAATGAGTAATGAAAAATAAAGAGCTAGAAGGCGGAAGTCTGTATTTCACACATTTAATGGATGGTACACAGACACGCGCTGCCTCATACATGAGGGGTTCACTCTTTTATAGCGTTACAAATAAAATAAACAATATTATCACAGGGAGGTAGAGCAGACTTAACATCCACGGTGGTTCTCATACTCTCAGAAGATAAGAGTGCTCCTGCGTAAGATGGCTATCGTTAATGTTCATCATACTACAATGGGAACAGAGGAAAGTGTAGCTTTAATGATGATTAATCTATATTTAATTTATTATTTATGCAGTTAAGAAAGGTGTTTGATAACTATTACATTTCTGTATATATGTAACAGGGAAGGTTATAATATATGGGTAAACCATTTATTATAATGGGTTTATGTAAAGATTGTTTTAAGTTCACTTAAATTAATTTTTTTTTAAAGCCTAATAAATGTTGAAATTGGTAGCTTTCAGTGATACTGTAATGTAATGTCATTGATGTTTCATAGAGACTTCAGAGATACTGGCCTTCAGTCATAAAAAGATGCCATTACAACAAATCATTAAAATATGCTGTCTTTAAATTGTTTCTACATTAATTTGGAGAGTGTAAGTTAAATGCAGAGTAAGATGTGTAAAAAAGACAAGAGGCTAAGAGATTGTCAAGATCATTTGTGTAGCCTGCCTGACAGTATTTTCACAGACTAACACACGTCACATCTCTCATAGACTACAGTATTTAAAATAGCATGTATGCGTCAGTTATATTCTCAATTTAATTTACAGAGCAATCCCTGCAAAGTGTTTAGGTTAAGTATAGAAGAGACCAGGATTGTGCGTTGCACTCGCAAGACTTACAGCGGGGGGCGATGGTCACGATGGTTTCGCCCCTTCGGCACAACCCTACTGTACATTATGCTGAACTTGAATGCACATGAAATGAAAGGAAATAATTTTTCCCCGGCCTTAATTTGAGACCGGCTTTTATTTGTTCGTGCTGACCACGCCCCCGGCCACTATCAGAGGCCCGGCGTTTTATTGACTACAGGCTTTTATTTGAGGAAATACGGTATATGCTTTCTGGAATACCACCCTGGTAATTCCAGGTTGCAATGGTCGTGCAGGTTGTTTACGCATTAACTCGTGACCATGAGAAATTGATGTCATTCCCTCAAAATATGAAGTCTTGGCCACGAGAAAAAATATATAGTTCCCTCGACATATGATCTCGAGGCCACGACATGATGTTACCTCGAAAAAAATTCTCTCATGGCATGACTTAGTATCACGTTCCCACAAGTTAATACGACGTGGCCTAGACAAAACTAACTGAACTGAATGTCCCCTCCCGGTTATCATAGCCTAGTCCACACATACACAGGTATTTTTATAAACAGAGTTCCCTTTCAGTCGGTCACTTCGACGTACGTCGGTTGTACCGACGAATTGGAATCACTTCAGAGAGCCCCTATCAGCTTCGAGATTTAGAGAAAGTGCCAATGGGCCATTGGCGTGCGAGATTTGCATCTTGCGCTCCGCCCCGCGCCGCGGGTATAAACAGGAAGCGAGAGCAACGCACTGACGTCATTCACTTGATGAAGAGTTACAGACTGCTGCTTTCAGCGAAGAGAGAGAGAGAGAGAGAGAGAGAGAGAGAGAGAGAGAGAGAGAGAGAAGAGGACGCTTCTGCTGGCGTAAAGGTACACAACAGCGCGACCGCTAACCACTGCTGCATCAAACAAAACTGCTGTTCTCACAGCAACACTGTTGGTCTCGTGAGGGCTTGGTTATTCAGTGAGTGCAAACACAGGCTGCACTATTCCCTGTGTGTTGCCGCGGTTGTCCCTGGGTGCTTCATTACTTTCCTAAAGGGCGTTTCCTCACAAAAAGAGCAACACGGGTGTAACACTGCGTCTTTTTCAAGATGTCATTCCACCCTTGCGTTTCTGGATGCGGTCGTTCCCTCTCGCCCGCTGACGGTCACAATCGCTGTCTCACGTGCCTGGGCATACAGCACGCTGAGGCAGCGTTCTCATTGCGGGAACATGACTATCTCGGCGCTTAGGTCGAGACTCGCCTACCTCCAGGAAGGTGGAGTCCCCCTCCCCATACCTCGATCTATTGCTATCCCCCAGGATAGACCTACCCGTCTTGAACAAAAGAAAGCACAGATCTGACAAACACTTTCGGGGGTCTTCTCGGTGAGAAGAGCACCAATCGACGAACAGGTTCGCCAAATAGACCCGAAGGCGAAATTGGGGAGTCTAGGAGAAAGGACTTGTCCTTCTCCTTCATCCCCGACAAGTTCAGCCAAAGATGTCTCTCCACAGTCACCATGGATGCCATGGAGCAGCCGATGGCACGGGCTGTCTCCTTGGTGATGCGGAGAGACAAATCCGCAGCCTTCCTCAATTCTAAAACGTTCTCCGGAGAGGGGCCCTCATCGAGCTCTTTGAGGAGGTCGGCCTGGTAGGCCTGCAAGATTGAAAGCGTATGCAGGGAACTACCAGCCCGCCCAGCCGCCATATAGGCCTTGCCCACCAAGGATGAGGTATCCCGACAGGGCTTGGTGGGCAATACCGGGGCTTTGAGGGACGATGCAGAGTCAGGTGAAAGATAACTCGCGAGAGCCTCTTCCACCCGAGGCATCGTCCCATACCCTGCCTCGCGTGCCCCCAGCACGTTGGAATAGTCCAACACTGGAGGGTTAGAAACACGCGAGGAGAAGGGTTTCCTCCAAGATCTACCTGGGAAGAACGGCAAGCCCCGGCAAGGTGTTTGAACCCGGCGAGAAAGGACTGGGTGGCTGAACTTCCGGCACTTCCTGTGGCCAATCGATCTTTAATTTGGCCACCGCACGAGTCAACACCTCAACCAGCTCCTCTTGGCCGGGTGGATGAAGCGATGACATACTTCCTGCTTCTCCACCCGCCCCGATGCCACCCTCATCCGGCTCCTCAGAACCAGAGAGGATGAGCATTGGATCCTCAACCCCGGGGGAAGAAGCCGCAGCGCGGGCTTCCACACGGGGAGGAAGATCCTCGGAACTGTCAGAAGAGGATTGGGAAAGTGCTGCAGCAGTCCCAAAACCTTCTGACAAGTCCCGCTGTGAACCCCATGATCTGCGACGCCGAGCCGCCTCAGCGACCGCGGGTCCAGAACCATGAGGTTCACGAGGCTGGCCGCCCTCATCAAATACGGCCAGCCGAGAGCGGAGCAGTCTGAGCGGGAGCAGCTCACAATATTGACAGGTGGCTCCCTCGAGAGTCGCCCGAGCATGCTCCACGCCCAAACAATGCACACAAAGCAGGTGTGCATCCGGGCCAGAGATATAACGTGGGCACGGACGCACACACTGCTTGTACTCTCTCTCATTCATCTTTTTCTTTTTCACACTTTCACACACACTCTTTAGACAGACAACAATAAATAGACAGACTTGAACACAGAGCGCAATGCTGAAGAGCAATAACTGCCGTTTCAATGCGCCGGCTCCCTTTTTATACTTCCGGGCACGCCGCCACAGTGACGTCATCACGCACGCCAATCAGATTGGTTTAGTTTCTATACGGACTTCAGATTCGCTAATGCTTAGGGAGTATCCCCAAAATGTCGTTCCGATGAAGTGAGAGTTCCCTCGAAAGGGAACTGTTTATTTCGGACATGTGCGATTGAGAACCGATGAGCTGATGATACTGAGAATGCGTAGAGCGACTGACAGACTGCACTGCGAGTCTCTCTGAACCGAACGAACAACAGCTGATATGAGCGTGTGTCTGTGAAACCACTCCGACATGAATGAGGGGAAAATCTGGCGAACCGTATTTATTTAATTACAAAAACATAGTAAGTGGATCATGGTTTCTGCACTGATGAAGACTGATTTATTGATTTTATAACTGTAAAGATCATTTGCATCACTGCATGTGTTTGGATGCTTTAGATGTAAAACTTTGTAATAAACTATCAGATTATGATGATATTTTATCTGACTGATGTTATGATTACTGACTTTATATATTTTAATGTGTAAAGTGTGTTTATCCAGCCCGCAATAGACTTGATGTAATTACGTCATCGTGAAATGACGTCATTACGTTTGAGCGCAAAAGAACTGGTGAACCGTTTTTTGATCCGGTTCATTGAAACGAACTGTCCGAAAGAACCGGTTCGTGGAAAAGAACCGAACTTCCCATCACTAGCACAGACAGACTCGCGCCAGTCTCGTGGCACGTGCACATATCGAGTTATCTTTTGCTCTTGAACAAACAATAACAACAACACAGAGAATTTTGCCAAAACACCAGTTTTGGCGAGTATTCTCACATTAGGAGTCTTAAATGAACTTAAAGAGTTGAGAGGAAATGAGATGCGCGCGGGACAGCGTCAAGTTCGGCAGTGTGTAATGCTTCGACCCAGATAACTCTCAATGAGTAATGAAAAATAAAGAGCTAGAAGGCGGAAGTCTGTATTTCACACATTTAATGGATGGTACACAGACACGCGCTGCCTCATACATGAGGGGTTCACTCTTTTATAGCGTTACAAATAAAATAAACAATATTATCACAGGGAGGTAGAGCAGACTTAACATCCACGGTGGTTCTCATACTCTCAGAAGATAAGAGTGCTCCTGCGTAAGATGGCTATCGTTAATGTTCATCATACTACAATGGGAACAGAGGAAAGTGTAGCTTTAATGATGATTAATCTATATTTAATTTATTATTTATGCAGTTAAGAAAGGTGTTTGATAACTATTACATTTCTGTATATATGTAACAGGGAAGGTTATAATATATGGGTAAACCATTTATTATAATGGGTTTATGTAAAGATTGTTTTAAGTTCACTTAAATTAATTTTTTTTTAAAGCCTAATAAATGTTGAAATTGGTAGCTTTCAGTGATACTGTAATGTAATGTCATTGATGTTTCATAGAGACTTCAGAGATACTGGCCTTCAGTCATAAAAAGATGCCATTACAACAAATCATTAAAATATGCTGTCTTTAAATTGTTTCTACATTAATTTGGAGAGTGTAAGTTAAATGCAGAGTAAGATGTGTAAAAAAGACAAGAGGCTAAGAGATTGTCAAGATCATTTGTGTAGCCTGCCTGACAGTATTTTCACAGACTAACACACGTCACATCTCTCATAGACTACAGTATTTAAAATAGCATGTATGCGTCAGTTATATTCTCAATTTAATTTACAGAGCAATCCCTGCAAAGTGTTTAGGTTAAGTATAGAAGAGACCAGGATTGTGCGTTGCACTCGCAAGACTTACAGCGGGGGGCGATGGTCACGATGGTTTCGCCCCTTCGGCACAACCCTACTGTACATTATGCTGAACTTGAATGCACATGAAATGAAAGGAAATAATTTTTCCCCGGCCTTAATTTGAGACCGGCTTTTATTTGTTCGTGCTGACCACGCCCCCGGCCACTATCAGAGGCCCGGCGTTTTATTGACTACAGGCTTTTATTTGAGGAAATACGGTATATGCTTTCTGGAATACCACCCTGGTAATTCCAGGTTGCAATGGTCGTGCAGGTTGTTTACGCATTAACTCGTGACCATGAGAAATTGATGTCATTCCCTCAAAATATGAAGTCTTGGCCACGAGAAAAAATATATAGTTCCCTCGACATATGATCTCGAGGCCACGACATGATGTTACCTCGAAAAAAATTCTCTCATGGCATGACTTAGTATCACGTTCCCACAAGTTAATACGACGTGGCCTAGACAAAACTAACTGAACTGAATGTCCCCTCCCGGTTATCATAGCCTAGTCCACACATACACAGGTATTTTTATAAACAGAGTTCCCTTTCAGTCGGTCACTTCGACGTACGTCGGTTGTACCGACGAATTGGAATCACTTCAGAGAGCCCCTATCAGCTTCGAGATTTAGAGAAAGTGCCAATGGGCCATTGGCGTGCGAGATTTGCATCTTGCGCTCCGCCCCGCGCCGCGGGTATAAACAGGAAGCGAGAGCAACGCACTGACGTCATTCACTTGATGAAGAGTTACAGACTGCTGCTTTCAGCGAAGAGAGAGAGAGAGAGAGAGAGAGAGAGAGAGAGAGAGAGAGAGAGAGAGAGAAGAGGACGCTTCTGCTGGCGTAAAGGTACACAACAGCGCGACCGCTAACCACTGCTGCATCAAACAAAACTGCTGTTCTCACAGCAACACTGTTGGTCTCGTGAGGGCTTGGTTATTCAGTGAGTGCAAACACAGGCTGCACTATTCCCTGTGTGTTGCCGCGGTTGTCCCTGGGTGCTTCATTACTTTCCTAAAGGGCGTTTCCTCACAAAAAGAGCAACACGGGTGTAACACTGCGTCTTTTTCAAGATGTCATTCCACCCTTGCGTTTCTGGATGCGGTCGTTCCCTCTCGCCCGCTGACGGTCACAATCGCTGTCTCACGTGCCTGGGCATACAGCACGCTGAGGCAGCGTTCTCATTGCGGGAACATGACTATCTCGGCGCTTAGGTCGAGACTCGCCTACCTCCAGGAAGGTGGAGTCCCCCTCCCCATACCTCGATCTATTGCTATCCCCCAGGATAGACCTACTTCGACGGATGGCCGGGGTGACCTGAGGATCACGTTCAGGGCAAACCCGCCGAGCATACCTCCGCAGGCCCCTGAACCCTCACAAGCGCCACAGCCGGTGGTGCTTCCGGAGGAAACCGCTGGTCCCTCCCATGGGCGGCCGGCAGTTTCCTTCGGGGCACCCGTGGATGAGCAGATGTCGATCGTTGCATCGGAGGGGGAGTTCCAGTCCTCGGAGGATGATGATTCAGCTGTACTGTTCGTCTTGCTCTCAGCCGCTTCAAAACGCCGCTCAAAGACAAGCACGTTCTGGTCCAGACGGACAGTACTGTGGCCGTTGCGTACATAAACAAACAGGGTGGTCTACGCTCCCGCCGCATGTCCCAACTCGCCCGCCATCTCCTCCTGTGGAGTCAGAAGCATCTGAGGTCCCTTCGTGCCATTCACATTCCGGGCCCGCTCAATCGTGCAGCCGACGAGCTGTCACGGTTACCGGTGCTCCCCGGCGAGTGGAGACTCCACCCCCAGGTGGTCCAGCTGATCTGGTGTCGTTTTGGGGCCACACAGATCGACCTGTTTGCCGCCCCCGCCATGACCCACTGCCAGTGGTTTTATTCCCTGACCGAGGGAACCCTCGGCACGGATACCCTGGCACACAGCTGGCCCCGGGGCCTACGTAAATATGCGTTTCCCCCAGTGAGCCTTCTTGCACATACACTGTGCAAGGTCAGGGAGGACGAGGAGCAGCTCCTCTTGGTAGCTCCGTATTGGCCCAACAGGACTTGGTTCCCGGAACTAGTGCTCCTCGCGACAGCACCTCCCTGGCCCATTCCTCTGAGGAAGGACCTCCTAACTCAGAGACGGGGCACACTGTGGCACCCGCGTCCGGACCTCTGGAAACTCCATGTCTGTTTACATATGCATCTTGCACTGCCATATCTTAATTGGATTATGCTCATTTATGCTCATTTGCACTGCCGACTGTATTTGCCTCTTGACTCAGTGCAGTGCTGTCAAGAGCCTGCCAAACCAACAGGTGGCGATATAACCCTAATCGTAAAGCAATGTTGGCCAATCAGAAGCCTGAAAAAAAGGTTACTGCTATTGTTATAAGCAGTGACCTGCGTAGTAATGCATTCTGACGCCTCTGCAATTTAATGGGAGAACTGTGCATGCAGTCTATCTGTATTCATGTTATAAGCCCTGTTAGCACAGATATTAGCAGCAAAATTTTGGCTACGTTCACCATTGCACAGACTAACCTCATGTAAACACATGCAAACAAGATTGTGTCGCACAATCTAACGTTAAACAAAGCAGATAAAAGCACACACTCCGACACCACAAGCCAAAATCTCCGGTTTCACTGTTTACACGTCAACACTGCAACCATTTTTAGAGTTTCTAAAAATCTTCATTCTGACAGGAGTTTTCAAAAAAGTTTTGTTTCAGTGACCAGATACCATGTTTGCGTGTGGACAAATGGTCAAACCACATAGAAAAAGCTGCAGTTTTGAAAATAACTGTGTTTGTGTGGACAGGGCCTTCATTTTCCTTTTACCCAGTTTTCCCCTTGAGTTTCATTCTTTCATCCCATTCACCTGTGCCTTGTTAATTATCTCATTTGCTCCTTTGTTTGCCTGTGTATATAACCCCTCAGTTTCAGTCTGGTCTTTTTCCTGTATTGATTTGTGTTCATGTGTATGTGGTTGTGGTATCTCCCAGTTATTCTCCTGTTCATTGTGTCTGAAGTTAGACTTAAAGACTATTTTAGTTGACTCCTTTGCCATGTGCTTCTCTACAGCCACCTACTGTGATGTCACTATAGGTCAAAAATGTGGAATAAATAAGACTTTTTAATGTTTCTAAAATAAGTTGTATTTAAGTTGGCATTTGATTTTATAAAAATACAGTAAACAGTACTATTTTCACTGTAACATTTCACATTACTGTTAAATGCAGCCTTGGTGAACATAAAATACTTTAAAAAAAAATTACAATATTGACAGGTAGTGTAATATATTCTCATTTTATTGTTCTCTCATTTAATTGATTGATTCATTGATTGATTCATTGATTAATTCTAATTAATATGTTAAATTTCAAGCTATTTTATTCAACTAAATTGAAAAACAATAAAAAAATTAAGAATATAATGTATGTATTGTTCTTTAAGGGGCAGGGTAAGCTTTCAAATAAAAACAATAAAAATGTATAGGAAGATATTTAGCATGCTAATTAAGTGTGTGCATCTCATTACCTGCATTTACATGGACCCTATAATCTGATTATTAGCTATACTAGTAGCACAATCGGAATAGAAAAGTCACGTGCAACTATTTCAATCGGAATTAATTGGCCAAATCCGATTAAAATATAATTAGGATGTTAAAGGGTTGTTTAAACCTTTTCTAATCCGTTCAACAGGATATGTAAACAATTGAAAACTGAAACGGGAAAGTTCTGCACTTGCGCAATGACGTAGTCATGGCGCACGGAACAAGCTCATAAATGACTGTTGTGCCATTCTAAAATTCTCCTTCCACTCATCATCTGTAAAGTAGTGATGTCCGGTTCGCGAACGAATCGTTCTTTTGAACCGGTTCTTTTTAGTGAACCGGTCGAACCAGTTCACCAAATCGGACTGAATCGTTTTAAACAGTTTGCATCTCTAGTAAGCACTAATCCACACATTTATAAAATTAATCACTTTTTGACGTGTCTGACTGTCCCTCTGACTCGAAATAAACCAACATCCTGGAGTTATTCAGTTACTCCAACAGTACACTAACCTATTATAAGAGAGAACTGATGATGATTGATGTCAGCGAGCAGCAGCTGATGATACTGAGCATGCGCAGCGCACACGAACGAGCGTCACAGTTCTCGTTCTCGAGTTAAGAATCGGTTGCAGCGGTTTTCGGATCAGCAGTACACTGAATCGAGAACGTACGCAGACCGGTCTGTCACAGTTCTCGTTCTCGAGTCAAGAATCGGTTGCAACCGGTTGCAGCGGTTTTCGGATCACCAGTACACTGAATCGAGAACGTACGCAGACCGGTCTGTCACAGTTCTCGTTCTCGAGTCAAGAATCGGTTGCAGCGGTTTTCGGATCAGCAGTACACTGAATCGAGAACTGTTTATTTCGGACATGTCCGATTTGAGAACCCATGAACTGATACTGACTGAGCATGCGTGTGATTCTTCAAGAGAACGAAAAGCAAGTTTTGTTGAACATCGAGACGTGTTATAATATAAAACATTGTGGAAATATGTTTTCATCATTTCAAGTTCATTACTGTCTTATCACTGTATGAGCATGTGATTGACTATTTATGATTGAAGTATTTATTTATTTAAAAGATTAATGTTTACGTGTAATTACAGTTTATGAGGACACATTCACAAATTGGGTTAGTATTAAATAAACAATGTTTTAATAAAAAAATATTAAAGTGTTCAAATAATACACACATTTTAAAAAGAACAATTGCTGGAAAAGTGCACTTACACACTGTAATTGTCTTACACACTATATTTAACAGGTATTGCCTGTTTTTAAAAAACTTTAAAAAAAAGTTATTGTGCTTTATCAAAAATTATAAATAATAATAATAGCAAAAACAAAATGCAAAGGCAGTTTTAAACAGAGGTTAAGTTACCATATGCAGCTTGACTGTCTCTTATAATAGGTTTGAATTCAGAAAAACAATCTGCCTAACTTTGTTAGGACCCATTGTATTTAATTTGTAAACAAGGTGATATAAAGATAAAAATGACGACCCTAATCAAACTACAGCGAAGGTGAAGCAAGCGACTCCTTTTGAATCGCTCTGGCGGTTCTCGAATCTCAATTTCGTTCTCGTTCTCGAGTCAAGAATCGGTTGCAGCGGTTTTCGGATCAGCAGTACACTGAATCGAGAACTGTTTATTTCGGACATGTCCGATTGAGAACCGATGAGATGATGATACTGAGCATGCGTCGAGCGACTGACCGGCGAGTCTCTCTGAGTCTGAACCGAACGAACATCAGCTGATATGAGCGTGTCTGTGAAACGACTCCGACATGAATGAGGTGAACATTTGGCGAACCGTATTTATTTAATTACAAAAACATAGTAAGTGGATCATGGTTTCTGCACTGATGAAGACTGATTTATTGATTTTATAAATGTAAAGATTGTTTGCATCACTGCATGTGTTTGGATGCTTTAGATGTAAAACTTTGGATTATGATGATTATGATTATCAGATTATGATGATATTTTTATCTGACTGATGTTATAATTACTGACTTTATATATTTTAATGTGTAAAGTGTGTTTATCCAACCCGCAATAGACTTGACGTAATGACGTCATCGCGAAATGACGTAATTACGTTTGAGCGTAAAAGAACTGGTGAACCGTTTTTTTGATCCGGTTCATTGAAACGAACTGTCCGAAAGAACCGGTTCGCGGAAAAGAACCGAACTTCCCATCACTACTGTAAAGTGGTTCAGGACAACGTACCATCTGTCCTTGCTTCAGACTATCATCTACAAGACACATTGTTTTAGGCGCAGGAAAACGTGTTTTTACGGCTTGATAAAAAAAGCAGCACAGCTCAAAGCTTCATGTGCTTGTCGTCTCCTAATTAGAACCCGAAATAGATAAATATTAAAGGGTTAGTTCACCCAAAAATGAAAATTCTGTCAGTAATTACTCACCCTCATGTTGTTCCAACCATGTAAGACATTCGTTCATCTTCGGAACATAATTTAGTATATTTTTGATGAAATCTGAGAGCTGTCTCACTCCTCCATAGGCTTTCAGAGGGAATGAAACTTGATGGCCCAGAATAGTAAGTAAAAACGTCATTTAAGGAGTCCAAATGACTACAGTGGCTCTGTATTAAGTCTATCATGCGACGAAAATACTTTTTGAGCGGAAAAACAACAAACATAACGACTTTATCACACTATTATTGTTGTTCAATTTGAGCCTCTGAGAGAGTTCGCGGGAGTGCCACGACGCATGCGCCAGAACCGTTCTTCTTCTACTACGACTTGTTACTGGCTGCTCACTCTTTCGGAGTATTACCGCCATCTACTGTACGAGATGATGTCCCGACATTGCTTGTAAACAGACCTTGTTGCGCTTCCGGCAGAGGAAGACGTGCGCTGTATGCAAGCTATTGAATTCGACACTGATTGTGATTTAGGTCTCGATTTAGATTTTTACAATGGTTAAAAAGTGTGCATTTCCTGGATGTAAGAATCGTGAGAAAAAGAAAAGAAAACGTAAGAGTGCCTTACCAATTCTGCAAAATGAACGGCTTACCTTCCACACTTTCCCAATAAATGATCGTGAGCGAATGAAGCTATGGCTGCTGGCAGTGCAGCGGGATGTTAATTTACCGCTTAAAGTCGTTAAGAACATGAGGTTGTGCAGTGAACATTTTTCAACAGACGACTTCAAACCAGTTCAACAAAACACAAGACGATTACTGAAATCAACAGCTGTGCCCAACTTGTTTTTACACAACAAGGTAATAAGTGGAATCGGCATGTAGTGGTTGTTAAAGTAACAATACATGATTTTAATTATTTGATTTTATTTGCATGTGGCTAATTATATATATATATATATATATATATATATATAATTTTTTTTTTTTTTTTTAAATATATATATATATATACACATATAAACACATATATATTTTATATATATATATATATAAACTCATATATATTTTATATATATATATATATATATATATATATATATATTGCATACAGCGCGCGTCTTCTTCTGCTTGTAAACAGACCTTGTTGCGCTTCAGGCAATGTCGGGACATCATCTCGTACAGTAGATGGCGGTAATACTCCGAAAGAGTGAGCAGCCAGTAACAAGTCGTAGTAGAAGAAGAACGGTTCTGGCGCATGCGTCGTGGCACTCCCGCGAACTCTCTCAGAGGCTCAAATTGAACAACAATAATATTGGGATAAAGTCGTTATTTTTGTTGTTTCTCCGCTCAAAAAGTATTTTCGTCGCATGATAGACTTAATACAGAGCCACTGTAGTCATTTGGACTCCTTAAATGACGTTTTTACTTACTATTCTGGGCCATCAAGTTTCATTCCCTCTGAAAGCCTATGGAGGAGTGAGACAGCTCTCAGATTTCATCAAAAATATACTAAATTATGTTCCGAAGATGAACGAAGGTCTTACATGGTTGGAACAACATGAGGGTGAGTAATTACTGACAGAATTTTCATTTTTGGGTGAACTAACCCTTTAAGCCAGCACAAACCCTCTTTTGGCATTAAAAAAACAACTGTCAGGATTTAATCAAGACACACAGTGAAAACTTTGCACTGAAAAGGCGTGGACAGTTCTTTTTGAGGCTGACCATAATGCATATGCATTGCTAGGAGTTTCCCTTTCAGACACATTTATGGGAGGAGAATATTTAAATGAATCCCGCAATGCAATTTACTTCGTTTTGTGTTAGTCAATTTACTAGTATTTGCAGCATTATTTACCGCTCAAAAAAGCCTGTCTTAAACCAGACACTAATTTGCACCGCTCTTGGTAGATTATGTTGCTCAATATGGAAATGATCCGGTTGCATCTGTGTTCTTTAATGTGTGCATTCACAATAGATCACACACAGAACTATCTGCTCCCATCTGCATTTTTTGGAATTGCGCTTTCAAACTATTTTGCCTTGTTTAGTAAATCTGGCACCATGTCTGCTATTCGTGCATTGTGCGTCTATTCAGATTTGAGCTTATAACATATAAACATGCACTCATCATCATCATCTTCATCCCCCTCTTCTCCCTTTCAATCCCTCACATCCACTCACTGGCTGGTTACTATCAGTGTGCTCTAAGCTTCTGGAGCAGCCCACATCAGTTACCATCACCTACCTCCAACGACTAATATTGGACACAGATCCCACCTGTACTACCAGTGTATATAAGCATTTCTATGTCTGTTGTTTACAACTAAATTATGTGTTTTAGATGTTGTCAATATGTCAACGCAAACTGTATATCTGGCCCTAAATGTTAGTGGAAGTGGACAATTGAAATAAAGTGTAATTAAAATCTTAACCAGAACTAGATAATGGAACTGCATGATAACTGGATCCAATAACAGTTCCAGAACATTTGTATTCATGGGCAGATGTGAATGGAGCACTGTTACAAAATGTGCAATGCACACTTCACCGCCTATCTGCTGTGCACAAGAATCAATAATCAAATATAGAGCGTGTGATTCATGATGCGTCATGATCAAGGTCTGTAAAAACACCTTCTGCAGTAAAAAAGACACCTTTTTTCCCACACGAAATGCCAAACAAATGCCAAACAAAAGCTGTTCTGTTCTCATGATTATTTGACAAGGCTACCATGTGAAAAATATATATTTTCTTCAAACATTCTCTATTTGTTCTTTCTCAAAATTACTAAAAAGAAACATTAATGGAACACCAATCTTGAACCAGATTCCTATTCCAAGCTAGCACATGCTCTATACCGGAGTTATTGTACATAGGAATAGTTTATTCACTTTCATGAATTTCTTTTATGGAACAAAAAATTGGATGTTTTGAAAAATGTCAATGTGTTTCAGTTTAATTAAAATAAACTCAAGATGTATTGATATCACAAGTCATATTTGAATGTGCATGGCTGTGAATGTTATTTGAAAGCTGCCATGAAGGACACGTATATATATATTTTGTGTCATGCCCATGGCATTGGCACTGCCATTGGGCGCTGTTGAATTCTCAAAGGTAATTGGCTTCTAAGCGAAACCCCCATTCGTTAGACACTAACGTACATCGTAGTGACTGAACGAAAGGGAACTACTCAATTGCAGCAACGAGAGTATTTGTAATTCGTTATTTTACACAATTATTATGTGGTCACTATTTATATATCATGTCTGTAAACTCTTGTGTAACCAATGCAACAATGCATTTGTATAACATGAAGAAGAAAAAATTTAATCAAATCAAAATTAAATCATATCCGAAACGGCAAAGCCAGATCGGCACAGAATGAAATATTTAAGCAATGAGTATGGGTAAACAAAATTGTGAATTTGCATGCGTAACTCCGCCCCACCTCGTGGGTATATAAGGAAGTACGCTGGCAACATCGCATTATGTTTCTGCTTTGAAGCCAAGAGGATCTCTTCACTCCTTCAAGCCTGATCTGAGTCTTTGTCAGCCTTCGAGACGAGCCGCTTTCCAGAGGTGTTGGTGTTACGGTGCGTTCCAGTGATCTCATACTGCCTGCCTGCTGATCTGCGCAGTGGTCCGCTAGACAGCTGGTGTGTGGTCCCTGGGCGCTTCGGCGTTCTCTGCGAAGCTTCCTCTCCTAAAAGAGCTTACACGTGACGCGTCCTTTTCAGGATGTATCGTCCGTGTACTTCTGGGTGTGGCCGTCGTTATCTTCTTTTGATGGGCACAAACACTGTCTGGTATGTTTGGGCTTTCAGCTTGCCCAGGCAGTGTTTGTGGATGCGTCATGTTCCCACTGCAGGAACATGACCATCGCAGTGTTGCGGTCAAGACTCGATGAACTTCGTAATGAAGTGAGAGTCCCCTCTACCACACCCCGATCTACTGAGTCCCAGAGGCCCAGTACTTCGGCTGGTGGTCAGGGTGACCTGAGGGTTACGGTGTGGAACAAAGCCCCGACGCTCATGCCTCGGGCCACACCCCCCTCTAGCACACTGCAACCCGCGAGTGCTCAGGCGCAGATCGAGGGGCCTGCTTCGGCCCCCCCGCGTATCTCGCTTGGCGCTCCAGAGGAGGATGCGATGTCAGTCACCGCATCACAAGGTGGGCTCAAGTCCTCTGAGGATGATGACTCGGCTGTGCTGCCGCCCTCGGGCGTGCCAGCATTGCCCGAGTCGGACCCAGAGCTGACAGCCATGTTGTCTCGGGCAGCCGCGAGCCTCGGGATAGAGTGGAACCCTCCGCCCTGTCCCGAGCACTCCCGGCTCGATGATTGGTTTTTGGGAGCGCGCGCTGACAACCGTCAGTCCCCGCCCCCAATACCTTTCTTTCCTGAGCTGCATGAGGAACTCGCGCGGTCCTGGAAGTCCCCGTTGTCTTCCCGTGACCGTTCGGCGACTTCCTCAGCCTTCTCTACCCTTGATGGGGCCGCGGCCAATGGGTACACTGGGGTCCCCCCAGTTGAACGGTCTGTTGCGATGCAACTGTGTCCACAGAGCGCTTTAACTTGGCGTGGTGATCCTAAGCACCCCTCCAAAGCCTGTCGATACACATCAACCTTGGTGGCGAAATCGCACAGAGCCGCGGGACAGGCTGCCGCCTCTTTGCATTCTATGGCGATCCTCCAGGTCTACCAGGCCAGGATCCTCAAGGACATGCACGAGGGTGGAGTTGATCCGGGGCTCCTAAACGAGCTGCATGCCGCCACCGACCTCGCTCTCTGGGCGACGAAGGTGACCGCACGCTCCCTGGGTCAAGTGATGTCCACAAACGTGGTCCAGGAGAGACACCTGTGGCTGAACCTGGCCGATATGCGGGACACAGAGGGAACCCGGTTCCTCGATGCCCCCATATCCCAGGCCGGCCTCTTCGGCGGGGCGGTTGAAGACTTCGCCCAACAGTTTTCAATCGCCCAGAAGCAGACTGAGGCTATCAAACACGTACTGCCCCGGCGGCCAGCTGCTGCCTCCACTCAGCCGCCGGCACAGTCGCCTCAGTCTGCTCCACGCCGAGGACGCCCTCCTAAAGCTCCCGCCCCTCCCACCCGGCCCAAGCAGCAGCCTTCACCCAGGCCGGGTGGCAGAGGTCGCCGTAGGAAGGCGTCACAATCCGCTCAGCCCGCCACAAGCCCCGCTAAACGCCAGGCCAAGCGGCGCTCCTGAGACGGACGGCTCAGGGATGGGAAATTCTTTCCAGGAGATGGTAGCAGGACCACTCCTTCCCCCGGTGGAGGGCCGGGGGAGAATCCTTTGTTCAGCTGCTGGCCCCCGGGTCAGCAGCACCCTATTTTGGTCAAAGAAAGAATTAACACTCCCATCCCTGAGCCCCCAGAGATCGGTGATGACGGTGCGCGCCACCCTCGGGTCCCGCCACTCGCATCCCTCTCTGTCGCCAGCCTCCTGGAAGAGCAGACCCCAGTGGAACGTGCATCCTTCCCTGGTCTCCTCTGTCAGGACGCAGCAGTTAACCGTGCCCCCGCACCGGGACGCCCAACAGCCTCCCATGTCCGGGCCGGTAACGCTGCCTCGCTGCCCCACACCGGATACGTCTGTGGTCCGAATGACTCCGCTGGTGCAGTTCCTAGGAGTCTGGCTTCAGCTTCCAGGGCTGTCCCGCTGGGTCGCGAGGACCATCAGGCGCGGCTACGTGATTCAGTTCGCGCAGGTTCCTCCCTGCTTCCGGGGAGTCCGTTCCACCGTGATCGGGGCCAATGCCCCCGTCATGTGAGCGGAGATTGCCACCCTACTGGCGAAGGGTGCGATCGAACCTGTCCCTCCAGCCGAGATGAACTACGGGTTCTACAGCCCGTACTTCATTGTACCCAAAACGTACTTCATTGTCACGACCAATCCTGGACCTGCGCATCTTGAATCGTTACCTTCACCAGTTTCCGTTCAAGATGTTGACAGCGGAACGCCTTTTCGAATGCGTTCGATGGTTTGCAGCGATCGACCTGAAGGACACCTACTTCCATGTCTCCATTCTACCTCGACACAGACCATTCCTATGGTTTGCTTTCGAGGGGCGGGCATATCAGTACGCGGTCCTTCCATTCGGGCTATCTCTGTCCCCTCGCGTCTTTACGAAGATTGCAGAGGCAGCCCTTGCGCCCCTTCGGCAGCACGGGGTTCGCATCCTGAATTACCTCGATGACTGGCTCATACTGGGCCACTCTCGAGAGCAGGTTTGCGGACACAGAGATCGGGTGCTCCATCACCTAGCCCGTCTGGGCCTTCGGGTCAACTGGGAGAAGAGCAAACTTTGCCCCGCGCAGAGGATCTCTTTTCTCGGTATGGATATCGACTCGGACGCCATGTGCGCGCAGCTTTCGAGCGAGCGCGCGCAGTCTATTTGCTGACTTCCCTTCGTCAACTCGAGGGCAAGAATGCGGTTCCACTGAAACTATTTCAGAGGCTCCTGGGGCATATGGCATCTGCAGCCGTGGTAACGCCGCTCGCTACATATGAGACCGCTTCAGAACTGGCTACGCGATCGAGTCCCAAGATGGGCATGGCGGTCTGGCACGCTCCGGGTACAAGTGACTCGGGCCTGCTTACAGACTCTCACCCCGTGGTCGAACCTCAAGTTTCTACGGACCGGAGTGTCCTTAGAACGAGTTTCCAGGCATCTTGTTGTATCAACAGATGCATCATCCACGGGCTGGGGTGCCATGTGCAATGGACAAGCAGCCGCGGGCTCCTGGACAGGACCCCAGTGCCTTCTGCATGTCAATTGCCTCGAGTTACTGGCAGTACGGTTCGCCCTGCACCGCTTCCGAGCGTTGCTGAGGGGTCAACATGTACTAGTCAGGACAGACAACACGGCCGTAGTAGCGTACATCAACCACCAGGGCGGTCTACGCTCCCGCCGTATGTCTCAACTCGCCCGCCATCTCATTCTATGGACTCAGAAGCACCTGAGGTCCCTTCGTGCTGTCCACATCCCGGGAGACCTGAGCCGTGCAGCCGACGAGCTCTCACGAATTCAGCCTCTCCCTGGAGAGTGGAGACTCCATCCCCAGACGGTCCAGCTGATATGGGAACGGTTCTGCGACGCACAGGTAGACCTGTTTGCCTCCCAGGACTCTTCCCATTGCTCCCTGTTTTATTCTCTGACCGAGGGCACCCTCGGCACGGATGCACTGGCGCACAGCTGGCCATCGGGGCTACGCAAGTATGCGTTTCCCCCAGTGAGCCTTCTTGCACGGGTACTGTGCAAGATCAGGGAGGACAAGGAGCAGGTCATGTTGGTCGACCCGTATTGGCACGGCCAGACCTGGTTCCCAGAACTACTACTCCTTGCAACAGCCCCTCCCTGGCCTATTCCTCTGAGACCGGACCTCCTCACTCAGAGACGGGGCACCCTTTGGCCCTTCCCCTACCCCTTCCACCTGCGGTGGTCGCTACCATCACTTCACCTCTATGCGTTGAAGTGGAACCTCTTCGTCACATGGTGTTCTTCCCGCCAAGAAGACCCCTGGAAATGCCCGATCGGGTCCGTGCTATCGTTTCTCCAGGAGGGGGTGGAACGAAGGCTGTCTCCTTCCACCCTTAAAGTGTATGTGGCCGCAAAATCTGCCTACCACGATCTCCTGGGAGACAAAAAGGTAAGTCAGCACGACCTGATCATCAGGTTCCTGAGGGGGGCGAGGAGACTGAATCCTCCTCGCTCTCCTCTCGTTCCCTCTTGGGACCTCGCAGTAGTCTTAAGTGCTCTGCAGAGGCCTCCCTTTGAGCCTTTGCGGTCGGTTGAGATTAAATTCTTGTCTATGAAGACGGCTCTGCTGACCGCATTGGCCTCTCTTAAGAGGGTTGGGGACCTGCAGGCATTTTTGGTTGACGAAGCGTGCCTGGAGTTCGTACTATGTACTCGCCCCTACGGGTGGCCGGTAATGGACCAGGCTCAGGTGTCTTTGCTTGCTCGCCATTCCACTCCACGGACTGGATACGTGCAATATTTTCCTCAGGTGAGCACCCTGAGAGCCCTGAGCTCCTCCAGCACTGCTGACGCCGACATCAGTTTAGTCTGCCCTCTCGAGCCCAGACCCTCATGTCCGGCCAGGTGCTCCGTGTGCATGGTTCCCCTCCGGCGACCCCCACACGAGTATTTCCACCGTAAGCCTCCTAGCGAGCAGGTGTCTTTCCCTTGGCAAGTCCCTCCTGCCCCTAGGGTTAAAAATCCACCTTCGGCTGGTACCCTAGAGTTCTTCCATATGCAGCCCTTAGCGGGTCATATGTGTATTCTCTAAGTCCTCCCCACGGGTAGGCATCTTGGCATTCCCTCACTGGGATATGCTTCCCAGTGTACCTTGGTATTCCTGTGATAAGTGGGAGTCCTTCGTCCGTACTAGTCTTACGACAGGGTACTCACACTTACGCAGGGCACTGGATGACAGCTGAGTGGCGTTGTTGTATTGGAACCCCTATTCGTTAGTCACTAACGTACGTCGTAGTGACTGAACGAAAGGGAACGTCTCGGTTACGTATGTAACCCTCGTTCCCTGAGGAGGGAACGGAGACGTACGTTTCCTCTGCCATGTCAGCTGTGCTGCCTGAACGCGGAGTTCAGTCTTGGCTCCTGCAGCAGTAACATAATGCGATGTTGCCAGCGTACTTCCTTATATACCCACGAGGTGGGGCGGAGTTACGCATGCAAATTCCGCATGCCCATGGCATTGGCACTGCCATTGGGCGCTGTTGAATTCTCGAAGGTAATTGGCTTCTAAGCAAAACCCCCATTCGTTAGTCACTAACGTACGTCTCCGTTCCCTCCTCAGGGAACGAGGGTTACATACGTAACCGAGATGTTTTTCTCAGGAATTGTACTTTATTAAGTAAAAACCGTGTACATTTTAAGTGCTGTATCGGAACTTTTACTGCACTATTTTCCCTAAACCTGCCGTCGCTACATTATGTTTATTTTTTCCTGTCAACGTGATTGGCTAAGACGAATAATCAGTCCTGTGACTCCATGCGTCATGTGCGTGACTCCCGTCAAATCAACCATGATAGCGACCAGCCTAGAGTGAGAGGCATGCACACTTTATGAAAGGGGGTTGTTGCTGGTTAATGTATGATGCCTGAAATCGTGAAATTGCCTTAAAAATGACTAAAAATTGACTGCAGAATATTACATTTTCTAATACACGCACAAATGGTACGTATTCTGTTAGCGCTGCACGAGCTCGCGGTGCCATCTTCTGGAAACACTTGATTTAGCTTGATTGTTTGCCAGGCTTCAAAGTGCATTAGGCATTAACCGATCATCACTGTTAGATTTGTCCTTTACATCGATTTTGCTCAGCATATAAACGTATTAACCTGCTTTCTGTCTTTCTGCTTATTGAAGTGCATATTTTAATGTAATGTGTTCTCACATGGCGATTTAAAAATTTTGTCCATGTACTGTATATAGCAAATCATTTTCATAAAACATCAGATTTATATTTAAATCAGGTTTATTTTTTTAATTGCAAGCAAAAATAATCAGTGGTGAAAATTGTGAGTTACTTGATTCTGATTTCTGAAGTGTATTCTTTTTACAGAGAAAACGTCCATTGAAATGAAAGCAGTACATGCACCTTGAAAAGAAAGAACTCTGCTTTTTTAACATAAAATTGTTAATGTACAACGCTTCACAACCTTTTTTAATTAACCGCAAGAAAACATCTACAGAATGGTTGTCATAAATGTTACCAGATTATTGGTTGCTTTCTCAAATATGACATGGCTGTATTTTTAGTGCTAGCAGTCAAAAATAAAACTTGGAGAAATATTGAAATACTGAAATACTGTTGGTGACCTCATGTTTTTTTTTTCTTACTGAGAATAATCTATAAAAGAGTAAACTACATTTTTAATTTGCAGGGTATAAGGTGGAATATCATTAATAGCATAATATTCACTACTCACTACTCTTGAATACTTTTAAAAGGGCTACTTTGAGTAGTATTTAGGACAGGTACTTTTACTCTACTAGCACTCAATTTTTTTGACAAGTAACAGTACTTTTCCTTGAGTATGCTTTTTCAGTACTCTTTCCACCACTGTTAACTTGTGGTTACTTTGCTCAAATAGCACGCTTGGCCAGCTACAAAGAAACGTCTCAGGTTACTTATGTAACCCCTGTTCCCTGAGAACAAGGAAAGAGACACTAATGCGTCCTAAAACGCATATGGGGAATGCCTCCGGTGTGACAGGTGTCTGAATCCAGTGTTGTGCGTGAACGAGTTCAAAAGAACGCGTTCATTGAACACGCTCATTTTTTCGTGAACGTTGAACTGAACGCAACACATTTTTTAATAAAGAACTTGAACGTGAATTAGTTCACATTATGTGTCATGAACGGCAGACATCACTGTAAATGAACGTTGGAATTTGTTTTCCATTGAAAACTGAGTGACATCTGTTTTCTCTTTTGAAACGCAACGAGAGAAAGTTCCTCCCTCCTGTATTCTCGCTGGTGCCGCTTAAATCATGTATCACCAGACAGAAATGGTTTTGACATTGTGTGCGCAATGCATTGCGGGCAACGTAGTGTCCGGCTGAGAATAGTTGAATAGCATACTGGCTTCCGCACAACGTTACCCGTGATGAATTGCAGCAGAGCGGGGTAGGCATAGCAACGCCGCGTAGCAGGCAACGACGAGAGCGCGGAGGGCTAGAGGAGCGAGAGAGAGAGAGAGACAGACCAAAGACGAGAGTGAGAGAAAGCGCTGCAATTTAAAAAAAAAAAAGGCTAGTGGAAGTGATGGCACGGAGACGGACACCGATTCTCCTTATGAACATTTAAAACAATTTTACACTCTTGCAAACCAAGACCCCGACGGTAAATGCTGGTAGATTTCATTGCACTAAGTATAGAACTGGTCTACCTTGTCTGTACTGCTGCAAGTTTCATTACCTGGTAAGAAACCCACAATTGCAGTGTCATGAGCAAATGTCTACAATGAGCAGCTTCAAAGAACGTATAGTGATTTCTAGCTCGTAGTGTGAAAAAAAGTATTTATTTGAATATCTCACGAAAAAAGTAAAATGAACTGAACTTTGAACTAGTTCAGAATTAAAATTGTGAACTTTGAACGTGAACTGTTCACTTTGAGCATGTATGAACTGAACTTGAACTAGTTCAGAAAAGCTGTGAACTGGCACAACACTGTCTGAATCATCAGGTGAATTCTCCATCTTTTTTGTCTGAAGGGTCTGTTTGGCAAGCAGGCCTCCGAGGCATGGCAAAGAGACGCAGTGTCTCGTTACATACATAACCTGAGACGTTGCCTTTCAAAAGCGGGAATGAGGAAATATGGGGAACGATATACCCACGCCGCCATGCTGAGGGGAGTGCATGCCCACTGGCCAGGCAAATGCAACTGAAATGCCTGAACCACTCCCGGCGAGGCATCCAGTCGGAGGGACCGTGAACTGGCAGTGTCCACCTCAGACCGGATCTCAGAGACGGGTATCCTGGAGAGCAGCACTCAGCGTAGCGTTTTCTAATCCTTGTTAGCAAGGGGAGTTTATCTGCTCGATCCTAGGATCTACCAAGCACTTATCTAACAAAAACACTCAGGAGGCCGGACAGGCCTATGGGCTGATCTAATTGGGAGCCTTCGCGAGGGGCCTGCGACCGTCTGATCAGACTCAGGCAGCTGCAAGCTTATAGACGACCCTCCATGAGGGGAGCTCCAAGCCTGCCTGGTAGGTAAACTGTAGGCTGAATACGAGTAGGTCCCCTTCTGTAGGGACTGAGTAGCAGAAGCGACACTTCGTCATGCTAGGGTGTGAGACAGCTAAGGCCAGATCACTGATAGCAGGTACCCACTGGTTGTCAGCATAATGCCAGTTATCAGTTCCCGACTCTGGAACTCGTTCCCCCAGGGAGGCCTGGAGGGGCCTACTACCTGATAGCAGTCGAAGCTAACTGACGAGGTAGCTGGAAACCGGGAACTCGTTCCCTCAGGGAGGCCTGGTGAGGCCTACTACCTGATAGCAAGCCTTCAGGGAGGCCTGGTGAGACCTACTACCTGATAGTAGGTTATGCTAGCTACCCAAGCATCCAGACTCAGGAACTCACCCTCAGGGAGGCCTGGTGAGGCCTACTACCTGCTAGCAATTTGTGCTAACTGTCAAGTGACTGAAGCCCAGGAACTCGCCCTCAGAGAGGCCTGGTGAGGCCTGCTACCCAATGGCAAGCCTTCATGGAGGCCTGGTGAGGCCTACTACCTGATAGCCACACAAGCCTGCGACCGGAGCATCCTGGTCCAGGAGCTCGCCTTCAGAGAGGCCTGGTGGAGCCTACTTCCTGCTAGCAATCCATGCCAACTCTCAAGGTGACTAGCAACCGGGAGCCCGCCTTCAGGGAGGCCTGATGGGGATCCAGGACAGTTGCCAACAGCAGTGTACTCGGCAAAACCGCCCTGAACCACCTAAGCAAGGGGAGTACACCTGCCTTCATGGAGGCCCCGCATCCAGCGGCCTACCATTTACGTGCGAGGACATCAGCCATGGCAATGCTCTGGCTACAAGGGAACGTACTACCGAACCAACGTAAAGCAAAAGTTGCGAAGTGTTGCTCAACCCGAGCCATAGGGGAGTGGGGTACTCAAATATACCCTGCCCTATCAGGGGAGTACTGCCACCTGGCTGTGATATATATATATATATATATATATATATATATATATATATATATATATAAGCTGGCGGCCAAAAACTAGCTCTAGGAGGCGGGGTCCAGCTAATCTCAGTCTCTACGTGTATAAGCGAAAGATGGCCTAACCCCGCCCCACGACCACTGGCTAAGTCGCTATCCATTCTGCCTCAGCAACAAACTGCATTACTAAAATAAAAATAAAAAACAGAACGCAGAGAAGGGGGTGGGCCTTGGCCGGACGACTCTTGAATGAGAGGAGGCTAACACTAGGGATGCTAAAAAAACCTTAATCACTCAGAGAAGGGCCCTGGGCGATAATCCTTCATCCCTAAGAAAGCCTAGGCCAACTAATGCGTGAGAGAGGAGAGGACGAGGGCTGATGTCTAGCGTGCCCTCGGGGGCGCTATCGCATCGGGGGTAGGCCCCCCTGATCGAGATCCTTTAGCAAGTCAGCCTGGTAGGCTTGCAGCATCGCCATGGTGTGCAACGGCGCCGTGGCTTGACCCGCTGACGTGTATGCCCTGCCGTAAGCCGTTTAGACGACAGGTCGTCTCTCGAGATAGTTTGCGTCGAGATAGTTTGCGAATGTCTCGTCGATCGGAGGCATCAACACATAACCAGACTCCGTCAATCCCTCGATATCAGTGAAGTTACCCTGCTGATATCGATGAATTAGGGCCAAGTACAGGTTCTTCCATGCCCCTGTGATCTGTTCGTGAAGATCGGTGAGGAATGGAAGGCTCCCAGGAGCTGGGGGATTATGGCCGGAGAGAAATCAATCGTCGAGATGATTCTCGTGAGCGGTTTCTCTCCTGACGCGCTGCCACGGTAACTGCAGCCTGAGGTTGGCACGTTCCATAACCTACAGCAGCTCTCCATACACGGGGCAGGATGGCTGAGAGGATTCGGCCTCAGCCGGATCATCACCACCCTCCTCAGCCATCCTTTGCTTGTGCTGAAGAGCCGCAGCTGACAAGGAGGAGGAGTTATCCGACTCCTCCCCCAGCAGCTGCCCCTCGCAAGCCAGCTGATCGTCTGAGAGAACGACACCTCTCTCGAAATGATCAGCAAGCTCCATCTGCTCAGCCTCAGATGCTGGGTCCTCTTCTCTCGAGAAGAGAGCCAGACGAGAGCGGACCATTCTAACTGGAAAACGCTCATAGTGCGCACAGGAGGCTCCCTCGAGAACCTCCCGTGCGTGCTCTTCCCCCAGGCAGAAAACACAGAGTGTGTGTGTGTCCACAGACGTCAAAAACCTGGGACACGGATCAGCGCACTTACGGAAGTAACGCTTCTTCTCTGTGCATTTCATGGTTGGTTTGGATAAACAAATTCAAAGTCGACTCAGACAAACAGTCCCTGAAGACGAAAAGGATGGTGTCATGTTTGCACAGCGCCCTTATATACTTCCTGGTCGCACGTTGTTGACGTCATTGGCTGTCGCCGGTCAATAGGATTGATTCAGACACCTTTCACACTGGAGGCGTTCCCCATATGCGTTCTAGGACGCAGTGCGAGTTCCCTTTTGAAAGGGAACTATAGAGTGGTGCAGGTATGACATCACTTACTTTGTTATTTTTAGCACTTTAGCACTTCCGGTTCCCTCGTACCGAAGTCAATGGGTTTTTTTAATGGGATTTTGTTTAAATTGCTGAAATAAGGTATGTGGTGAACACAAGCTCAAGACACTTTCACATTTTATTCTACGACATAAAAAAATCAGTATTACCCCACTCGTGATTTTTGAAGCTGTTACGTGTCTTGAAAATGGCGGTTGCTAACAAGTGGCTAAATGGGACTACAGAGGCCATCATCTAATGTCATCACGCCGAAAATGTAAGCTCAATCCGCTTTTACAGTCTATGCTCATAATTGTGCTCTTATAAACTAGTCTAACTCAAATGTTCTGGGAAAATGTTTTTGGATAAAAACTGAAAGAGTTGTCGGAAGCTTAGTGAAGGTGACGTTCGCGGGATCGTGGCGTAGTTCGTTTATAGCTTACCTTTAGTTTTTTACTTCTGGCAACTGCATTTAGGCTTCAAAATTCATAAAAGTTGTTAATCTGTGACAATTATCTTGATGGACAAAACGTGTAAGTATCATAAACTTTTGTTGATCACAGAGCTTGTTTTTTGCAATAATCCAAAAGCCCATGGGAAAATCCTATTGGGTTTTTCTCGAGGGAATCAGTGCGATGCTAACTGCCGGTTGGCCTACAAAGTGACGTCATACCTGCACCACTCTATAGCCAGGCAAAAGACAAGTGACCAATCCTAAGTGGTGATGTCACTACACCAGACCAGTGGCGATTTTTTTAAGACTGCAAGAGAAGCTCGGCTTCCCTTATAATGTCACAAAATTAATGGTCAAATATGTACTATTGTATTAACATTTTATTGACTAAAAATGCGTTAGAAAACGTTCATCTCAAAGACGAGTTCGTTCAGAATCAGTTAGATATAGCAGGTCGGCTGACTCGATTTCCTTCTCATACATTCCCGCAGCGTCACAGTGCATTTCCCTATTGAAGCCCAGCGTCCATTGACTTCAATGGGGCTGCTTTGAACGTTTTTTTTCAGCGCTTCGAAACTAGACGGTCATTGGATAAACGCTGCGATTATGTCCCGCCCATGGACGCTCAGCGTCTCTGGGGGTGAATGGGGAGTGGGCTGGCCCGGACCCCGAGCTTCTGCGTGATGATTGGAGGGTCTGTCGAAAGACTGCATCTCCCTTTTACTGACAGCGATTCTGTACTATAAGGAATCACTGAAGCTATTCGCGCTCAGTCCCATCGCGGATTTCTCAAGTTCAGTCGAAATAAAAACTGCTGCAACCTATTTCTTTGATATTTGCTTGGCGAAATTGCTTGATTTTCATCATACATTTCACACAATTATACACCACATTCCTTGTTTCAGTTTTACAGAGTTTAATATTTTTTTTTAGATCGTTCATTCATTCCTTCATTCCTTCATTCCTTCATTCATTCATTCATTCATTCATTCATTCTTTCATATAACGTTTAAGCAGCCTAGCTCTGCTGGCCATTGAGAGGACACTGGTCAAGTCACTTGAAAAGACTCCTAGTTGGTACTCCAGGGTCTTAGACCATTTTCTTGAAAAGGAACGTAGGGCAGAATTTAATTTTAAATAAATAGACAATTTTATGATGTAGGCCGAAAATGAGCTTCCCCTCTCTGACAGACCAGTAGCCGCCACTGCACCAGACCTAGAACTCAAAACAGCCCTGCAAGACACCCTGCAAACTGCATTCACCACTCTTTTTTTTGGACTCTTACCTGATTGACATAATTGTTTCGGTGAATCACGCACTAAAACACATGCACTTAAACACATAAAACCAACAGGCGCAAGCCAATCTTAGTGAATGATAGGCACTTTAAAATAAACTATAGAGGTAATGAAGTTTAAGGTATAGTTATTAATAACTGACTCTTTTAATAGTAAACAACAGCACACACTGTGTTCTAATGACGTGTGCTAAAGCTGAATAATAAAACCGAATAATAAGAGGGATTGCAAATAAAGGAGCAAAAGAGACTGCGAGGAAGAGATGCAACTTTGCAGTGTCAGTGTGGATGTCTGCTAAGATCAGTGTCACAAGCAAGGTGTTTGTCAGCCTGAGGAGAAGACGAATGCTAACACACCTCTCCTTACACAGGATAGTGTCTGCATGTGTGTGTGTGTGTGTGTGTGGGGGGGGTATTTTTACTGAGAAAATGTGAAAAAAAATGTTTTAATGGTATGCTGTAGTAAAGTACCCAGTGCCTACGCCTAGTTATGCAATCGATCTAACATGCAGATAGACACGTTTGAAGATAATAAACACACAATCGCGACACAATATATGGCATATCTGTGTTATTTATACCATGTTGGGTGTTTTCATAATAGATTATATTTATAATGCAATGCCATTCAAGCTTTTATAATTATGCAGAATATTGTAAAATGATATATTTTCTGTCAGATTTTTTGATCCAAAGCCAAATGAGATCACATAAGGTTATTTAAAACATTTGACTTGTGATATTAAGTAAGTTTGGAGTAAAAACATCTCATTAGCTAATTGTTGTGTTATATATATCATTTTACAATATTCTGCATAATTACAAAAGCTCGAATAGCATTGCATTATAAATATAATCTATTATGAAAACACCCAACATGGTATAAATAACACAGATAAGCCATATATTGTCGCGATTGTGTGTTTATTATCTTCAAATGTGTCTATCTGCATGTTAGAGCGATTGCAGGAAGCTGTTTATGTCAATGTCACATGGTATCTTCTTCATGCATGCTATATGAACTACATGTGCACGGAGCGCCCTCCGGCTGCCAGTATGAACTGAAAACACATCACATAGTAGTCATTGGATGCCCTTATTTGCTTTCAGAGCAAAGTAATAAGAACACAGAAATCTAATCAGATAGTACACACACACACACACACACACACACACAAACACACACGCATGCTGTGTATATATATATATATATATATATATATATATATATATATGTGTGTGTGCAGGGGCGTAGCACCAAATTTTGGGCCCTGGATACAAACCATCTTGCTGGGCCCCCGTACCAAATACCATATACTAATGGGGTATTGCATTTTTATCATAGAAACACTTAAAATGTAAACAAAATAAGCCACACTCTGATTAATATATTTTTGTTTTATTTTCAAAAGTACTACTACTTACTGAGATGACAAAAGGTCTAGGTCTAAAATCAAATATCTTTGAATTACCTTTTAAAATAAGTCATTTTCAATCATTAAGATGTGCATTAAACTGAGAACAATCCTGTACTTAATGTAAGAGCGTGCGCAAGCTAATTTTGCATAACAATGCGGTAACGACATTTAGATTAGACGTTCGATTTTGACAATGGAGGGAAATATACAGTGTTTTCATGTAAACTTCTGACTCTGGGGAGAACTGCAGCAGAAGATGAGACAAGCTGCGCAGCTGCCTGGAGTGGCAGTGTGTTGAGCTCCCAGCTCCGCCTCCGTCTGCTTCTCACTCCCTGAATTATTTACCCAGAAATATTGTTTGCTCGCTATGTAGGGTGTGATACTATAAAGTATTGGTATATGTATTTATACTATATATACTTTATACTATAAAGTATTTGTATGCTATTCTACCTGGAGTAGATATTTATGTTAAAACAATATCAATGCTCGATGATGCATTTGGAGCTCACATTTCTTTTAAAAAAACTGAGTGAGCATATGCTTGCCCTCATTTGCCTTTCTCTCTTTAATCTTCTTTTCTTTTTGTTTTTGAGAATCTTATTTTCCTTTCTTAAGGAAAGACATAACTGTTCCCCTGTCTCCCTAGTTCATATCACAGCTAACTCCAACTCCTGTTGTTCGACTTCACCCAGCGATGCGCAGACCAGTCGGTGGCTGACTTGAAGCAGTGCATGCCGGTTAGAAATTTTGTCCGACTTGAGGCAGCACCGACGCCACGTGACAGTGACGTATGTCAACAAAGTGGAGAGAGAGAGCGATTCGAGAGCAGCCGCTAATACAGCTGCACGGACTCTGAAGATGACACAGCTGTTCCACGATTGGCCAAATTCACCGCATGACAGCGATCACGCGTGTTTCGTGTTTATTCTAAAACCTTCAGCTCCCCTAATTCGTACAAATCTGTTTTTTATAACAGTAAAACCTCCTTTCATGTAGTCACAATGTTATGTTGTCATGTTTATCAAAATAAAACTGATAAAAAATGTAGACCCCACTTCATTGACAGTGTAGGATTATATGTTGAACTCTATTCTTGTACAAACACACGCTGTATTAAGCAGTACATAAAGTATTACATGACAATAATGTCTCTGAAACATCTGTGTATTGCCAAATATTGCATTTATTTAACTTCAGCTGATAAAGTATGATAAAGTATGCAAACACAGCGCGAGCGTCACTGCGGGAAGCAGAAAGTGTCCGACTTCACGTCTCCGTTTGCTGCTTCTCTCCGCCTGCACGCGGCTACTCTCGCCGATCAGTTGCATCCAGCCGCAGCCAATGTCTAACACACCTATTAACTGATTCACCGCAGGTGCACCTGACCTGCGGGTCGTACCATTGACATTGATTCGAGAGGGGTGGTGGGGCCCTGCACAGCATGAAAATGACTTTTTTTAAACCAAACCAGTGCACTTTTTCTGTTTCATGTTAGTGCATGTATATGTATGTATAGAAAACTGACTTCTAAGGGCCCCCCCTGCCTCGGGCCCTGGGTACTCGGTACCCTTCACCCCCCCAGTCCGACGCCCCTGGCTGTGTGTCACAATCACCAGTGAGAGTGCCCGTGTAGTCCACCAGAGGGCACTCCACCTCAGACTATTGTCATATCATCATAGACTACATTACCCAAAATCCTTTGCCTGGACTCATTAGCACTCACTGTTTACACCTGTGTCTCATTACCTCTGCCTATATATACCATGTTCACTCTGTCATTCACTGTGAAGTCTTGTCTAGTGTAACACTGCAATTCTGACCGTTCTTCTCTGGCTCTTGGATTACTTGCCCATTCTGTAGTGATGGGCAGACAGAGGCTTCATGAAGCACTGAAACAGTTGAAGAAAATGTGCCATATTGTTTCGAAGCTTTGAATCAGTTTGACACCCATCTCTACGGCGACACCTAGTGGTCACTTGCATGTGTGGATCTGAAATAACCGATCCACGTAAAAAAAAAGAAAAGAAAAGTTTTTAACATCTGTCTGACAACTACATGATCTTGGTTTTTTAACCTGTAGCCTGCTCATTGTGAATAACTATAGTTTTTTTTTTGGTCATGAAAAATTATTAATGATTGATACAAATGATTAATAAAAATAAATAAAGCCACAATGTGTCACTTGTTACATAACATTTTTATTCAAAAATATTATTTGCTCTGCTGTTGAAGAACTTAGCCAACTTCTTTTTTTTTTTTTTTTTCATATAATTTCTCCAGCCTTTGAAAAAATCCTCTCACAAGGGACACTTGTTGCTGGCATGCACAAATATTTTTTAGCAAGTAACTTGCATACAAATGAGGGAAAATGACTGCTATCACAAAATCTCTCTCCTCTCACAAAAACCCATGAGGTGAAGACGGATTAACTTCACTTTTAAACTGTGGGGAAATAGCTTTCAACAGATGTGTGACTGTGTAGTTTGTTCACGCCCCTTTTAATAAAACGCAGTTTCGGCAGGTGCCACCTGATGAAACACTTCAAAGCTTCATTTAGCCATAGTCACGTGACATGGGTGTTTCGAATCACAGTTCGGAGCAGTGTTTCGAAACATCTGCGCTTCGGGATCTCCGCAAAGCCCCGAAACGTCAGTTTCGCGTCAGCCATCCCTACCGTTCCGTGGATTACCCTTTTGCCTGTCTCTCCTGTTTTGTTTGCCTGATTGGATTGATTTTTGGACCTCTTGCCTGTTTTGATTACGATTGTGGTTTACCCTTCAATAAAACTGCGTTTGGATCCTCAGCCTTTGAGTCTCGGAGTGGTTCTTTACAGAAGACTTCACCATGCACAGATTCAGCAGCCAAGTGAATGTCCGTCCACAAATTAGTCCAGCCACAGATTGTGCGTCTCCCCCAGGGAGATCGCCCTATTGAGAACTATGTGTAAGACTTTATTGAACTGGCACATCTCTCCACGCTGGACAAGCTATGCCTCATGATATTTTTTCTTGGGGGACTATCTGAGCTGCTCTGCTCGTTTATGCCATTAGATGACCCTAATTCGACTCTGGAACATTATATCGATTTGGCATTGCAAATAAGCGGCTCTGATTTTACTGTGGGTGTCGTGGAGGAATGTGATATTTACTCTGTACCCGCCAGTCCAGAGATGGCTCCAGCCACTTACCAGCGTCCAGAGATGGCTCCAGCCACTGACCAGCGTCCAGAGATGGCTCCCGCCACTGACCAGCTTCCAGAGATGGCTCCTGCCACTGACCAATGTCCAAAGATGGCTCCAGCCACTGACCAGTGTCCAGAGATGGCCACCGCCACTGACCAATGTCCAAAGATAGCCGCCGCCATTGACCAACATCCAGAGATGGCTCCAGCCCCAACCCGTGGTCAGAGTCCAGAGAGGGCTCCACCTCCTGTCACAAATCTAGAGATGACTCCGACCGGGCCATCTGCTCTGCCCACGCCGCCCAGGCACCTTGCTCTGCCCGCGCCACCGTGGGGGTCTCCAAGACCGTCTGCGCTGCTGTGGTGGTTGTCTGCTCCGCTGTGGGGGTCTTCTAGACCGTCGGCGCTGCTGTGGTGGTCGTCTGCTCCACCCTGGTCATCTGCCCAGCCTGCTCCGTTCTGGCCACCTACTCCACCCTGGCCGCCTGCTCTGCCTACGCCAGCCTGGTCATCTGCCCAGCCTGCACCACCTCGGTCATCTGTCTGGCCTGCACCACCCTGGTCATCTGTCCAGCCTGATCCTTCTGCTCTGCCTCAGTCTCCAAGCCCTCTTCCGCTCCATGGGCCTGGCCCTCCATCCCGCCCCTGGGTCCGCCTCCGCTCCACCTCCCTCTGGGCCTTATATAGGAGTGTCTGGAAGCCACTCCTTAGGAGGGGGGCTATGTCACAATAACCAGTGATAGTGCCGTGTAGTCCACCAGAGGGTACTCCACCTCAGACTATTGCCATATCATCATAGACTTCATTACCCATAATCCTTTGCCTAGACTCATTAGCATTCACTGTTTACACCTGTGTCTCATTACCTTATTACCTCTGCCTATATATATCATGTTCACTCTGTCATTCACTCCAAAGTCTTGTCTAGTGTAACACTGCAATTCTGAGTGTTTTTCCCTGGTTTCGTGTCTCTTGGTCTTGGATTACTTGCCCGTTCCGTGGATTACCCTTTTGCCTGTCTCTCCTGTTTTGTTTGCCTGATTGGACTGATTACCTGTTATGACCTCTTGCCTGTTTTTGATTACAATTGTGGATTACCCTTCAATAAAGCTGCGTTTGGATCCTCTACCTTCTGTCTCAGAGCAGTTACGTTACACTGTGATTAGTCAACAACATGACTATATTTGTCATCTTAAATCAATTACAGGAATGTTCCAGGTTAAATACAGCATAAGTACTATCGACAGCATTTTTACAAGCTGAGAACATTGGAATTATTAGTGCTTGCTAAGGCAAGAATCACTACTACTAATGCTTAAACGTAAGGCGTCATTGTTACAGTGTAATTGTATATTTAAGTACTGAGTAATAATAATTAACTTCATGTACTTACTATAGTGTTATTGTAGGATTAGGGTTTGGTTGAGGGTTAGTTGCCTGTAATTTTGCATCATTTACTGGTATTACTATGATAAGTACATGTTTAACAAGGTCACTGTAAAATAAAGTGTTGACCAATCCATTAATCCATTAATTTCTGCTAACCTCAGGTTTTCCTTAAAGGAATATTCTGTGTTATTAAAAACAAACTCTATACATGTATGTAGCTTGCTGTCAGTTACCACACAAAATACATTTTACTCATCACACAGTTTGTAAAAACAAATGAAAAGCTATAATGGTGCTTGCCAAGTCGACAAATGCAGTAGATTCCTTTTTTTTTTCTTCCCATTTTTTCACAACTCTATGTGGTGACATTAAATGTGTAAATATGGGGAACACATCTTCCCATTTTTGTTAAGGGAACAGTTTTGCAGAGAGACAGAAACTAGCTCATTTTGCATATGATGCTGCAAGTCACAAAGATTGGACACTATAGGTACAAAAGAGGGAAGAGTTTTTGTACATATTTGGACTTCTAAGTAACAAAAAATATTTTTTTACAAGGATTTTTAACATTCTTTTCAGGAATTTAAATGCATAATTCGGCGGACTTTTGACAGCTTCAGGGTTTTCATGAAAACTACAGATTGTTTTTTCTGCATTTTTGTATCCCCGCCCATGGACAGTCGGAACGACAAGGTTATTCACAGAACAGTTATTGTAAGGGTAGTTCCCTTTCGAGGGAACTCTCACTGCGTATGGTTAGACACTTGGGGGATACTCCCTAAGCACTAGCGAATCTGAAGTCCGTATAGCCACTAAACCAATCTGATTGGCGTGCGTGATGACGTCATCGTGACGGCGTACCCAGAAGTATAATGCGGGAGCCGGCGCACAGAAACGGCAGTTATTGCTCTTCAGCATAGCGCTCTCTGTTGAAATTGTCTGTCTATTTACTGTTGTTTGTCACAGTTGCAAAAGTGTGTGAATGAAAAGAAAGAATGGAAAAGAATGTGAGAGAGTTTAAGCAGTGTGTGCATCTGTGTTCCTGCTTTATTCGGGCTCAGATGCACACCTGCTTTGTGTGCAGTGTCTGGGTGTTGAGCATGCTCGGGCAGTTCTCGAGGGAACTGCCTGTCAGTGGAAAAGCTGCTCACACTCAGACTGCTCCACTCTCGGCTGGCCGTGTTCGATGAGGCCGGCCAGCTTTGTGAGCCCCAGGGTTCTGGACCCGCGATCGCTGAGGCGTCTCGGTGTCACAGACCATGGGGTTCACAGAAGGACTTGTCATCGGGATCTGGGACTGCTGCGGCACTTTCCCAATCCCGATCTAAAGATCTTCCTCCCCGTGTGGAAGTGTTTCATCGCTTCATCCACTCGCCCAAGAGGAGCTAATTGAGGTTTTTGACTCGTGCGGTGGCCAAATTGAAGATCAATTGGCCACAGGAAGTGCCGGAAATTCAGCCACCTAGTAGGCTGGACGACCGGTTTCTTTCTCGCCGGGTCCAAACACCTGGGTTTACCTTTCTTCCCGGACCTACACATCGAGGTGTGTATGTTCTGGGGGCGCGAGTGGCGGGCTAGGGGACGATGCCTCGGGTGGAAGAGGCTCTCACGAGTTATCTTTTCCCCGATTCTGTGTCGTCCCTTAAAACCCCGGAGCTGCCCACCAAACCCTGTCGGGACACCTCATCGTTGGTGGGTGAAGCTTATATGGCGGCTGGGCGGGCTGGTAGTTCCCTGCACACATTATCGTATTATATTCGTCACGATAGATCTGAAGGACGCATACTTCCATATCTTCATCCTTCCATGTCACAGGAAGTTCTTGAGGTTCGCTTTCGGGGGCGAGGCGTACCAATATCGAATGCTTCCCTTCGGTCTAGCTCTTTACCCACGCACATTCACAAGGTGCATGGATGCAGCTCTGGCTCTATTAAGACTCCAGGGCATCCGTGTGCTGAATTATCTCGACGACTGGCTCATATTGGCCCAGTCGTACGGGATGGCAGTTCGGCATTGAGGTGTCGCTCTGGCCCGTATAAAGTGCTTGGGGCTGAGACTCAACACAGCAGGTGTGTTGACGCCGTCCCGGAGGACTACGGTTCTAGGGATCGTATGGGACTCGACGACGATGCGGGCACAATTGTCTCCCGCGCGAGTCGAGACCATTCTGGCGATGGTCTCAGAAATTAGGCTAGGCCACAGCATCACTGTAGAGCACTTTCAGGAAGTGCTGGGGCTCAGGGCAGCAGCGTCCAACGGGATACCCTTTGGCCTGCTGTACATGAGACCTCTACAGTGGTGGCTGGAAACCAAGGGGTTTCCCCCAGAGGGAATCTTTTCCGTATGATCAGGGTAACGCGCAGATGCCTTCGTTCCCTAGTCACATGGAAGAAACCTTGGTTTTTGTCCCAGGGGCCAGTGTTTGAGCGTCCTGTTGCCGGGAATCCGCTTCAACAGACGCCTTCCTCACTGGCTGGGGTGCGGTCATGGACGGCCGCTTTGGGGGGAAGTCCTAGCTTTGGCTGGACTTCCGAGAGCGGTTCCCCCCGTAGAGGGGCAACCGAGGTTGCTTCCTCTGCGGCGCTCCGGGGAAATCAAGGTAATCCCGCCGTCTATGACGCTTCGGGCCCCATCGAATTCCCGCGAACGCATGCTGCTCCAGCCGCCTCCGGAGGGACTTGCGGCTGGGCGGCTAACGCGTCCGCACATAGAGAATCGTCCCCAACCACTCCTGCCGGTCATCCGCTTCAGGGGGTTGGGGAGGAGGCTCGTGTAACACCCGAGGCCAGCCTTGAGAGGCTGGTTCCCTCAGTAGATTATCTCGGCGCATGGAATGCCTTCCGAATATTTCTACATGGGTCCTGCGTACTGTAGAAGAGCAGACATCCTGTCGAGGCAGGGGCTGAGGCCCGGGGAGTAGCGGCTCCACCCAGGGGTGGTGGCGTCTCGAGGGACGTCCCACTGTCCACTGTGGTGTTCCATCCCGCTGCGTCTGTATGCTTTTCCCCCGATTGCTCTGCTCCCGGGAGTCCTGGACAGAGTCCGCCAACAGGGGGTCAGCCTACTTTTAGTAGCACCCCGTTGGCCGACGCGAGTTTGGTTCTCGGATATCATAGCTTTGCTGGCAGGTCCTCCATGGCAGATTCCTCTGAGGAGGGATCTCCTATCTCAGGCAGGGGGCACTATATTTCACCCCCGGCCGGAGGTTTGGAACCTTTGGGTCTGGCCCTTGAGGGGGTCAGGTACTTAGATATTGGCCTGTCGGCAGAGGTGATAGAGACCTTACTCAGTTCTAGGGCTCCATCTTTCAGGAGACTGTACAGCCCCAAGTGGTGAGCCACTTGGTGCAGGGAGCGTGAGGTGGTCCCAGTTAACTGGCCGGTGGCTTCAGTGCTGGAGTTCCTCCGAGATCGCTTCTCTACGGGTCCAACCCCGTCCACACTCAGGGTGTCCGTGGCTGCCATAAGGCTTTCCACACTCCTTTGGGTGATGGGCTTGGGTAGACACCATCTGGTTGTACAGTTCCCCTGTGGGGTTCGGTGGATGCGGCCTGTGGCTCGTTCCAGAGCTCCCAACCTGGGATCTGGCAGTGGTTCTCGAAGGCTGGCTGAGGCCCCCTTCGGACCATTGGAGTCGGATGAACCAGGGAACTTAGGATTGGTCAGTTCCCTGGTTCTTCAGGCATTACATCCCCCGCCTCACGTGACGGCGGAGTAAGATACCTTCACTGTGGAGCACTTTTGAGTGCTGGGGCTCAGTACAGCAGCGTCCAAGGTGAGACCTTTTGACCTGCTGCACGTGAGACCTTGACAGTGGTGGTTGGAAACCAAGAGGTTTCCCCCAGAGGGAATATCTTTCGTATGATCAGGGTAACGCACATATGCCTTCGTTCCATAGTTATATGGAAGAAACCTTGGTTTCTGTCCCAGGGGTCAGTGTTGGGAGCGTCCTGTTGCCGGGAAACCGTTTCAACAGACGTCTCCCTCATTGGCTGGGGCGCCGAAGGCGCTTGGGTTTCCCTAGTCCTAGTTGTGCCCGGTCTCCGGCTTCACACTAGGGCAGGCACGACCCTCGGTAGGTCCCAAGGGTCAGTGTTGGAGCGTCCTGTTGCCGGGAAACCGTTTCAACAGACGTCTCCCTCATTGGCTGGGGCGCCGAAGGCGCTTGGGTTTTCCTAGTCCTAGTTGTGCCCGGTCTCCGGCTTCACACTAGGGCAGGCACTACCCTCGGTAAGGTCCCAAGGGCCAGTGTTGGGAGCGTCTTGTTGCCGGGAAACCGTTTCAACAGACGCCTCCCTTCATCGGCTGGGGCACGGAAGGAAAAGGAGTGGAGAAGTATCTCCCTATGGTGCTGCCGCTAGGGTACTCAAGTCCTAGTTGTGCCGGTCTCCGGTTTCACACTAGGGCAGGCGCTACCCTCGATGTGGGCTAGTGGGTACTTGTTCCCCAAGTGTCTAACCAGACGCAGTGAGAGTTCCCTCGAAAGGGAACTGCTCGGGTTACGACTGTAACCCTTGTTCCCTGAGTAGGGAACGAGCACTGCATCTCGTCACCACACCTCGGCACGCCTGGAGCGCATGCTTCAGAGCAATAGCTGCCGTTTCTGTGCGCCGGCTCCCACTTTATACTTTATGACTTCCGTCACGATGACGTCATCACGCACGCCAATCAGATTGGTTTAGTGGCTATACGGACTTCAGATTCGCTAGTGCTTAGGGAGTATCCCCCAAGTGTCTAACCAGACGCAGTGCTCGTTCCCTACTCAGGGAACAAGGGTTACAGTCGTAACCCGATCAGGTTTATCGCTGAAAATTGTATCATACTATGTCTACTCTTTAAACAATATTTCGGTAAAAATGTAACACTGTGGCAACAGCTTTTTTAGCTGTACGCAACAGTGTTGCTTCAGGGGGGTTGGGTGGAACTGACAGAGCAGCCGTTTCTTTCAGGTTTTTCCCCTTTGTTTGAAATGTTGACTACAAACACAGACGATTTTCATATTTTCCATTGTGGAGTTCGCGCTTTATTTATGATTGCAACACACTGGATCCTTCACTGAAAACCTAATGTAACTCACTCTCCCGTTAACAATACAAGTAAACCACATTATGACTCAAAGTTTGCTAAGAAGTATTTTTAAAGCAAGGCAGTACACTCTAAAAAAAAAGGTTCTATATGGCACTGTAACAGCATTGATTCACTCAAGCCAGATGGCAGGAAGTCCAAATCATTGGACTCATCATCATCTCATGACTCTGCTTGATCATATCATGCCAAACAGAGTTTCATTGTGGACTGGCTACCTCGGGTTAATGAACAACTCAAGAGTTGAATAGTTCTTCACAAACTGCACAGCCCAAGGCGGTCATGTGACTCCTCGAACGAACATACATATCCTGTGTGCAATAGGCAAACAATACACACACAGATGACCACGTGAAGTTTCGAAACAATACACACACATAGTCTTTTGTGCGAATGAGCGCACACACACATAGTTGAACACACTGAACTTTCGGACCCATCTCACATACCCAACTCATAGGTAACATATGGACTAAAAGAACTGTCTTAATAATATCCAAATATATATATTGTGTTGATTTGATGTCCTTATACGATGTATTAAAATAGCTAGGATGTTTACTGTATGTACAATTTATTTGGTATGCCACTAATTGTAAAAATGCTTGTGCCTCTGTATTCTAAAATCACAGAACGATAGTGTTTGGTATCATCTCGATCGCAGAAACCCGAATGTACCGAATATCGTTCACAGATCACTACAAGATGTATTATTACAAAAATACCAGCTTTCTGAAGAAATAGAGGCTTTAGAATTTCCACCCTACTGATTAACTCAGAGCAGGGGGGGGTTGTCCACGAACAAAGGACAATGAAAAACTCGCGCCTTTGGTCTCCCGTGCGCGATTGGATCACTCCAGGATAAGGGCGTTGGTCATTGTGTCCATAAAAACGGGAACTGACCTTAACTCTTTGCATTCCGCCACAACGAGAGAGCCCCCTTGGCTTCCTTGCCATTGAGAGAGACACGGCATCCTTGCCATTCCGAAAGGACCACCCTGGCATTTCTTGCCATTGAGAGAGGGATTCCTTTGGCACCCAGCCAAGACTGAGAGACTTGCAACTTCTGGAGCGACCTTCCTGAACTTCACCGAAATTCTCCGGACTCATCCTTAGCGAACTTCCACGACGATTCGAACTCAGACACGTACACGAGAGAGCCTAATGCAAGTATTATATTTCACCTTTAACTGCTTGTACGAGGTTGTCTTAATTAATCCTGATTCACGAAATCATAAATGTCTGAAGGGTTTTGGTGAACTGTCTCTCTCTCTCTCTCTCTCTCTCTCTCTCTCTCTCTCTCTCTCTCTCTCTCTCTCTCTCTCTCTCTCTCTCTCTCGCTCTCTCTCTCTCTCTCCCTCGTGAATTCTCTCTTTCCATCATTCTTTTCCTTTTTGATTTGATTCTGTTAAGTTTGATTTTCCCTTGTTTGTACCATATCATTTTGTTTCTCCTATATATATATATATGCATATTTACCCCCGTGTGATTCGTAGCTTTGTATTCAGTAGTTGTTTTATTAAAACCCAATAATTGCATTAAATTGAATCCGTATTGTTTTGCTCACAAATCTCGAAGTCACTGAAGCGTAAGATCTAAGCTACCCCTTTAAGCTTGATTTTCATTTATATTACTTTAGTAATATAAATTGTGCAACCATAAGAGATATTATTTGTCCTGATCAAACAAGTCAATGTTTCTTAAGGTTTGTAAGATTGATAATTGATGAAGAAATCAATTTGGATAAAGGTTACTTTTAAATGATTAAAGGTTCCGTTATACGTTAATTTTTCTGTACAACAAGCTAATAATATTCATAAACTCATGAATATTCATACCATTTGAGTTAATTATTCCCCAAAAGTTATTGTTGTTATTGGTGGTGGAGATTATTCGGGCAGTTTCAAACTTTGTTTTTGTGAGCAATATTAATATTCATATTCATGTGTATTTTTGGGTATTAATATTATGCATGCGCGTTCCCGTTCATTTGATTGAACTGTGAGACATCGCGAACTCACTCACTGACGAGGCACAACGCCGAGCTCAGTTTAAGCATATTAAGAGATGCTAAATTGACAATATTATACGTCTGGCAAAGATAAGGAAATCTCTGCACAGTCCGTACATGAGTAATATTGTTTTGTCCCGCTTGACTTGAACGACGAAATCTTCTTGCAAGCGGAAGATTGAAATTGAGCGAGTTTCCTCTTTTCAATAATAGGCCTAATATAATATTATATCGTTAAGATAAACGATAACTCCTGGTCGAACATTGGCCTAGCTAACCAATTTAATTTGACCTAAAACATTTATGCTGAATGATCAGCTAGTTTAATAAATGTCTAATTGGAGTTCTGTTAAATGTGAAGTAAGCAGATGTACATTCCTGTGCCCACATTTTCTTCGGTGCAAAATACAGCACCAAGAGACCCGCCGCGGTCTGAAAGCAATTGTGATTTGTGTTAATTCTGCGGGTGTGTGCGGCCATTATCTGAATCTTGGTCCAACCCACACGAGCGGGTGCAACTCTGCGGGCTAGACACCAGAGGGCAACCTGACAGCTCGCGAGTAACACTTCACCATTACTTTATCCCGAACGGGCGCAACAGCGCCATCTGGTGAGCAGTCCTCCTAAGTAACTCTAGTTTGGTGGACTCGACTGCGCCATCGCGTGGAGGATTACAGATAGTTCTCTCCGCTATTAATTTTGTCTTAACAAAATGTCCTTCCTAAGTAGAGCATGTGAATTGTTTATTGATTACTGTTAGAAACGTTTTCATTTATGCAATTTTACTAGCATTAGGCAGCAACCAGGTCTCATTCTCGCTGATTAAAAACACTTATTTTGAATTTGAGTGTAAAAGGAAAAATGAATTTCCTGTAACTTAAATTGAGATAAGATCTCTTCAAATCACTGACAGTCCGCTTGGAAGGAAGGACGCCACCGTGTGGCCGTACCCTGCTAAGTCAGCTTACAGCTTTCTCTCTTTTTTGACACTTTCTTCCAATTCTGTGTGAAGTGCTTATTCCTGTTTCCCTTGCTGATTTTCTTTTATTTACATTCTCCCTACAGGCTTATTTAAATTTAAATTTTAAACTTGTTTTGAATTTAATTTGAATTAAGTTTGTCTTGTTTAATTTTAATTTTAATTTTCTATTTAATTACATTTTATTAATTTTTTTTTGTTTGTTTTTGTTTTGTTAAATTCTTATTTATTTATTTTCTTCCTCTCATTTGGGTTAGGTTCATTTTGATGGTTACCAAAATTATCAAAATTGCCTTTTGTTTTATCATTATTTGATAGAAACCTTTGCCTTTTTCTAAATCACTCTCGATATAGGATTTTGCATTTCCTTTTCGCCTGCAACCATGAATCACTTGATCCGGTAAACAATAGAGTCTTAATTAATTTTGAGTTCGCCTGTTTACCCTCTTTTGTGTATTTATTGTAAGGCTCACAAGCATCTGTGGTGAACTGAGAATCGTCTCAACGTGGTCTCCACGAGCAAGGTTGTCCAACCAACGTGACCTGCACCGGCTGTGTGTGAATCTCGGTTTCTTTTACCTCTGTTCGCCGTTGCGGCACGCAGTGGCGACATCAGCAATCTGACACTCCAAAGCCGGTCAACCAGTTCAGCTGACACACACAAGGCAATGTCTGGGACCACTACCTAAACCGGGGCCTAAAAGTGGGCCACTCTTGAAAAAGAGGGTTCTAGGGAACGTGCCGACTTTGCTGTGCTGGCTGGCGGTTGACGGGTGGGTGCTGTCAGGTCGTGTTTAAAGTCAAAACTGTTTGAGCGGGCGTAACGCGACAGAGTAACAAGGGCCGAGGACACGGCAGTTGGGTGTCTGGGAACGCCCGGAAGGCCGACTGCGCCACTGGTTTCCACCTGAGCGACCTCAAAATCACCCCGGATAAACTAAATGTGTTAAATCCACATTATCAGCCAAATATTAGATACTCCCCGAGTATAGCCTAAACGTTTGGCCCACCTTTCCTCTCTAAGCCGCACCCTTTTCCTAGGTTTCCTACCCCGATAGCCACACATGCTGTAGGCCCTATCAGAAACTCTTACGAAAGGTAGCAGGCTTAACCCCTTTAGTGCTTCTCTAACACTCCCAGCGTTCGCGCTTATTCTCCTTGTTATTGCAGACCAATTCATTTTGTGTTTGTTTTCACTGTGCTCTTTCCTACCTTCACTGTCCGGACTGTCGTAATCTTGTTTCTTTCAGTTCACCAAGAGACCCCAAGGAAAGCAAATTAATAGAGTGACAACCAAGCAGCCGGCGTCACCAGGTGACCCACAGGGCTACCGCCCGTCAAAGCCTCTATTTCAGGCCGATCCAAAAATTGGCCCGCCTAATTGCCTAACTGTCTAACTGTCTACATCAGTTAGCCAAAATTCTTGTCGACGGCATAGTCCGCACAAGAGCTCGTAAACCTTAGAACAAACTTGCATTGGCCTCTTTGTGTGTGTGTGTGCTGTGTTTCTCTCGCCCACAGTGAACCAGTATGTCCCGTTCATCCAGTCCCGCTGTCCCTTGGGATCGCCTAGCGGTATGGCTGGAAGCAATGACGAACACTGGTCCGTCTGAGGACACCAGTGATCTGCAACAGCTGAACCAGGAGGAACTGGACACAGAGCTAGACAAGCTGACGGCACACGACCCGACGCAGAGTTACTCTCACAAAGAACTGGCCAAGATCCTCGGGAGCCTCGCCCACAACCTTGTCGCCCAGGCACGGCTAAGAGAAAAGAGCCACACCGACCTGGAACAGGAAGCGGCAACACTAAAGCTCCAAGCCGAGGAGGCCCGGAGAAACCAGGCCCTCACCCAGCGTCATCTAGATCAACTACTTCTAGAGACCGAGAAAGAGGGTGAAACGGACACAGAACGTGAGAAAGAAGTAGAAAGACTTCGAAAGACCCTGGAACATCTGCGTCTAGACACAGACCGCAGAGAGCAGTCAGAGAAAGACACCAGGGAAGAACTCAACGAACAGCTCCGGCAAGGCAAAGCTCTCTTAGAGAGAGCCAACACTGCACTTAAAGACAAAGATGCTAGAGCCAAAGCCTCTGAAAAACACTTGCAGGCTGCCCGAGCCGAGATCAACGAGCTTGTCCAGCAAAGACATGATCTCAAAGATGAACTTGACCTTGTTCACAGAGAACTGAAACATGCATATAAACTGCAAAGGGACCAGGAAGGGGAAACACACCACACAGAGTTTCCCCCGACCAGCTGGTCCGCACCTTTTAGCCAAGAACCAAGAGCTAGAAAGGGGGGTGACAGCCCAACACTCAGACTGTCACCCACGAGCCTCCACGAATCCCCGCCAGCAACTGAGGAAGGGAAGCCCTTCCAGGAAGTCAGGGTCAGCAGCCACGTAGCTCATAAAGACCTTGACAAGCTGGCCAGGAATATCCCTACATTCAGCCCAGACCCTGCAGGAGGACACGACGTTCACGCCTACTTGCAAGACATAGACTTTCACCTGCAGACTGTTGCTAACGCAAACACCTGGGACAGATTGTACCTACTCAGAATCACGTCTAACCGGGACGTGCGTAGCTTTCTAGACCGCCAACCAGAGACTGTCAAAGCGGACTACGGGCAGCTACGACGAGCTTTAATTCGTGAATACTCTGATCCAGAATCAGTCCAGGGGCTCATCGCTGCTGTGGACCTCAGGCAAGGTCGACTTGAAACCCCACAGAACTTTTATAATCGACTGCGACATACCTACTTCGGCGCACGAAACGAACCAGGTATGGAGGAGGACCTCAGCTTCAGAACCCTGTTCCTCCGAAACCTCCACCCCACGATTAATCACCATCTGGGAGTTCTGGTTTGTCCACGCAGCATGTCCACCCAACAGTTAAGAGACTTAGCTCACAAGGCTTACACCAAGCAAAAGGCTATTTCTGAAAAGACTGTAAAACACCCAACCATTTGCCCTGTTTCTGAGCATCGCCCAGAGTTGACCCTAGAGGGCGCCCAACAGAACCACAGTTACGGACCCGTCAACAGAGAGTCTACACCGTTCCAAGCCAGCAGAGGGCAGCGTGGTCATGGTAATGCCCATGCAAAGCACCAGAACGATCACTCTGGAGGATCCTGGGACCGGCCTCGCCCCTCCCACAACCAAAAGGGGGGGGGCACATGGGAAGCCGGCCGGCAACCCAGAAGGAGCCGAACCCTCTCTCCCAGAACGCCAAGCCCAGAAAACCGACGGAGGGACCACTCTCGACGTGGTACTGGTAAGCGCGGATCTGAGCCCACGGCTAACAAGAAAAGTACGGTCGAGTCCGAAGCTGCAGAACTGCTAAAGGTACTGAAGGAGTTGCTACAAAAGAAACCCTGCAAGACAGACAAGAAGGATGAACCAGACACCGCATGACTGGACCGGACGCCTGGAATCAACCTTCCTGACCTTTCTGCAACTGAACCTAACACACAGAACACTGTTTCCCAACCACAGACTCTCGAACTAACTGTTGCACCCCCACACGTCAGCAACACCCACTCACTCCAGCTGACGGCAACACTTCCTGACCGAGACAGTGTCACTCCGCACACCAAGGTACATGAAAGTGCTGTCCTGGTTATCTGCACTCACAGTGAGACACAAGAGACATATCCCGACTGCCTACCGATCAACACACAAGCCCCAACACCCAGACTCTTGGGGAACCTGATCGAGAAGGGAATGGCTCGAAAACTCTACCTAACCATTACCTTGGAAAAGGAACTGAGGCTCGAAGCCCTGGTCGACACCGGCTCCGACCTAACGTTGATATCCGTTCAACTGTTTGACAAACTCAAATTTGAAGCACAGAGACAGAATCGCACTCTTAACCTTCACACGTGTAAGCTGAATGTGCAGTCATACAGCCAAGACGACATCCAGCTCAAAACCATAGCTCCCATTCACCTGACAGTTGGGCCTATGAGTCTTGTACATCCTGTCTATGTGTCACCTATGAACACTTATCCGTTTCTCATCGGCAAAGACCTGCTGGACCGTTTCGAACCTTTACTGGACTTCAAACAGCTGAAATTCTGGGCACAAGTGCGAGAACCTCTTCCCCTCCAGACACACAGGTCTTCTGAGCAAGACTGTCAGGTCACAGAGGTCACGGCAACCCCAACAGAACCAGACTGTCAAGTCACAAAGGTCACGAGAACTCCTGCAGCCAGCCGTGAGAACACAGTCTCAGACCCAGAGCAAACTTCAAGTTCGCTACTCTGCACATTTCAGCTCACCATAGACTCTGATACCTACAGCCCCAAGGTCATGACTGACCTGCAGCTGAATGATATCACCACAACGAACACTATTCTAGCATTATGGGCAGACAACTCAGCCATTAGTCTCTCACTGTTCAATGCACTCAGGGAACACGCACCAGACCCGCCTTATGCCAGCAAGCGCACCCGTTTCCCTTTGAACTCACACCCCTCCTCTATGGTGTCCGCCAGAGGAATCTGTGCGCTGCGCTTGACATGGAATCATCGGTGCCTGACCCATTACTTCCTGGTCCTTCCGGACCCGCCCCACGATGTTTACATCGGAGCAGACATTTTGGTTCGCCTCCGGGCTCATGTGGACACGTTTAACGAAGTGGTATGGGCCCCATTGACTTTACAGCCACATGTTTCCATCAGCCATGACAACCTCATGTCAGGACAGACCATCCCTGAGGTCTGCACCCTAGTCAACGAACAGGGAACGGTGGTACCAGCATACACCAAAGGGGTCGCTGTTCGGCTCAACATGCGATGTGGTCAAACCTTAAACCACACGCTGGGCTTCTTCCAACCCTCACCTGAATGTGTGGAACTCGGACTCACACTTGAAGCCACACCCCTCACTGAAGTGTCATCTCGTGTAGTCTACATCCTCTTCAACAACTGCACAGCAACTGACATCAACATTCCCAAGGCCTACCGGCTGGGATGGCTAGTGAGCCATGACTTTCATGACTTTGAACTTGTACTACCCATCATTGGGCCCATTCCACCTGCACTGATACCTGAAGGGAGCACAGATAACACACTGTTCACCGCACCCTTCAAATTCATTGCCATCACGTCTGTCATGCCAATGACCAAAGACCAGGTGTGTCGAACGGAGCTGACTGAGGACAGTCACCTCGCGGTATACACAGTCTCCCACCAGCCTGTCAGTGAGACTGATGAACCTGCCACACCTCCCAAGATCAACCTGACTGATGACACACATACGGAGGAACCGTACCCAGGTTTTGAGTCTCAAGTGCAGCAAATTCTACGAGACGCTGACGCGCTCCAGAGCGAGACAGACCGTCAAAGACTCAAACAAGTCCTTTATAAGTTCAAAGAATCCTTTGCCAAAGACTCTTTAGACTGCGGTCTCACCAACCTCCACACGGTGCGCATCCCAACGCACCCTGATGCGCCTCCCACTTTTGTCAAGCAATACAAGATTCCCATCGCCTCGCACGAACCAGTGCAGGAGATCATCGAATCCATGCTTGAAAAAGGTGTCATCCGTCCTTGCAACAGTACCTATTCGAGTCCGATATGGCCGGTTCTGAAAGCCAGCGGAGCCTGGAGACCCACGATAGATTATCGGAAATTGAATCAACAGGTACCGTTGTCAAGATGGCCTATGACCCAGCTAGAACAAGAAATACCCCGAATCAGGGGAGCCACAATCTTCTCTACACTTGATGTGGCCTCGGGATTCTGGACCATTCCGGTGCACCCAGAAGACCAACACAAGCTAGCATTCACATTCGGCAACCGACAATACACCTTCAACAGGTGTCCGTTCGGCTATGCCAACTCACCAGCTGAGTTCAACATCTTTCTGAACAAAGCCTGCCCAGACGCCAGAGTAAGAGGCAACCTGATCTATGTAGACGATGTTCTCATGAAGAGCACAACGGTGGCCGACCACCTGAATGAAATAGACTATGTTTTGAACCAACTGTCCGCAGCCGGTGCCAAGATCGCCCTCCACAAAGGACAGTGGTGCCGGACCAAGGTCAACTACGTGGGCCTGCTCATCGGATCCCAAGGCATTGAACCTCAATCAAACCGTATTCATGCCATTCAAAACATCAAGCCTCCTACAAACGTCTCTGAGCTGCGCAGTTTTCTAGGGGTATACAATTACTCCCGACAGTTCATCGAAAACTACTCAGACATTGCTAGACCTCTAACAGCCCTGCTGAAGAAAGACTGTCCTTTCGTCTGGTCAGACGCTCAAGAATACGCCATGACGGCACTTAAAAGACATTTATGCACAGCTCCATGCCTTGCTTACCCCGATCCACAGAAGGAATTCTACCTGGAAGCCGGGTTTTCCGACCAATGTCTCAGTGCTGGCCTATATCAACGACATGACCAAGACAAAAAGGTGGTCGCATACGCCAGCAAAACGCTTCTCCCACCAGAGTGCAAGTTCTCAGACTGTGAAAAAGCTCTGTTCTGCACGGTGTGGGCCATTCAGCGATTCTCCAATTACATTGGGGCACAGAAAGTTATCATTGAGACTTGCCACCAGCCCGTAATGTTCCTCAACAGCCAACGCATCCGAGATGGCGTCGTCACAAATTCACGTATAGCCACGTGGTTGATGGCCCTCCAGGGACGCAACGTTGAGGCACGGTACGCACAGAATCACAAGTCTGCACTGGGCAATGGCCTGGCTGCATGCCAAAACTGCTCTGATAACACGCCTGCTGCTGCAGCGGATGCACAAGAACCCCAACAACAACAACTGACCTGCCACAGATACTTCGAACCGAATGCGTGCCAGGACATGCCCACGGCCTACGTCGATGGGTGCTCCTACAACCATGACGGCATCCTAAAAGCAGGTGCAGGAGTGCTGTGGGTGAACGATCAGCCGTGCCCACCACAACACTTCAAGTTGGGCCCCCAGTCATCGCAATATGCAGAGATAGCAGCTATTCTCATAGCCCTACAGATCGCATCAGCCCATGACATCAGAGAACTGCTCATCTGTTCAGACTCTAACTATGCCAGACTCAGTTTCGTGTGCCACCTTCCAAGCTGGAAACAAAATGGTTTCAAGACCGCTAACAACAAGCCAGTCAAACACCAACACCTGTTCCAGGAATGTGACAACATCACAAGAACACATGACCTGACAGTGTACTGGAAGAAGGTAAAAGCACACTCGAAGCTACCAGGTCTCGACAAAGACTTGAATGACCAAACAGACGCCCTCGCCAAGACGGGCGCACTACACGGCGACATGTGGGTACCCCCAAACCCCACATCCAGCCCCAACGTTGCAGTGCTAACCCGCAGCAAGCGACCGGCACCGGCTACAATGCCCGCCTCGCAGCCGCTATCGCTAACTCCACAGATTTCCAACAACGACATCGCGGATATGCAAGCCTCTGACACTGCAATAAAGACAATTCTTGACCACCTCTCTGACCCCTCCTGCCACCCTATCACTGACTCTGAGCTCACTGATGACTCAAGTCTCAGACATCTACATAACTCCAGACACATGTTGCGTATGCAGGACAACATTCTGTGGTTTGCGCCCGATGACAGCACAGCGCCAAGGCTTGTGGTGCCACGGTCGCAAAGGGGGGTCATGCTAATGTATGCCCACGACACACCATGTGCTGGACACCACGGCACCAGAGCCACGTATGACACTCTGAAACAGGTGGCATATTGGCCCGGGATGCAACAAGATGTGGCAGGGTATGTCAGAGAATGCCTGGTTTGCTGCCAGTTCCAACCAGCAAACCCGAACCACAGAGCCCCACTGCAACGCAGAGGGATCACGTTCCCGTGGTCAGACCTACAAATCGACTGGGTGGGACCCCTGCCCAGGTCCGCAAGAGGCAACAAGTACTTCCTCACGGTGGTGTGCCAGTTTACCAAATGGGTAGAGTGCCTGCCAGCACCCAATGACACCGCCCAAACCACAGCATACCTCCTGATGAACCACATCTTCTCCCGGTTTGGACTGCCACTGAAAGTCAACTCAGACAGAGGCACCCATTTCACGGCCGAGATCATGCAACAGATCTGGAAATGCCTAGGGGTACGGGCTAGACTTCACGTCAGCCACCATCCAATCTCGTCCGGCCAGGTTGAAAGATCCAACCGAACGGTGGTCGCCATGTTGAAAAAGTATGTGTCTGCTAACCAGAAAGACTGGGATATGAAACTCCCCCTCGTTCTGATGGCTCTCAGAGCGACCCCGCAGGAATCGACAAGGGTGTCCCCCTTCGAGCTCATGACTGGGCGGCAGATGACTCTGCCACTCCACTTGCTGTACCAACCCGGAGACTCCAATCTTGTCACCGCGTACACCACATTCCAGTACCTCGAGGAGCTCCATAGACACTTAAAAGCAACCTTCGCGTTTGCCCAACAACACCTGCAGAAAAGCGCTGAAGGTCAGAAAGCATACTACGACCGGAAAGCATCACACCAGGAACTGGATGTGGGCGACAAGGTCTTGTACTACAGCTTCAATCCGCCACCTTTGACAGGCCCCCGGCGGTTGTCAAAGAAATTTCTGCCTCACTGGACGGGACCCCATGAGATTATGAACAAACTCTCCCCCGTAGCGTACCAAATCCAGCTAAACCGGGGACACAGAGAACCAGTTCTCAAATGGGTCCACCGGAACCAGATTAAGAGACATGTGGCCACTAGCAGAGAAAGACAGGGAGGGGCCAATGCAAGCTAAAACTCAACCGCCGTCACCGAAGCGGAAAGACTGTCCCAGCCAACCCGGGACAAACCTTGCTGACCTGTTTCTTTCTCTCTCTCCCCTGCTCCTACCTCTCTCACTACCCCAAAGCAGTAGCCCAGTACAGCTGGGCCGGTGCCCGATGGACAGAAGACTCTCTCCTCCATGCCGAGGCCGATGTCAAGCACATGCTCAACCAACTGGAGAAGATGACAGTCACCCAAGCGGAGTTAGGCGGACACAACCGCCGCTCCAAACGGTTCCTGGGAGCGTTGCTCGGAGCCGCCGCCGCCGTTGGAACTCTGTTTAACATTGGCATGTCCAGTGTCAACGCAGTAAACGTAGCCACGATAAGACGGCATGTGGCTGAAATTCAGACGGAACTCCCACAGCTAAAAGAGCAACTCACCACACAGAGTGCAGCTTTACAAACCGTCGGCCAGACATTAAGAGGAACGGTGGTAATTCTGAACACCCACAGTGTCCTGTTGAACCAGACCGTGAACTCCATGAAACAGCTGTTTACAGTCTTCCAGAATGACTTTGCTCAAACGCAGCTGGTCACAGCCTTAATGACTGATATGCTACGGGAAATAAGCTCCTCCATCGACAGCTTAGCCATGGGTAGAATACCACCATACCTCATACCCTTAAGCCTGGTGCAAAGTGTGCTGGCGTCTGCTATCAACACACCCGCCGACCTTCTGCAGGTACACCTGGCCTACTCTCTGGGTAGCGCCATTCCCCTTTATGTGGACCCCGAGCAGAAGGAGATGGGTTTCCTCCTTAACTTACCCATCATCGAGTCGAGCCGAATCTACCGACTCAAAGACATTGTCAATGTGGGCTTTTGGAAGGGTAACACACACCTTAAGGTGCGCACTCCTGAGGTGGTCGCCTACCACGACAGCGATACACAGCTGTACTTGGCCCCAAACCTGCACATGTGTACCCTGACTAAAGACATTCACTACCTCTGCCCTAGCAAGCCCTTCCTCAGAGACAACACCGAAGGAATCTGCGGACTGCAACCAATGATCAGCAACACCCGCTGCCCTACTGATGCCACGCCTCGTACCCAAGTCACCGAGACGCAGGCAGAGATCGTGGGTGACAGGTGGCTCGTCAACACTCCGGTGCGTACCGCTATGCTGATCTACGACCAGCATGACACCGCCACCCGCATCAACTTGCTGGACCAGAGCATGTGGATCCAAGTACCACGAGGGGCCATCCTCCACCTGGACGATTTGGCTTTGTACCATCTCCCAAGTGAAGAATATCAGTCAGAGCTAGAAATCCCAGCCTTTTCCAAGGACTCCAACTTCACCCTAGCTCCAGAACTAGAACGGTGGATTGAAAAAGGGGGGCCTCAGCTCATTGACATTGTTCCCCTCGACACAGCCCTCCAAGCATTGTCTCGATTACCGATCCTGAATACCTCACCCGTTGTCCAAACCTGGACCGCCGCTGACACTGCGCTATGTATCTCCATGATCATCGGCAATACCCTAACCCTGGGCATAGCCTTTCTCCTGTACAGGAAGTTCAACGAGATGAAAACCTCTACAGCCAAACTCACGACAGCCGTGTCTGGAGGTCTCAGATGGAAATCCCGGAAGGAGGTTCCTACGCTAGAAGCAGATGCGAACCTCATCGAGCTGGCTCCTCAGCCATAACAAACGTCTGCTCTCCAACCGTCCCGATTCACCTGCCATCCGACCACTGTGATGAGGGGTTGTCCGATAATGTCCATCGGACATCATCCGACAAAAAGGGGGACTGTAACAGCATTGATTCACTCAAGCCAGATGGCAGGAAGTCCAAATCATTGGACTCATCATCATCTCATGACTCTGCTTGATCATATCATGCCAAACAGAGTTTCATTGTGGACTGGCTACCTCGGGTTAATGAACAACTCAAGAGTTGAATAGTTCTTCACAAACTGCACAGCCCAAGGCGGTCATGTGACTCCTCGAACGAACATACATATCCTGTGTGCAATAGGCAAACAATACACACACAGATGACCACGTGAAGTTTCGAAACAATACACACACATAGTCTTTTGTGCGAATGAGCGCACACACACATAGTTGAACACACTGAACTTTCGGACCCATCTCACATACCCAACTCATAGGTAACATATGGACTAAAAGAACTGTCTTAATAATATCCAAATATATATATTGTGTTGATTTGATGTCCTTATACGATGTATTAAAATAGCTAGGATGTTTACTGTATGTACAATTTATTTGGTATGCCACTAATTGTAAAAATGCTTGTGCCTCTGTATTCTAAAATCACAGAACGATAGTGTTTGGTATCATCTCGATCGCAGAAACCCGAATGTACCGAATATCGTTCACAGATCACTACAAGATGTATTATTACAAAAATACCAGCTTTCTGAAGAAATAGAGGCTTTAGAATTTCCACCCTACTGATTAACTCAGAGCAGGGGGGGGTTGTCCACGAACAAAGGACAATGAAAAACTCGCGCCTTTGGTCTCCCGTGCGCGATTGGATCACTCCAGGATAAGGGCGTTGGTCATTGTGTCCATAAAAACGGGAACTGACCTTAACTCTTTGCATTCCGCCACAACGAGAGAGCCCCCTTGGCTTCCTTGCCATTGAGAGAGACACGGCATCCTTGCCATTCCGAAAGGACCACCCTGGCATTTCTTGCCATTGAGAGAGGGATTCCTTTGGCACCCAGCCAAGACTGAGAGACTTGCAACTTCTGGAGCGACCTTCCTGAACTTCACCGAAATTCTCCGGACTCATCCTTAGCGAACTTCCACGACGATTCGAACTCAGACACGTACACGAGAGAGCCTAATGCAAGTATTATATTTCACCTTTAACTGCTTGTACGAGGTTGTCTTAATTAATCCTGATTCACGAAATCATAAATGTCTGAAGGGTTTTGGTGAACTGTCTCTCTCTCTCTCTCTCTCTCTCTCTCTCTCTCTCTCTCTCTCTCTCTCTCTCTCTCTCTCTCTCTCTCTCGCTCTCTCTCTCTCTCTCCCTCGTGAATTCTCTCTTTCCATCATTCTTTTCCTTTTTGATTTGATTCTGTTAAGTTTGATTTTCCCTTGTTTGTACCATATCATTTTGTTTCTCCTATATATATATATATGCATATTTACCCCCGTGTGATTCGTAGCTTTGTATTCAGTAGTTGTTTTATTAAAACCCAATAATTGCATTAAATTGAATCCGTATTGTTTTGCTCACAAATCTCGAAGTCACTGAAGCGTAAGATCTAAGCTACCCCTTTAAGCTTGATTTTCATTTATATTACTTTAGTAATATAAATTGTGCAACCATAAGAGATATTATTTGTCCTGATCAAACAAGTCAATGTTTCTTAAGGTTTGTAAGATTGATAATTGATGAAGAAATCAATTTGGATAAAGGTTACTTTTAAATGATTAAAGGTTCCGTTATACGTTAATTTTTCTGTACAACAAGCTAATAATATTCATAAACTCATGAATATTCATACCATTTGAGTTAATTATTCCCCAAAAGTTATTGTTGTTACAGCACCAAAAATGGTTCTTGGCTCGTAATCATAGGGGAACCTTTTTAAGTGCTATATAGCACCAATTTTGGTGCTTCAGTGGTTCTTCAGCGGTTCTTCAGAGGTTCTTCACCGGTTCTTTGACTAAGGTGCTATATAGCACCGCTAACTATGGTACTATAAAGCACCGCTACCATATACAGAACATGTTAAGATATGGTGCTATGTAGCACCAAAAGTGGTTCCTCTATGATTACGACGAAGAACCATTTTTGGTGCCATATAGAACCTTTTTTTTTATAGTGTATTCGACTCTGGTTTAGTGTAGCCATAGCAGACTGGTGGGAGTGGCCTTGGACGGCAGCATGCCCAGTGCATTATGGCTGTTTAAGTTTTCCTACCTATTTTACAAAATGGAAGACAACAGCCTTTTTTCTCTGTTTTCTCTAGTCCGGTAGCTCTGATTTAAAATAATTCCTTTCTACTGTATAGGCAGCCAAGTTTTATTGAAAGCCCACTTTGCCAGCAGTAAAGCACACCTTTAATTACATTTATAAGAATAATTTGTGAATCTGGCCTCAAATAAAAACGGCTCGGGTTATGTATATAACCCTTGTTCCCTGAGAAGGGAACGAGCACTGCGTCGGAACGACACTTTGGGGATACTCCCTAAGCACTAGCGAATCTGAAGTCCGTATAGAAACTAAACCAATCTGATTGGCGTGCGTGATGACGTCACTGTGACGGCATACCCGGAAGTATAAAAGGGAAGCCGGAGCATTGAAACGGCAGCTATTGCTCTGAAGCATGCGCTCCAGGCGTGCCAAGGTGTGGTGACGCGTCGCAGTGCTCGTTCCCTTCTCAGGGAACAAGGGTTATATACATAACCCGAGCCGTTCCCTTTAGAGGGAACTCTCACTGCGTCTGAACGACACTTTGGGGAACGAGTACCCACTAGCGCACACAGAGGGTAGCGCCTGCCCTAGTGTGAAGCCGGAGACCGGGCACAACTAGGACTGGAGTACCCTAGCGCCAGGCGCCTTAGGGAGATACTTCTCCAGATATACTCTGAGAGCCCTAACTGGGCAGAGCAGGTGAAGTCTCCCTCCTTCCGCCGTCACATGAGGCGGGGGATGAAATGCCTGAAGAACCAAAGACCTGGCCAACCCTGATGGAACATTGGGCACGTAGCCCGGCCTAGGGTGTAGGACGGCTTTAACTCCCCCGGAGGCAACCCCAGGCAAGTCGGCGTTACCGCCAAAGCCTGGAGGTCCCCCACTCTATTTCCAGCGATGTAATCGCCAGGAGAAAAGCCACCCTCATGGTCAGGTTCTTTGGTTCAGCCGACTCCAATGGCTCAAAGTGGGGCCTCAGCCAACCCTTCGAGAACCACTGCCAGATCCCAGGTTGGGAGTCTGGAACGAGCCACAGGCCTCATCCTCCGAGCCCCACGGAGGAACTGTACAACCAGCTGGTGCCTACCCAAGACCCATCACCCAAAGGAGTGTGGAAAGCCCCATGGCAGCCACGGACACCTTGAGTGTGGACGGGGTTAGACCCGCAGAGAAGCGATCTTGGAGGAACTCCAGCACTGAAGCAGTTAACTGGGTCCACCTCATGCTCCCTGCACCAAGTGGCTCACCACTTGGGGCTGTACAGTCTCCTTGACGACAGAGCCCTGGAACTGAGTAAGGTCTCTATCACCTCTGCCGACAGGCCAGCCTCTAGGTACCTGACCCCCTCAGGGGCCAGACCCAAAGGTTCCAAGCAGAGCTATGATATCCGAGAACCAAACTCGCGTCGGCCAATGGGGTGCTACCAGAAGTAGGCTGACCCCCTGTTGACGGACCGTCTCCAGGACTCCCGAGAGCAGAGCAATCGGGGGAAATGCGTACAGACGCAGCCTCGGCCACGTCTGAACCATGGCATCGAACACGGCCAGCCGAGAGCAGAGCAGTCTGAATGTGAGCAGCTTACGATGAGCTCCCTCGAGAGCCGCCCGAGCATGCTCAACACCCAGACACTCACACAAAGCAGGTGTGCATCCGAGCCCGAAATAAAGCGGGGACACGGATGCACACACTGCTTAAACTCTCTCATATTATTTTCCATCATTCACACACACTTTTGCAACTGTGACAAACAACAGTAAATAGACAGACAATTTCAACAGAGAGCGCTATGCTGAAGAGCAATAATTGCCGTTTCAATGCATAAAATGCATAAAAGGCTTCCCTTTTATACTTCCGGGTATGCCGTCACAGTGACGTCATCACGCACGCCAATCAGATTGGTTTAGTTTCTATACGGACTTCAGATTCGCTAGTGCTTAGGGAGTATCCCCAAAGTGTCGTTCCGACGCAGTGAGAGTTCCCTCGAAAGGGAACTTGCATTACCCTCATGAGTACCACTGCTCAGTGTGTGTTCTAACTGCTAGACCAAGTGACAATATGTTCACAGCATAAAATTTTGCACACAGACTTTATTCATATGAATTTACATGAATAAAATATGCATTTAAATAAAATTGTCTGCATATTTTCAATTGAAAATTACACAACTTGTCTACTCTTTTCAGACCAAGCATGCCCTGATCTCACTGTGACTATTTATGAATCCAGCTTTGGGGAACAATGCATAATCTGGAGGGAATGTCTGTGTGTGTGAAACAGTTTTCAGCCCTGTGTTGGTCTATTTACTATTGCAACAAGACATTTAATTTACATCATAACTGTGAGCAATGATTTGTTACTTACTACTGCTCATTATAGTGAAAATGTTACAGGATAAGAATCTAAGACATACCCATGATGAGAGAATAATATTTTTGCTCTCTGTAAAATTTCTGCTAAAACTTTTAAAGCTACACTGTGTAACTTTTTTAGTTTATTCTTAGCTAAAAACACTTAGTTCTTTCAAAAATATATGTCCTCATTAATGTATATTTACTTCTTTCAAGTAATAAAGTATTCTCGTAAGTTTATAATATGCCATTGAAAATACATACGGGTAAGGGGTTCGAATGAGGGTCGCCATGTTGCCCCTCCATCTTGAAAGTACATTAGCCAAAGAGGGACATACCCGTAAATTCAAGCTTCGCCTTTCGCGTTTTAACACTCTGTAACGAGTAGGAAAATAGTGTGGCCCCTTTAAGAGTGTTCGCCCCGGTTGGAGCGCCTGCGTTCTGTGTGTGTGTGTGCACTGCGCCTCGAGCTCCCATGTGTGCGGATTATTTTCTGTCTTCTGTTGCTAACATTCATTTATTTTTGTTTTGTTGGGTAATGCTGTGGACGGAAGTGGAGTTTGTGCCAGACTCTTGTGGGGGGTTCCGCGGGGAATAAAATGAGGGCTGTTTGATGTCAATCGCCTCCGTGTTTGCATCGACTCCAGTTGCTTTGAGTGAGCTATCCATATTTTTCACCCGGACACACGCGTTACAACTCGATGGCGAATGTGAAGAGGGGGATTGCTGGATCGAACTGGAAGCCATGTTAATCTTGGACTAAATCAGCCACTGTAGGAGTTAAAACGAAATCGGAATTGGGAGGAAAAGAAACTAATATTTACTGGATGGTCATATACCCTTTGACCGCTAGATGGGGGAAAATATCACACAGTGTAGCTTTAAGAGTACACTAACATATAATGTTGAGACTGTTAAGACTGTCAATAATTCAAACTTGACAGATATGGACTAATGCCACAAAAAATTTATGAGATTCATTCATCAGTCATAATCAGTCGGATCTCATCAGTTGGATCTTGTGACACTGAACATATGAGTATGAGTGCCTTATAACATTAAGAACCTCCATAAAGTCACACTATCACCATACTACAGCAAAATGCTATATGAGCCCTCAGCAAATGAACTTGGAAACACAAGTGTGACACTTCCAGCTCACATCTGTCTGCCCCAGGGCACAGACTCAGAAAGCAGCCCCCAGAACAATACCTGCAGGGCCCTTAAACAAGAGAGGCTGCAGTGGTCGGGAGAGGAGGCGGGTGGGGGGTTGGCATTAACATGTGACTGCGTGTTCTTGACTGCAGGTGGAATGGCGGAGAGTGCAGCGCAATAGGCATGTTAACACACACACACACACACACACACACACACACACACACACACACACACACACACACACACATAGGCCTCCAAGTGCTTCAAAAATAGAGTGCTCTTCAGGACTCAGGCAAGGTTAACAGAATGAGACAGCATGCCGTCCCTCTGCAGCAAACCACTGCCCGAGAGATTTCTCTTTACATTTAGGAACCGTTGCTTCTGTGCTTCATTATTGCAATGCATTTTTAATGCACCACCCTTCACCACTACTTTCAGAGTGCTGTGGATTTCTGTAAAAGCTTTAAAAAAATCATTTTTAGCCTTTTTTGTGTCAACTGTTGTAAAATGCAGTTAAGAAATGTTTTGTAGGGCCTTTCGAAAGAATAGTTCAGCTAAAAATGAAAATTGTGAAATTATTTACTGACTGATATGCCTTTCCAAACTAGTATTGTCACGTTTAGTTTAGCTCTTGATATTTAGTTCCCTTGCTTGTTTTGACCCTGTTAATTTGTTACACCGGTTACACACTGGTTTAATTAACTCACATGTTCCTTGTTTTACCCAGTTTGTGTGTCATTAAGGCCATGTGTTTTAGTCTTTGGTTGTCCGTTCTTGTTGTTTTGCTTTTAGTTCGTTTCACCAATGTTCCTGCTCTCCTGAGCCTCCCTGGCCCTTTCTCCTCTGCTGGTTCTGTCCAATTCCCTGACTTTGTCTCCGCTGGTTCAGCCCAGCCTCTTGGCTCTTTGATTTCAGCTGGTTCTGTCCAGCTCCCTGGCTCTGTCCAGTTCCACCCCCACCTCTAGCCCTACCCCGGGCTCTGCCTCATCCCATGGAGCCTCCAAGCTCCACCGACCACAGCCTACTGCTCAACCCTTACACACTGTCGTCTTTGGAATGGGTTGCTCAAAGCTCTGACCATTCAGCTCCACATTGACCCTCCGAGCCCAGGACTCCACCTCACTCGTTCGACCTATTGGCTGCACCATGGCTCTTCACTCACTTGGCTCCACCATGGCCTGTCATCCCTCCAGCTTCACACGGGTCCCTTGTCCTACCATCTTTGCCTTGGTTTGACGTCACCTTGGTTTCTCAGAGGACTTTTGGGCTCACAGCTGTGGTCCCTACACCCCTTCAGTTCGACCGGGCTCCTCCATCACTTCCACTGTCATCCTCGCTTCCTCTGGCTCTATCTTGGTGTTCAGCTCCAAGCTCTGCCTTGGATCCCTTGGCTCCTGGTTGGCAGTTCTTGTTGTTGTGTTTATGGTTTGCTTCACCAATGTCCCTGTCCTCCTGAGCCCTGTGTTTAGTGATATTAACTTTGTTTTGTTTAGCTTAAATAAAGTACTGCTAATCAAAATCATCTTTCTCTCCTCACCTTTGTGGAAGCCAAAGCCTAAAGCCTGAACGAGCTGGTGCCAGAGAAGTACACAAAATGAATGCAGTAATGCCTATTAACGGTAATCTTTTATTTGCTGTGATAAAAAATACCACACAACCCTCTACGCACACCGTGGCAATAGAATCGCCATTGGCTAGTCATTTTGATTGATATACTTTATTATATTATACTTGAACTAAAACTGTTGGTAACCATGTATGAATGCATATTTGTCATTTAACTGAACTTTGGACTGGTGGTGGTGCTTAAGATATTGAAAATAGATAATAGTAATTATATTATATTATATTATTAAAAGATAATAATACTATTACTAATTCTACTACTAATGACAATATACAACGCACTAAGGATTGATGAGCTGCTGGGTTCATGAATATTAATCACGTTTTTTGATTTCAACTGATTTGATGAAATCAAAACAATGGGATTGCCGCTTGCGCATTAGTTCTAAAAACGGGAAAACCGGGGAAAAAACGGCATATCTTCTGCTTGTTCTTAAAAGCTGAATAATTCCAAATTAATTTTGACAGGAAAATACAACAAAGAATCTTGTTAACATGTAGCGCGTCGATTTTGCGTGGTATGTAAGACTCTTGCACTCTCTCTCGCTCTCTCTCTCTCTCTCTCGTGCGTGCGTGCGTGCGTGCGTGCGTGCGTGCGTGCGTGCGTGCGTGCGTGCGTGCGTGCGTGTGTGTGTGTGTGTGTGAGAAACGCGCTCAGCAAAGTGATGGAGTTACTCACACTAAAGTTTATGGTACGTCAGATGAACTGATTTGAAATCGTATAAATCGCTTGACGAGAAAGAAACGAGTAAAAATATATTCATGCTAAACTTATTCTTAGCATCTTACACACATACTGGCGAGTAAAATCTGATAATTTATTAGCCAATGGCTAATTATAGATATTATTTAATCACCCAGAGTGACGATTTACTCAGATATGCAAGTGTTTACTCACATTGTAGAGGGTTGATGCACTAATACTACTTAGATTTTTACTGTAATAGAAATCACAGTGATAATATAGTTACCATGATTACATTTACAGTAAGCATACTGTGGAATAGACTACAGCAACTAACTTGCTAATTGCTGCTAGCAAGTTACTGTACATTTCACAGTGTTCGTTTTACAGTGTATTTTGTATAAATAAAATGTTAGCTATACAATTTGTATTAGCAGGACAAAGAAGATGTGGTGCTTATTGTGGTTCAGGAAAATGACAATTACAGAATTATTTGGTGATGTATGCAATGGAACTATTGTGTGGGTGTAAAAATGTATGTGTTTATTTTCTAAATTCTGACACTCAGTTTGGAGTTCAGGAGATTGTCTTGACCAGGACAACACCCCTAAATGCATTGAAGCAACTGCCATGTGATTGGTTGATTAGTTGATTAATGAGAAATTGAATATATATATATATATATATATATATATATATATATATATATATATATATATATATATATATATATATATATATATATATATATATATATATATATATATATTAGTGCTGGGAATCGATTAAAAAATAACTAATTAATCACATTGGAGTTTTTAATATTTTGATATTGTAATAATTTCAGTTACTCTCCAAATTAATGTAGAAAAAATTTAAAGACAGCATATTTTAATTGTAATGGCATTTTTTATGAATGAAGGCCAGTATCACTGATACTAATGTCTCTATGAAACATTAATGACATCACATTACAGTATAAATGAAAGCTACCAATTTCAACATGTATTAGGCTTTAAAAAACAACTTTTAATTTAAGTGAACTTAAAACAATCTTTAAATAAAATATATATACCTGTTATATTTACCTGTGGTCTTCCCTGTTAGACATATACAGAAATGTAATAGTTATCAAACACCTTTCTTAACTGCATAAATAATTAATTAAATATAGATTAATCATCTTTTCTCTGTTAACTTTGTTCTTTGATGAACATTAAAGGGGTGGTAAACCACGATTTCACTTTTCTAACTTTAGCTAGTGTGTAATGTTGCTGTTTGAGCATAAACAACATCTTCAAAGTTACAACGTTCAAAGTTTAAAGCAAACAGAGATATTTGCTTTTAAAGAAATCGATTTCTAAGGACTACAGCAAACGGCCGGTAGGGACTACTACACATTCACCCAGGGTTGCTGACATCACCAGGCACAATATTTACATAAACCCCTCCTCCGAGAATATGAAATAAGTGGGGGCTAGGCCATTTTGTATCGCTGCGGGGAAGCGTCGTTGTGGTTAGTAGGCTGGAGTGCTGTTGCCAATGCCGACGAAACGCTGTTATTTTCATCTGGAGTGCAGGTCCACTTTCTTCAGCCTTCCTAGGGACGGGGCAGCGTTGCAGTGCGTTTAACATACAACGTCATATTCATGTGTGTAAGAGACATGAGGGGAACACGATCGCATTTGTATCGGATATATGCTGCCCATCATAAATCAAAGCACGAGACAGACAGGGGTTGGAGGAGAAGATCGGAAAATGTGACATAATGGACAATATTCATCTGTATTTGCAATACATGAGCCTTCAGCTGCACGAGACAGGCGGGCACGCGCGGCTACCGCGGCACATCTCGCGGAGGAAAGCTTCCACAATCTTCGCGAGTACGGGCCACAACCTGTAAGTGTGATTTATTTTTCGTCGATGTGTTTTCTGTAATAGTTTGTGTTGTTCATTGTAGCCTACGCTGTAGCAATGAAGTAGACATGACAGCGCTGTTTGGCTCTGCTAACCAGTTTGTTAAATGCTCATTCATACTTAACGTTATCTGACAAACACCTAACGTTACAAACTGTTTAAAATCTCAACAGCGAACTTGGCATTAGTGTAAATTATTCTTTGATTAGAGCTTTTATGTATTGTTTATCTACAGGCATGCTAAACATGGTTCTGTGTTTGATTTGGCTACTAGCAATGTTTAGTGTCCGTTCTTGCGACAGATATTTGGCTATAATCGTTCTAAAAATACAAAAGAACGGTGCCATTCAGGAGCGATCACTATAGATCAGCAGTCTTTACTCTTGAGGACTGAACAGGTTCTGCTCAATCATCTTCACTAAAATTGTCTGGGTCTGATTCGGGCTCTTGGTATGGTTTTATTGACGCTATTATACACAAAGCACAGGCTTAGCCTGAGGCTACCTGTAGAGGTAAGGGGCGTGACGCTTTCGAGAAACGTGCACTAGGCGGTTAGCGAATCACAACACACTGGGCCAGCTAACCAATCAGAGCCCATTGCGTATTTTTGAGGGACTGGCTTCACAGAATCCGGAAACCATCAGACCGTTTTTACAAGGAGGGACAGAGCAGTGTAGAATAAAGGTAAAATATATGAAAAATAATGCATTTTTTTAAAAACGAAGCATGAACACATGTTACAGTGCACCCCACAAACACAATCAAGCCTTCGAAAGAGTGTGCTTTACCACCCCTTTAATGACAGTCATCATCAGTGCTGCTGTCACTTTAAGATCGGCCGCTGCCGAACATGATGCGGATCTGACGCACAGTCACGCGCATCTCATTTTGTCACGTTCATTTAAGACGTTATTTAACTCATTTAAGACACCTATTATGAGAATACTCGACAAAACTGGCATTTTGGCAACATTCTCTGTGTTGTTGTTATTGTTTGTTCAAGAGCGAAAGAGAACTCGATGTGTGCACGAGACTGGCACTATGTGTGGTGTCCGCAACCATGGTGGACATTATCGGGTGCATTAATTCAACCCTATGATACATTGCATCATGATAATGAGTGTACAACCAGTGTACACTCAATGACTAAAGAGTCTCTGTAATGCACTATGAGGGTAACATTGAATGAATTCCTGTGTCTCGCCAGAAGATGGCATTCCAGAGCAATCATACAGGTGTACAGTAAGTTCCTTTGTATTTTTTTTTTTTATTAAATTGTTTAATTATGGTTTTACACAAGCATGATACAGATACACACTGTCAGCTTTTTTATTTTTTATTATTAACACAACAAGTGCAAACTACACAAAAGCGGCAGGCCCTATAGCTTGCTCAAGTGTCCGAATTGGTTTACTCATTTTTATTCACTCTTTCAAGTGGACTGCATTAGTGGACTAATGTATGGAAAGGTGAATGAGGGTATAGGGGGGCAGTGTTTAGTGCATGTTCATCTGCTGCTAAATAGACACCAGCAAACAAATGTTCACCTGTAAACTTAGCAACATTTAAGACTGTTTATGTTTGGGCATTTTGAGATTGTTGCATCAATGACCATTTGTGTCAGTTCCAAATTCAATCGATGATGCATATTTTCCATTAATCTCATTAATGGATAATGCATATTTTATGCTTTCAGATATTTTATTAATTAAATGACATAATATTTAATCATGACAACTATCTGAATAGTTTTAATGTATGTTAATATGTTTGGTCTTGGTGGAATAGATCTGATACGCTGCTGCTGCTACTGCTGCAGAGTGAGTATGGACTTCCAATACATACACAGACACATTGCTGTGAGCATGCAAGATATGCTGCTTCATGAATAGTAGTACATACATCACATAGCAGATCTAGACAGGTGGAGCTGGAGGAGGTAGAGGGTTTCAGAGGAACTTTTATAGTGTGCTGCAGGATCAACTTACAGCAAACATTGAACAGGACTATTTAAATTGTCCTACCCATTTGTTACATTACGCTTAGTCTCAGCCTCTGAGGGCAAGCCTATGGGTCATCTACAGCCAAATGGCATTACAATGGCATAACTCACCTCTCTCACAGGTTCGCTCCCAGTATCCGGTCCCGGTGCAGTCACAGATGAAGCGATTCCAGCCCTCTTTGCAGTTTCCGTTGTTTTTGCAGGGGTTGCTGTCGCACTGTTTGCCTGTTACTTTGCTGCAAGATGACTTGATTCCGACTCCGTTCTGGGCCTCAGCGATCTGACGAATGTCTTTACTTCGTCCATCTATGAAGAGATCACGGATGCAGCCCACATAGCCATAGTTCAGCATAGCGGTCCACAGTTCAGTGGGAAGAACCAGGCCAACTCGGTTGTCTGGGAGACCTCCAAGATATAGGTCACCCTCCAAGTCTAGAATCTCATTCTCACCGCTGGCGGTGAAGGGAGTCCGACGGCTGTTCACGGACATGATACCTGTTCAAAACAGAAACAGTCAAAATAAGCTCAGACAAAAGAAGATGGCTGACTGAAAAAAACCCCCAAATAAATAAATAAATATAAATAATTGATACAGTGGAGACATTTCATGCTCATTATAAAATAATTTGATCACAGAATTCTGCTAACCATACAGAATCAAGTATTCCAGAGAGCAGTATATTAAACAATGGATATGGATATAGATAGATATGAGCATTTTTGTGTATGTAGGCTATGTGAGTTAAAGTGTTTTGACACAATAATGTACTAAAGGATACAGACAGGCAGGAGTTTTAGAATAGAAACATCAATATAGCCCAGTGTGGAGGCAGTGGCAGATTGAGGGGGCATTCTGACTTCTTCCACTGGTCTGTATTATGCAAGTATTCTTGGTTTCTCAACACCCACATGCCTATATATCTCTCAGCCCTTTATTGCTGAGAAATACATGTTTCTAGGGACTTCCATCATGGCTATTAATCAGACAAGGATCCAAATTGTGACCTCTGAATAGATATACAGAAGGGTCTGGGGGAAAAAAGTGAGTTAAGTGCAGAATCTAAAATATTTGATTATCATTCTACAACATAACCTTTATTTGATAAAAACAATTCAGAACCTAAAAGCTTTCAGTTCATTTCCAGGTTTAAATGAAAGAAGTTTGATTTCCAGGTTTAAATTCAGTGTTGTCTCAGATTTTTAGACTATTCAGTATGACATGACCAGAGACAAAAAATAAGAGCCACCCTCTTGTGACTTTAATGTAGAGAAGTGTCCGTCCTCTGATATGAAGTTTGTGACAACTAAATGCCAAAAGCTCTAATCCTGCACTGTAATTTCTACTAAACAGCTTCTCCTGTGTTCAAGAAGTAATAATAATAATAAAGCATACATTTATGCTGCTAAATTACTTTTTATTGAAGTCTTTGAGAGAGCACTTTTTCATCTGCTGTGAAAAGGATTTGGAATCAATCCTAATAACAGCTCTTAATACAGAGAAGTTTAGAAGAAATGAAGACATTAAGTTACAATAGATTATTTTTGTGGATAAAAGTGCTACATTACTGACTTCTTTTTACTGAGAATTTCTTGCCAGTTTAGATTTTTTTTAACAGCATAAGTCACAAAAAAATTGACAGTCTGTTTCTTATGAAACTTTTTAAGCTCCAGAAGTATTGTCAATGTCTAAAAAAAGCTAGACCAGAAACGGAAGTTCCAGACAAATGCTGTTGTTTTTGTTTTTTGGCTCTGGTTCAGTTTAATTAATTTATTCATTATTTTTGAACATTTTATCCCAACTTTATTTAACTGTGTTCAATCCACCAGTTAATCTGCATTAGGATAGTAAGGACCATATTTACTAAACAGTGCAAGTTAGCGTAAGAGCGTAATTACAAAAAAACCCAGATAGTAGTGGAAAGTTCAGTGCGTGCTGGCGACGTGCAAATGAAAGAACAGACGCAGCAGGATCATTTCCATCATGACCGACACAATCAGCGCAAATTAGCGTCTGATTTACACTCACCTAAAGGATTATTAGGAACACCTGTTCAATTTCTCATTAATGCAATTATCTAATCAACCAATCACATGGCAGTTGCTTCAATGCATTTAGGGGTGTGGTCGTGGTCAAGACAATCTACTGAACTCCAAAATGAATGTCAGAATGGGAAAGAAAAGGGATTTAAGCAATTTTGAGCGTGACATGGTTGTTGGTGCCAGACTGGCCGGTCTGAGTATTTCACAATCTGCTCAGTTACTGGGATTTTCACGCACAACCATTTCTAGGGTTTACAAAGAATGGTGTGAAAAGGGAAAAACATCCAGTATGCAGCAGTCCTGTGGGCAAAAATCCCTTGTTGATGCTAGAGGTCAGAGGAAAATGGGCCGACTGATTCAAGCTGATAGAAGAGCAACTTTGACTGAAATAACCACTCGTTACAACCGAGGTATGCAGCAAAGCATTTGTGAAGCCACAACACGCACAACCTTGAGGCGGATGGGCTACAACAGTAGAAGACCACACCGGGTACCACTCATCTCCACTACAAATAGGAAAAAGAGGCTACAGTTTGCACGAGCTCACCAAAATTGGACAGTTGAAGACTGGAAAAATTTTGCCTGGTCTGATGAGTCTCGATTTCTGTTGATACATTCAGATGGTAGAGTCAGAATTTGGCGTAAACAGAATGAGAACATGGATCCATCATGCCTTGTTACCACTGTGCAGGCTGGTGGTGGTGTAATGGTGTGGGGGATGTTTTCTTGGCACACTTTAGGCCCCTTAGTGCCAATTGGGCATCGTTTAAATGCCACGGCCTACCTGAACATTGTTTCTGACCATGTCCATCCCTTTATGACCACCATGTACCCATCCTCTGATGGCTAATTCCAACAGGATAATGCACCATGTCACAAAGCTTGAATCCATTTCAAATTGGTTTCTTGAACATGACAATGAGTTCACTTTAATAAAATGGCCCCTACAGTCACCAGATCTCAACCCAATAGAGCCTTTGGTTCAGACTGTCTCTCCTCCTCTCACCATAAATTACGCATTATCTGTGGTCTCTTAACTTCCCGCTCTAAGCAGAGAGTACAGTTTAGACATGATTTCTTATAAGAATACAATACATTTTACACAGATTTCAATCAAGCCAGCCTCTGAATTATGCACAGAGATTTACACTCATACCAGACAAGGCACACTTTCAATACAACCATTCAACTGTTATAACAATTACATGAATTATGAGTGGTCATGTATATTGATTGGTCCGACTGCCCTCCTTTTTGAATGAATTGATGCAGTTTACATGTAAAAACAGTCTCTGAGGGTTTTCTTGTGCATTTCAACTCTGTGTCAGAGTTCATTCAAAGGTCGTTGAGAAGAAGAGGTCAAAGAGGTCAAACTATCTCTGCGGTTACATTGGTGTTGCTCAAGCTGTGCCCTCTCCAAACCAAAAAAGTCTCCAAAGTCTTTTACAAACTGCCTATGGTTGACAATGCTCTTCCTTTTAGCTAGGGTCATCTCTGGCCATAAAGTACTTATCTGGGGTTTCGTTAGTTAGCTCAGTTAGCTCATGGAGCCCACTTCATTTATGGTCCTCAATTGTTGATTTGGGGTCTGGAGTGTTGAGTTGGGTTTTTGTGTGGAATTATGTTTGAACAAATCATCTGGAAGATTAATTTGTGTCTGGTGCACCCTCAAATCCTACAATAATAATACAAATTTAAGAGATTACTAAAGAGGATGTTGCCTTTCCCAGGGTGTTTTACCCAAATTTTATCTTGTTCCCCCAACAGGGTGGGAACACCCCAGGTCTTAGATCCTAATTAATACAAATTCAAATTGTTAGTTCAAGTTGAGTACAGGTTGCAAAAGTCTCAGGGCCAGATGGTACCATAGTTTTGAGTGTATCCCATATCTTCCGCATCTTTCTGATATCATGTATGCACTTTTTATTTTAGTTTTTTTGCAATTGATGTTTTCTATTAAGGCAGTTCTGAAGGCGAAAGGAGGTCAAACACAGTATTAGTATGGTGTTCATAATAATCCTATAGGTGAGTGTAAAACATGCTATTTTTTGGGTGGTAAATAATGGTGCAAATACCAGTAAACTGACTAGCACAAACCTTAGTAAATCACCTTGCATGATTCATTTAAATACTTTCTCAGATAAATTTTGCATCTGAAAGGGAAACTCCAATAACTGCATATGCAATAAGGTCAGCCACAAAATGTTCAGTTTCTGTAATGCTTTTGAATTTTGTGGTTACCATTGTACTGAATAGTGGCCCTTGTGCTTAGGCTGTGCAGCTATAGGATAGTTATAGTGTGAGTTTAGTTGCTTCAGTCAGTGAGTAATAACTCTAATTATGTCAGTGCTGACAGCAGGCTCCTCTTATTTGTTCATTCTATGAATGAATGGAATGAATGATGGTGAAACTTAAGTTCCTGTATCATATAACCAGCAATAGTGCATGGAACATACATTTGTGACCCGTGCTGATGAGTCAGAATGCGCACAGACTGGAGCTACAGGCAAAACAAGTGAAAAATTTACATTTTGGTTGATTTTGAGGTTTTCACAAAAATTAAGCCCTTAAGTTAACTAAGTTCAGTAGACCCTTGTGTAGCGATCCCAATGCTCCAAATAGCAATTAACCCTCTGGAGTCTGAACTTTTATTGGGCCCTTTAGAAGTTTTGACATGCTCTGACATTTGTACTTTTTTCAGTTGCTTATAAACACATTCATGGCAAAAGTGTCATTACACTGTATTCAGCACAAACTGGGCTACCATAATATGAGAGTAACGTGTATGTACATGCTTGTATTTTTGAGAGAATAACATTTATGCGTGGTTTTTGAAAAATCAAAAAATGTAAGTCTCTGAATTATGGCTACAATAGATATGTGTCCACAAGACTTTTGACTAATGTGTGTTGTTGCCTAGAGTTTTTGCTTGTGCCTACTTATTCACATAAAACAATACACTGATTTACATTTTGTAAGACACTTTTTCTTTACAAAGGCAGTATGCGAGGAGGCGTGAACGACCATGAATAATGCACTGGTGCAGAAAGAAAGGCTTCCTACAAAACGAAACTTAATGAGTTGTCAAAATCGTTTTGTCAAAATCTTCGGATATATTGAGCATCTGATGTGTCCTTTATTACTCGATTCATAATCTGTCCAAAACAGGCCAAAGAAATCTTGTATAAACAGTCTTACCTCTATGACATCTTAGGTTGCAGCAGGATTCATATTTAAACAGTCTTTTTGCATTTAAAATTCACAGAAATTGACCTTAAATTTACAATCAACTGGCATTTATTAGATTCTCTGTTTAGATTATTGAGATTATTCCTCCTCACAATGTCTCAAAGCAATGTAATTGTTGGTGAGTTTGAGTTGAGGCGTTGACTCTGCTCTAATAGATCCCTTCAAATTTGAATCTCAAAGGAACACGCGCTCCGTCGGCGTGGCAGCATTAGCGGATAATGAAGAGGCTTGTCTCTCTTTTCAAACAGATTACATAAACAGAGAATATTTGTTTTCATTTTGATTTACATTATTTAAAACCTGACATTTCAACGTTTCTTTAGACATATGTCTCATGTTTGTGTGATAAGTTTTTACTGAGCTACAGGTCAATTTCTGAAGAGAATCAGATCAGACATCTTTTACAGGGAGGCTGCAGATCACACGTCATGTTTGTTCCCTTTCAAAAGCTACACTCAATGCTGCATAAACTTATGCATATGGGAAGTGTCTTATCATGACCAGCTGTTGAAAATAGTGTGAAAACACGTCAATGAAATTGACCCAGAGGTATTTTTAGCCTCGGCCGGTGGCGTCATAGGCGCACCTGCTACATGAGGCAATCAATAGATGAGCTTTCAAGACTCAACTCGAGATCTTTGTTAGGAGTTAGTTTTCAACTGGCAGTGTGCAGATTTCACTATTTCTCATCTCTGTTACAAAGAAACATAAGTGGAAAGAGTTCTAGTTAAAAGAAATCTAATCAGTTGGAAACGAGTCAGCAGAATAAACGCTGTGTATCCATGTTCTCTTTCAAATAACAGAACTGGATGTGCACGTTTATTGCTGTGTGTGTTTGGGGAAGAGCATGCGGTCGCTGCATTGAGTCAGACGAGTGCGAGCATTTCAAGCCTTTACAGTTAGAATGCTTCTGTGTTCGGGGCTCTCAAATGGGTTTGTTGACGAGCAAAAGACTGGTTCGTCCCTTTCGCTTGCTCGCTCACCAAATCTACATGTTTCCCCACATGATTCCGAAGTGCGCTCCCGTGTTTCTCCGGCTCACGCGGGGAATGATGATGAATATCTGGGTCCGCGGACCTCGAGCAGCCGGCTTGCAATCGTTCCTCACATGTTAGTAAATCCATGATGAGGAATTTATTGAGGTGGTTGTTCGTGTGGTGGCCAGGGCACAGTTTGTCTGGCACCGTGAATGAGACATCCCCAAATGCAGTGAGCTTGAGGTTTCTGTCCGGTGGCAAAGTCATAGAGAAAACCATTTACTTCACGTGTTTTTGTGCCCTTGACGTCGACATTTTCGACTATCATGGGTGCGAAATCATGTGGGTATGTGAGAATACCCCAGGTAGAAGAGACGCTTACGAGCTATCTCTCGCCTGGGTCTGCATTTTCATTAAAGAGACATACCTCCCCACGAAGCCATGTAGAAAATAAACATTGGCTTTCGTGGGCAAAGCTTTCGTGGGCAAAGCTTATATATATATGAATTATATATTATATATTATTTTATATGGAATAAATATGAAATATGTATTTCTGGGCCTGAAATACTTTCTCCCCCAATTGAGAGGCTGCCATGTCCTAGTGTGGGTGGCCAATACAGCTACAGTCTCATATACAATCACCAGGGAGTTCTGTGCTCACGCTATCAGAATATCAGCGATTTTTCTCTGGGCTCAGAATAAGTTACTGTCACTCAAAGCAGTGTACATTCAGGGCTGGTTGAATGTGGGAGCAGATTTACTGTCCAGACAGAATTACAAATGAGGTGGGGTGGGGGGTGTAAACTCCACCCAGAAGTAGTCAAGCAGATCTGGACCAGACTTTACAGAGCGGAAGTGGACCTCTTCGCCTCTTCTCAGACAGCGCAATGACCCCTATTCTTCTCTCTCAGTCACCCAGCCCCGCTGGGTCTAGATGTGATGGTTCATACATGGCCCAAATACGTCTGTATGCCCTCCTTCCAGACGCTGTGCTCCCGGGAGTTATAGCCAACAAGGGTCTTGCCTCTTATCTATAGCGCTGCGTTGGTCGAACAGAGTTTGGTTCTCGGAGATAGTGTCTCTCCTCAACGGCTCGCCATGGCGATTCCGGCGAGGAGGGACCTTCTGTCTCAGGCAGAGGGCATGATAATCACCCCAGGCCCGGCCTGTGGAACCTTCATGTTTGGCCCCTGATGGGCACCTATTGAGGGACACTGGGCTTTTGCCTGCAGTTATTGAGACCATCCTAAGTGCTAGGGTGTCTTCCACTCAGGGAGTTTATGCCAGTAAATGGGGTGTCTTTGAAAGATGGATGTATGACACATAATGCAGACCCAGTCATCTGCCAGGTTGCTTCATTTCTTGCTGGATTTTCTGCAATAGAAATTGTCATCAGGCATTTGCCCCTCCGCTCTCAGGGTTTATGTGGCCACTCTATTGGCTTGCCACGCCCTCCAGTAAGAACAAGATCCCTTAATGGAACTTAGTTATAGTCCTTGAGGGTCTGGTTGAGACCCCCTTTGAACCATTAGAGTCAGCGTCTGACAGACTTCTGACCCTTATAATAGTTTTTTCTTTTGGCTACAACTTTCTGCAAAGAATTGTCAACAGGCACTTGTCTCTCCACTCTCAGGGTTTATGTGGCCACTCTATTGGCTTGCCACGCCCTTCAGTAAGAACCAAGATCCCTTAATGGAACTTAGTTATAGTCCTCGAGGGTCTGGTTGAGACCCCCTTTTAACCATTAGAGTCAGCGTCTGACAGACTTCTGACCCTTAGAATTGTTTTTTTCTTTTTTCTTATGGCTATGACTTCTCTGAAAAGAATTGGGGACATGCAGGCTCTGTCAATATCGTCATCCTGCTTAGACTTTGCCCCAGGCTTGGTGAAAGTGATTTTGCATCCTCATCCTGACTACCTTCCTAAGGTTCCTTTTTCGACTGTACATCCTGTCACTCTTGAAACCTTCTGCCCTCCGCCGTTCGCAACGCCAGATCAGAAGATACTTTATAGACTGTGTCCAGTCCATGCTCTTCAGGCCTACGTCCACCACACTAGCCAGTGGCGTAAGTCAGAGCAATTGTTTGTTTGCCATGTGGGCCGTAACAGAGGTTCTGCCGCCACCAAACATACAATGTCTCATTTTGTCAGGAATGCTATTGCTCTTGTCTATGAGGAGCGCGGTCAAGCTTCACTTATAGGATTAAGGGCTCACTCCACCAGGGGAGTCGCCTCTTCTACTGCGTTAGGGGGTGCTCCCTTACAGAGTGTTTGTGATGTGGGCGGTTGTTCCTCTCCGCACACATTCATAAGATTTTATAGCTTGGATGCTCATGCCACTCCCGGCTCTCATGTCCTTGAGTCGACATCACAAGCTAATGTCTGAGGCTTCTTGCATTCTCGTGCACACCTACGCAACCGTAAGGGGTCCAGACACCATCAAGCACAGAGGCGTGGGTATTCTCATTCCCATATGCATAAGCTTATGCAGCATTGAGTGTAGCTTTTGAAAGGGAACACTTGGGGTTACTTGACTGTAACCCTGTTCCCTGATAAAGCAGAATGAGATGCTGCATTGCTAGGCCGTGTTGATGATGCTCCAGGACTGGTCTTCAAACAAAAGAGATCTGATGGCTACAGCTGGAGCTCATCTATTTATAGCCTTGTGTAGCAGGTATGCCTATGACTTCACCGGCCGAGGCTATAAATACCTCCGGGTCAATTTCATTGACGTGTTTTCACACTATTTTCAACAGCTGGTCGTGATAAGACACTTCCCATATGCATAAGCTTATGCAGCATTCAGTGTAGCTTTTGAAAGGGAACACTTGGGGTTACTTGACTGTAACCCTGTTCCCTGATAAAGCAGAATGAGAGACGTAGGCTCTATTACCAGAGAGACGTAGGCTCTATTCTGCCTGGAGCTACTACTTTTATATAATAATTACTTGATTGCCTATGAACTTTTGACCAAAACTTAGACAAAGAGAACAAACCAGGTAAATGAACTCCACGTGACACAGCTAAAACTCCAAGCAAACTCACAGAAACTGTTACATAGGAAGTGGATCAAATCATCGATTAGTGGACTTGCATTCAAATAGCCTTCGACATAGCTTGTTAGTGTGTCTACAACTGATACACATGACTATTATGCATGTATATCACTACCAATTCATGCAATTATGTAACTATTGAATGAGTGGATGAAAAGGTACCATGTTTGATATATTTTTGTTCATATGGGTATAATCCAACAGATGAGCTGAATGAAATCTTTGTAGAATGGATCATGTCCTTATAGTAAGAAATTAGGTCTTAATTTACTCTCTGCTTAAGAGCAGGAATCTAAATTACCATAGATAACCCAATTTTATGGGCGGGGTGGAAACACAGTCACCCCTGAACCCTAATTGGCCAGAACCCATCCAGGGGATGGGCAAATATTTGAGTTTTAATCTCAGAACACGGACAAAGAGTTCAGAGCAGAGTTGAGTTCTGAACGGAGAGCTCCCAAGAGAGCTCTGCCCAGTCGGGAGCTGTTCGCAGTGCAGTTCCAGAATCCACCAAGGAGATGATCAGACGATCGTGGCAGACCAAGATCAGAGAAAATGGGTTAACAGATTTCATTCAGGCCATTTGCTCTTCTCTCACTTTCCTTTATTTTACTTAAAGTTTATTTTCTTTCTGTTAAGTCTCGTGTTCTGTTAAGTTTCGCCGCAAAGTTTCTCAACGAGTCTCCAACAGCGCGCTTCAACTTCAAACAACGCCCACAAGACTTCCATCCAGCAGCCAACACGCCACTCTCTCAAAATTCCCTATGAATTCATTAATTCATTCATTTGAGCTAAATAGACCTGTTTCCCTTTAACAGAGTCCCCTTTAAGTTCTTACATATCGGTGGACGAATAAGTTAAGGTGTAAACATTAATTCTGAATTATTTATAATGTAATTTGAGTCTCTTTCATTTTAATTAAATTCCCCTTTGAGTTATTTGATCTGATTCATAATCCTTACATGATAATGCTCCAGGACTGGTCTTCAAACAAAAGAGATCTGATGGCTATCTATTTATAGCCTTGTGTAGAAGGTATGCCTATGACGTCACTGGCCGAGGCTATAAATACCTCCGGGTCAATTTACCTGTGTTTTCACACTATTTTCAACAGCTGGTCGTGATAAGACACTTCCCATATGCATAAGCTTATGCAGCATCTCATTCCGCTTTATCAGGGAACAGGGTTACAGTCAAGTAACCCCAAGTGTTTTCTTTATTTTGCAAAAAGCACAACATTTAGTTTTTATTAAGAGTGTACACAAATAAAAGTAGAAACATAACAGATTATAATGATGTATAACACTTGCCTCAAGAGTTATTTGAGTCTTTTTGGCACTAATAATAAAAAAAGTGAGTCGATCACACGGGCGCGACGGCAGACTCGAGGGGGATAAATATCTAAAAGTATCTTTATTTGTGCATTTTCTGAGAGGAGTACCTTTCCTTTGTCCATGATAACTGACGTTCCCTTTCAATCAGTCATGTTCAACGTTAGGTCGACGTCACCGACGTATTGGGATCACTTCTGGGAGCCCTATCAGCTTTGAGTGTATACAGAACAGGCCCATTCGAGAGAGAAGTTGTGCGAACATAGGGACATGGTGCTCAGTCACCTCAGCCAGTTGGGACTTCGGGTCAACTGGGAAAAGGGCAAACTCTCCCCCGTGCAGAGGATCTTTTTTCTCTGTATGCAGCTGGATTCGGTCAATCGGATAGCGTGCCGCACAGAGGAGCGCATCCAGTCGGTGTTGAACTGCTTGAATTCGCTCAAAAGCAGAACAGTGGTCCCACTGAAACATTTTCAGAGGCTACTGGGGCATATGGTGTCCGCAGCCACAGTAACGCTGCTCAGATTTCTTCATATTGCTTTCCCAGCATTATCCAATACTCTGCTGAGTGGGTCTTGCGGAACAGCAGCAGTGACTCTCCTTGCGTAAGTTCCCACCCCAACAGATGGGGGTTTGAACGGCTTAGGCAGGGCTCTAGAAGTGGCAGCAGCCATGTCGTTTTCCATAGGGATCCCAATACGTTGGTGACGTCGACGTAACACTGAATGTGACCAACTGAAAGGGAACATCTCGGTTACGTATGTAACCCTCATTCCCTGAAGGAGGGAAAGGAAACGTTACCTCCCGTAGGCACGGTTGCTGTACCATCGCTGTACAACCGAGTCACGAATCGGCTCCTCATTGAAAAACAAATTTGCGCTACATCCGCTTTCGTATTTACACCTGCACTGCGGGGCGGAGCGCAAAATGCAAATCTCGCACACCAATGGCCATTGGCCCGTTCTGTATAGACTCGAAGCTGATAGGGCTCCCAGAAATGATGCAAATACATTGGTGACGTCGACATAACGTCTCCGTTCCCTCCTTCAGGGAACGAGGGTTATATACTTAACCAAGACATTTTTCTCTGCTCGCATCTTGTGCTTCCCCTCAACACAAGTTCCCCTTCAAGGGAACTCGCACTGCGTTTTGGGAATGCCTCTGCGTGATTGCTTTGTGAAGCACGTATGTCATCAGTCCAATAGAGGGGGTTGAAGACTCGCCACTTAAAACCCCCGCGAGTGAGAAACTTGTGGAGGTTCTGAGCAGGGCTGTGACTAAATTAAACATTGACTGGCCCACACAAGATCAGCAGGAGCGCACCTCAGTAAAAAGCAGGCTTGATGAGCTTTTTCTGCCAGTCCGTTCAGTTCAGCCTCCACAGCGGAGCCTGCCGTTTTTCACTGATCTCCACACCGAGGTGTCTCGAACATGGAAGCGGCCCATGTCTTCAAGAGTGTTCAGTCCCCACACATCAGTTTACAGTAACATCGGGGGGCTGAAAAGGCATGGTTATGGATCGATGCCGAGGGTGGAAGAGACGCTTGCAAGCCATCTCTCTCCCGAATCTGCATTGGCCATTAAGGCTCCGTCTTTACCCACTAAGCCTATCAGAGCTACATCTGCTTTAGTGGGTAAATCATACTCGGCAGCGGGTCAGGCCGCCACATGCCTGCACACTATGGTTACAGTGCAGGCATATCAGGCTGACCTGCTGAGGGACCTTGGGGGAAAGTCATGAGAACGGGGCTGATATGGTGAATGAGCTCTGGTCCTCGGCAGATTTAGCCACCAAGGAGGTCAGATTTTTTGGCCGTTCTATGGCAGCCCTGGTGGCCACGGAGAGGCATATTTGGCTAAATTTGACCGAGATAAAGTAGAAGGACAAAAGCTTCCTCCTTGATGCGCCGTTGTCTCCTGAGGGCCTGTTTGGTGACGCCGTTAACACGGTTATTGACAGGTTCCAGGAGGCAAAGAAGCAATCTGTGGCGCTCAAGCAGTTCCTACCCCAGACACCCCAGGCCTCGTCTGCTGCTGTGAGAGAGCAGCAGGCGCCGTGTGCAAGCTCCTCCCATCGAGCGCAGCAAAAGCAGAGCGTTGCCACCTGCACACCCCCGCAGAAAGGGTAGGGCGGTGGGCCGCGCTCTCAGGCACAGCCTTCCAAGGGTAAGACTGATCTGAGGACAGTCATTATCTCGAGGAAGGCTGCATCGAAGAAGCCCTGATCCCAGTGTTCCCAGGGCTGTGAGGGTGGTCCCCTCTGGGGGCAGACGGTGCTTACCTCAGCACTGCCTTTGGTGCCCTCACAGGGTCAATCCACCAACCCCGCCCGAGTGCAGGGCCCTCCGAGGAGGGAGGTGTCACTGTCGGGCACTGCGCTCGCAGTGCAGAGTACATCAGAGGCCAGCCTCGAGAGGCTGGTACCCTTAGTAGATTTTGAGTCAGAGTGGGAGAATCTGCCAAATATATCTCAGTGGGTCCTGCGGTTCATAAGAATTGGGTACGCCAGTCAGTTCAGATGTCATCCTCCCAGATTCAACGGGGTTCTGTCCACAGTGGTGGGCCCCGAGCAGGCTCTGGTTATGTCTCTAGAAGTATAGACTCTGCTGCAGAAGGGGGCTATAGAAAGGGTTCCCCCGCCCGACAGGGAGTCAGGCTTTTACAGACGGTACTTCATAGTGCCAAAGAAGGATGGAGGGCTGCGCCCTATCTTAGATCTTCGTGTCCTGAACCATGCTGTAGCAAAACTCAAGTTCAGGATGCTCACACTCAAACAGATCGTGTCTCAGATCAGGTTTGTCTGGTTTGTCACGATAGATCTCAAAGATGCATATTTCCATGTCTCCATCCTTCCGCAGCACAGGAAGTACCTGAGGTTTCGCTTTCAGGGGAGAAGTGTACCAATATCGGGTGCTTCCCTTCGGTCTAGCTCTTTCACCCGCCATGCTAGTCCCCTTGCGGATGCAGGGGATTCGCATTCTCAACTATATCGACGACTGGCTGATCCTATCACAGTCAGCTTGTCTCGCGGCTCAACATTGATATGTTGTTCTCGCGCAAATGAGGAAGTTAGGGCTGAGGCTCAACTCCAAGAAGAGCGTTCTTTCTCCAATTCAGAGAATAACGTACCTAGACATGAAGTGGGATTCGGTCTCTATGCAGGCCCACTTATCAGAGCCTTGCATAGGGTCGATCCTCTCAGCCGTGAAAGGGGTGAAGTTAGACCAGTCATTCACTGTGAAGCATTATCAGAGACTGTTAGGTCTGATGGCAGCAGCGTCCAACGTGATTCCTTGTGGCCTGCTGTACACGAGACCTTTGCAGTGGTGGCTCAAGACCAAGCGATTTTCCCAGAGGGGAAACCCCTTTCATGTGATCAAGGCAACGCGGCGGTGTCGCCACACCTTGGTCATGTGGAAGGACACGTTACTGGGGGCACCGTGTCAGTGGTCGGCATGAGTGGTCGCTCGGCCCAGGGCTTGTGGCAGGAATGTCATCATTCGTGGCACATAAATTGCCTGGAAATGCTGGCAGTGTTTTAGACTCCGAAGCACTTCCTGCCATATCTCAGGGGCCATCATGTGCTTGTACGCACTGACAGCACATCGGTGGTCTCCTATATAAACCACCAGGGGGGTCTGAGGTCTCGTCATTTGTACAAGTTGGCTTGCCTTATCCTCCTGTGGGCCCAGGGGAAACTGCTCTCAGTCAGGACAATGTACATTCTAGGGTGCCTGAATGTGGAAGCGGACATCCTGTCGAGGCAGGGGCCGAGGCCCGGGGAGTGGAGACTCCACACCGAGGTGGTGGAGCTCCTTTGGGAGAAATTTGGCAGGGTTCAAGTGGACCTGTTTGCTACTCACGAAAATACACATAGTTGTCTGTGGTTCCCCCTGTCGCCTCCAGCTCCTCTTGGACTGGACGTGATGGTACAGGAGTGGCCGAGGCTGCCCCTGTACCCTTTTCCCCTGATTGCTCTGCTTTGTGGCACCCTCGGTCTTGGAATTTGCTCCCGGTATGGCCAAGACCTTACTACATCCTAGGCCGGGTTTTGTTCCTAAAGTTCCCACTAATCCCATGAGACCTATTATACTTCAGGCTTTTTGTCCTCCGCCTTTTGGGGGGACCAAGAACGGCTTAATCTGCTTTGCCCTGTTCATACACTAGATGCCTATGTCCACAGAGCTGCGGAGGAGATCTGAACAGTTGTTTGTTTGTTATGGGCTACCCTCGATAGGGGGTCTGGCTTCAAAGCAAAGGATGAGCAAGTGGGTGGTTGAGGCCATCTCACTTGCTTATGTGGCGGCCGGGCAGCCTTCTCCTTTGGCTGTCCGGGCCCACTTGACTAGGAGTATGGCGGCCTCTCAGGCACTCTTGGCAGGGGCTTCCCTCCAGGATGTTTGTGATGCGGCAGGATGGTCCAGCGTCTTGTTCCCTATTCAGGGAACTAAGGTTACAGACGTAACTGAGACGTTTGGTATCATTTTAAAGGGATAGTTTCTTTCTTTAATTTCTTTTATCTGCTAAACATAAAGGAAGATATTTGGAAGAATGTTTGTAACCAAGCAGATCTCGGCACCATTGATTACCATAGTGTTTTTTCCCCCCACTATGGTAGTCAATGGCTGCCGAGATCTGCTTGGTTACAAACATTCTTCTAAATAGCTTCGTTTGTGTTAGCAGAACAAATAAATTTATACAGGTTTGGAACAACTTGAGCATGACTAAATGATGACAGAATTTTAATTTTTGGGAGAACTATTCCTTTAAAGCGCAGCATTCCAACTTTGTGAATATTCATAGTGAATTCTCGATGGAGTTTGTTTTGGAACCTTCAGAAAACATTAACTTGATTTTGCTGACTCTACCGACTTCAAACTGGTGTAGCACAGTCATTTTTTTTGTCAGATTCCAACAAATCATACATCATTTGGAAGGTCTTTTTTTAGAAAATGTGCTCATTGCGACTCATTTTGCCAGCACGGGGTCACATTTGTTAAGCTAGCTCAACACAAAGTTTTTTAGTTCTTATTAATTGCATGGAAACGTTTTCCTTAATTTAATTAAGTTAATTGAACTAACTATTTTCTGAGTGTGGGCATGACACAGACAAAACATTCACATGATGACAGCTTCAAGTACCTTATTGCTTTTAGAAATCAATTATACAATAATAATACAAATAAATAATTAAAACAATATTTTAGTAAGCAAATTCATTGAGCATCATGCAGATCTGAATGACCCAATTTCTATATGCAGAAGAACACTTTATTTTTAAGATCCCTGAAGTTCTGGAGAAAATGAATACACACCTGATCTTCCATCTCTCTGAATGTCCACATGGTGCCAGGCTCCGTCATTGACTTTACTCTGCGTGGCTTTGACTTTAATCGTTCCTGATCCCATGTCCAGCAGAAGATAAAGATTTCCATCTAGAAGTTCCACAGCGAAGAAGTCCACTTTGTTGCTCCTCTGGCTACGAGAATCCTTCTTGTCCTGGGGCTTACCTTGTGTAAAGAGGATTAGTCCATTGGGCTCTGAGGTGCGAAAGTCAAAGGAAATAGACCCCACACGCTTGGTGTTCCACTTGGGTAGGCCGAGGAAGGATTCTGGTGTCTCAAAGGAGATGGGGTCTAAGGTCGGGACATTCTCACATTTAAACACCACATCCCCTTGTAGCTTCATCTTGGGGTCTGCGATGCGGGCCAGACGAGAGAGTTCCAGCCGTATGTCGTTGTTCTTGTAGACCACCTAAAATAAAATAAAAAACATTATTGACAAATGCGATTGGATCTTGGACAACCTGAAAACCATAGGCAACTCCTAAAATGTTCCTTTTTTTTTCATGTGATTACATTGAACTAAACACTCAAATCATATCATATATATTAAGTAACACAACATATGAATGTCTTATCTAGTGGTGGGCCGTTATCGGCGTTAACGTGCTGCGTTAACGCGAGACACTTATCGGGCGATAAAAAAAATATCGCCGTTAATCTATTCTCAAAGTTGGGTTGGGAGCTGGGTCTATACTATGCAAGCTATGATGACTTTCACCTTGATATTTTAGCGCGGATGTACACCTAGCCGAATTGCACTGTAGGGGGCGAGAGAACGAGTCTTCGAACCTGTGTGTATGCCTACTAGTGTTGTCAAAAAAATCCATATTTCGCTATGCATCGATACTGAAATATCTGAAACGATACAATACTCATTTTCTACAGTATCGATATCAGCTGCGCTCTCCTCTCCGACCGACAGCGAGTGACATGCGCCGCCTCCTCTCATTCAGTCCGTTTAATCCTCTGAACATTGCGAACGGGTGTTCTGCTGGACTTTTATTAGTATTGGTGTGACCGGTCTGAATTTTGCGCGGGGTTGCTCATAACGTTAATTCTACTAATTCCCGCAGATTTCACACTCACATCTGAAGCGCACACACACATACCGTAATAAAGCTGCCTCTGACATACAAATGCAAAAATGAGCTCCTTTTTCCAGCTTATTAATGGTCAAATACACTCAAAAATGTCTCAATGCCCATCTTGTTGAGTTTTAACATAAACACAGTCGTAACCAGCTCACAGGAACAGTGTTTGGATATGTGTGCGTCAGGTCTAAAAGGGACAGAAGTTATTTATTATTCAAACTACAAAAAGACAAACGATCACTTACGAGCACACATATTCTGAATGCCTTTGGCAGAATTCAAATGAGCCATTTTAATCTAGATTAATCTAGATTAATTTTGGAATTAATCTAGATTAATCTAGATTAAAAAAAATTATCTATGCCCACCACTAGTCTTATCAACATATGGAATATCAAATAAAGTAGTATTTATTTTAAATAAATATACACATTTGTCACGCAAAATATTTAACAGGTTGTAGTATTGAGACATTTTCTGGATGTCAAATGTTAAAGAAATATGTTCATCGTTAATATGATGAACTACAACTATTGTTACTCTGATAGGACAAATGCATGAACTCAAGTGGTGATTACTAAATTCATTAATAATCAATTTGACGCCAGTTGGCTAGAAGTCATTGGAAAAAAAGTTAGTTTACTAGAGAAAATGGTGTAGCATGTATTTATTTATTCTGCAGAATTGTACTTTTATTTGTATTTCATGTATTTTATGCATGTTGCAAGTAAGACCTAAATGTCTAAATATTGACAATTTTGGAGCCACTGATATTTTATATAATGCAAATAATTATTCAAACTTATAAAAACATTTAAATTAATAAATAAATATTTTTTTATTTAAATTGTAATAAAAAATGTTGGTCAAAAAACATAATTTGTAATATTGTAAATTTGTATAAAAATGCTTAAAAACATATAATTTTGCATATATATATATATATATATATATATATATATATATATATATATATATATATATATATATATATATATATATATATATATATATATATATATATATATATATATATATATATATATATATATATATATATATATACACACACACAAATAGATAGAATATCTTTGAAATCCTATTTTTAAATGACAATATGCGTCCTGAACCTATTGGTAAAAATAAAATCTATTGAAAAACAAAATCCCTTGATACACTAGAATACATTAAAAGACATTGTGCTGTGATATTGTGCTTATTTACCAAGGTAAAGACTCATATATAGAGTCAGCTATGCATTATAGCCAAATACAGCACAACACAAACCGAGAAGAACTGTAAATTGAAATTCACTCAAGTGGAAAATTAAAAGGATTTTCCCTTCTTTTCCTCCTTAAAGAAAGATTCTCTTTCTGCTATATAGGACACTATGTGCACAGCAAACAGCAGTTCTGTTAGAGAACACAGCTGTCAGCAAACAGATTTTGAAGCTCCAGGATTACATATAATCCTGGAAGATTTGACAGTAAATCAACACAGGTGCCCTGTGTTGAAAGAGAGAGAGAGAGAGAGAGAGAGAGAGAGAGAGAGAGAGAGAGAGAGAGAGAGAGAGAGAGAGAGAGAGAGAGAGAGAGAGAGAGAGAGAGAGAGAGAGAGAGAGAGAGAGAGAGAGAGAATTTTTTTTTGAATTTGACAATCCTTTTATTACAAATTTTCAAACTTCATTCACAAAATCAAAATACATACATTCCAAAATAAAAAAATAAAATAAAAAATAAAGTAACAATTAAAAAAATTAAAAAATTACATCAACACTTCTGAAATAACAATTTCATTATCAACTAATGCACATAGCACATAATCACAGCACCACTCAATTTCAAAAACATTCAACGCACTCATTAGTTTATAAAAATTAAACTCAATCATAAGTCGGGATTTTACCATTCTTTTAAAAACTGATACAAGTTCTTGGTCCCCTTTCTGTTCAATTTTATCTCTCCTAGTTATATAGATGGCTAATTTTGCAATACCAACAATAAAATTGAGCAATTGACATTTTATTTTCTCCTTCATACTATATCTACACCCAAGAATAAAAACCTGCTTTGTAAAACCTACTTCAAAAGATTCAAAAAGAAACTCTAAAAGGCTAAATAAAATAGGAAGTCTCTTACAAAACATAAAGCAATGAAACACAGTCTCCCTTTCATTACAAAAAGGACAATTCTCACTTACATTTGGGTTCAACATTGCCACAAAAGAATTAACCGCTACAGCTCCATGGAGTATCCTCCATTGAAGATCACCCACTCTTTTAGGTAAGGGAGGTTTATAAAGAACCCTCCACACTGGTTTTGTTGTTTCAGTCATTTCTAACGTGTCCCTCCATACAGTATCACTTCTGTTCTTTAACCACTTAATATTTGTCACCTTCACAATAATTCTGTACAATACTTTCCCTTTAGCTGCAAAAAAATCTAATTGCTCATCAAATTCCTTTAACAAGGGATTAATGTAGTTTGATGAAATAAAATCGGGTACAATACTTATATCTGGGAAGAAATCTTCACAGTCTGGAAATATACATTTCTTATTGTACTCATCAAGTAAAGATCTTTATTGTACATTCAAAGCCCCCTGCAGTTTATCTAAAAAACGTTTAATGAATCGTGCAGACTTTACCTTTAAAAAGGCAGAAACTGCACCTACATCTTTAAAATCAGGACCTGCAGTATTTATAATGTGTTTCAATTGTAGAGATCCATTTCTGTACAGCAAATCTTTAAGACCTGGTATTTCTTCACCAGATACATCAAGACGTGCTCCACACACAATAGGCTCTTCAAGTAACCAGTGCAGGGACATTAAGGGTTCCATCCATTGATGCTTAAACAGACTCCATACTTTAAAGAGACTTCGGTAAAAAACAGAAACTCCTCTAAAATCAAGTTTTTTTGAATCCATTAAAAACAAAGCAGTGTCCAGGCCAAGTCCACTTATTCTGCGTAAAATGCATTGAGCCACTGGTCTCCATACCAGTCTTTCAGATCCCAGCATAAAACTCTGCAAAAACTGAAGACGATAGGCAGCACATCTACTGGCCAAATGCACTAGACCTTGGCCTCCATCTTCTTTAGCAAGAAACAAGACACTTTGAGGGATCCAATGTAAACTGTCCCAAAAGAAGTCTACCATTTCTGCTTGAATTTTTGATAAAAGACCAACAGGAGGGTCAACGCATGCAAGTCTATGCCACAGCGAGGAAGCTGCCAGATTGTTGATAACAAGTGTGCGTCCTTTAAAAGACAATTGAGGAAGCAGCCATTTCCATTTTTTCAAACGTCCTGTTACTTTATCTGCCATTCCTTCCCAGTTCTTCTGCATGAAAGAGTCATTGCCCAAGAACACACCAAGGTATTTTAACCCATCCCTTCTCCATAATAAACCTCCAGGTAGGATGGGATTTCCTCCCTCCCAGTTCCCAAGCAATAAAGCATCACTTTTCCCCCAATTTACAATTGCTGATGAAATATCTTTAAAATCATGAACAGTTTGTTGTAACATTTGGACATCATCACTGTCATTTATAAAAACAATAACATCATCAGCATATGCAGATAAGTAAAAAGCAGTATTACACCGTGGCAATGTCAAACCCTTTAACTTGCTTCGTAACATAAAAAGCAGGGGTTCTATAGCCAGCACATATAATAGCCCAGACATGGCACAACCTTGCCTTACCCCTCTCTGTACTTTAAAAGGGGTACACAAACCGCCATTAATTTTAATCACACTCTCAATTTCACAATACATTGTTCTGATCATATCAATAAAACTAGAATTAAAACCAAAGGCTTTTAATGTATGCCACAAATAAAGGTGTTCAACGCGATCAAAAGCCTTCTCTTGATCCAAAGAAATAAGGCCAGTATTAATACCAAAAAGTTTTGAAACCTCTATCACATCTCTGATTAGAGTTATGTTATCAAAAATGGATCTATTTGGTATACAATAAGTTTGATCATAGTGTATGACATTCCCTATTATTCTACTTAATCTTGTAGCCAAAGTTTTAGACAGGATCTTATACTCAGAGCACAAGAGAGAAACAGGCCTCCAATTTTTAATATTTTGAAGATCACCTTTTTTGGGCAATAAAGTGATAACTGCCCTTCTGCAACTTAGTGGAAGTAAACCTTTATTCAGACTTTCATCAAACACTGTTAAGAGATCTTCAACTATGATGGGCCAGAATGTTTTATAGAATTCAATGGGCAAACCATCAATTCCAGGGGATTTCCCATTCTCCATACTCATCATCGCTGTATACATTTCTTGTACTGTCAGAGGTAGTTTCAAACTTTCATTACTCTCTTCATTGAGTTTTGGCAGACCTTCAAAAAAACTACTAGCAGTCATTTTTTCATTCATTAAGTCAGCTGTATATAATTTTTCATAAAACTGCACAGCAACTTCTCTTATCTCAGAAGTTTCAGTCACTTCTTGTCCTGAATCAGAAATCAAAGAATGAATTATTCTGCTTTGACTATTTTTTTTCTCCATACTGAAGAAAAATTTGGAAGGTGCATCCATTTGTGTAACTTTCTGGAAACGTGAGCGAACCAGCGCTCCCTGTGCCTTAATGTCCAACAGGTTTGACAATAAAGTTTTCTTTGATGTCAGGGCTTCAATATGTTCTTTTTTGCCTGTAGATGCAGACAAACTGTACAAATCGACTATCTCAGCCTCTAAAATATTCAATGATCGAGTTATTTCTCTTGTAACATTAAGAGTGTATTGCTGGCAAAAACTTTTAATTTGTATTTTCCCGCAATCCCACCACTGTTGTAGAGTGCTATATAGATACTTTTGTTGTTTAAAAACATCCCAGAAAAAAATAAAAGAATCTTTAAAATTTTTATCGTCAAGCAAAGATGTATTAAAATGCCAATAGGCACTGTTTGACTTGACATTCCTCACTAAAACAGAACAAAGAACCGCACTGTGGTCTGAGAATCCTACAGGATTAATCTTACAAGATTTAAAAATATTATACTGGTGCTTAAAATTATAAAAACGATCAAGACGTGCCAAAGACAATGAGTTATCCTTACAATGAACCCATGTGTATTGTCTTAACTTTTTATGCATATTTCTCCAAACATCACAGAGATCAAAAGTTTCCACTAATTGCTTAATAACCCTTTGAGATGCAACATGTGGTTCCAAATGATTTCTATCTACTTTATCACTCTCAGTACAATTAAAATCTCCACCTAAAACTAAGAACTCATCTGTATTTAGGTTTTTCAGAATAGTGTTGATTAAATTTAAAAACAAAACTCTTTCCGCTCCACTATTAGGAGCATAAACATTTAAAAAAACCATAACAATCTTTTCAAATTTAACAATAACTTTTAAAAAACGACCTTTTTCAATTTCCACGCATTCATATGATACTGGAGTCACATTTTTAGAAAATAAAATTGCCACACCTCCACTAATAGAGGATTTATGACTGAGGAAAAGTTGACCTCCCCATTCTCTTTTCCAGTCCACCTCATTTCTTGTATCGCTATGCGTTTCCTGTATAAACATGACATCAACAGACTTCTGATTCATAAACTCATACAACATCATCCTTTTCCGAACATCTCTAGCTCCATTTAAATTTAAAGTTCCTATTTTTAGCTGACTCATTGTATTATTTAAATTCAACAAGAAGCTAAGAGGCAAAAGAGCTGAGATGTATATGACCAAAAAACCCAAACTTGGGGACTTAAACCATGTCATTCTTCTCATCTCTAAGAATTTGTTTTTTTACCTTGTTTACCAATTTCCGTAAACGGTACACTTCAAGATCAGAGAAAGCCCCTTCTTTCATTAAATATCTGGTATCCTTCACAAACTGTGCACGGTTAGGAAAATAATCCTCAATCTGTACGCCTTTTAGCCCTTTCGTTTCCTGAAGAAAAGTACTAATATCTTCAGCTTTATACAAAACGGTCACATTGTCATTTTGAGAACAAGCAGAAAACTCTGAACAAACAGAAGCACTAGAATCAGAATCATCCTCATCCGAAACTATGAATTCATCATCTGCACCATCTTTTTTGACTTGTTTACTGGTTTTATCGTTTCTACTTTTTTTCCTTTTAATAGGAGTTTTAAAAGTCGATCCAACTTCCATATCCAGTTCACAGACATTCATTCTCAAGTCTCCACTTATAACTTCAACACTGTCTTGTTCTACAAATACAGATACCGTATTACTCAACCCAACCGCGGTCTCTGCCGCCACGGACTCGGACTCAACCACAGACACCGGCATCCCTGCACTGCTCGATCCCGCGACCGGTTCGTCTAACGGTATATCCGCAGCTGCACTAGTTTCGACCTCTAGCGAAGCGGCCGCGCGTCCGCCGGTCTCACCGCCAGCGCTCCCCGCTCTATCTGCATTAGTCTGCCCTGTGTTTTTGTTGACTTTATCAGGGCAGCTACGAATGCCCTGATAAAATCTTTCCACAACCAAAACATTTGATCGTCGTATCAGATGATGCGAAAACAGCATAATCGAAGCCGTCAATTTTGAATTTAAAAACCAGGTCAAGTTCATCTTCGCCATTCTTCAAAATCATAAACACCTGTCTCCTAAAAGACACAAGATGTTTTACTAAAGGCGACTTACACCCAAGCGGAATTTTTTTGATGGGGGAAACAATTTTTCCATATCGTGACAATTCCTGCACGATAATCTCATCTTTCACAAAAGGAGGGACATTTGAAAGTATTATTTTTTTGGCCGGAGTACTCAGAGGAAACACTGGTGTGAGCGAACCTTTGATTACTACACCATTTTGAACTATTGCATTGGCCTTCTCAATCGTGCTAAAAAAAAGCACAATCGCATTATTCATTCGCGAAGCTGACACGATAGTTTCATGACCCACAACGTCTCCTACGGCCAAACAAACATCTTCCACGTTGGCATTAGAATCTATTTTCACCCCATGACGCCGAGTTAAATTTTCAAAAACCATTGTGTTTGGAGTCGTCATACTTCCCAGCAAAATGCTGGAAGCAGACTATCCTCACAAGGTTAAAACGAGAAAAAAAAAAAAACTTCGCTATTGTCGAGGGATCGGCCGAGTCTGGGTATGTTTGCAAACTATCTCGCGTCCGGGAGGCCATCGACACTGAGAGCTGGGCTTACATGTCAGCGGGTCAGGCTGCGGCGGGACTGCACACCGTGGCGGTCTTGCAGGCCTACCAGGCTGATTTGCTGAAGGATCTGCGCCCAGGCAAGCGGGAGGCTCTGGCCCGTCATGGTCTAAGGACCGGCGTCAGGGCCAGCGAACCAGTGTCACCTCTCGTGCGCCCCCTCCGTGGCGGAGCAGGGCGCAGAAGAGGCGGAACTTCCACACCAGGAAGAGGAAGGACGCCGGGGAGGTGACCCGGAACCAATGCCGGAGACCGCGCTGGGATAAGTCTCCGCCACCGAGGGTGCGCTCGACTTTAACAACTTGTCCTTCCCTCAGTTCCTTTTTCTCCCTTACACTAGGCCGGGCCCGGCCTGTGATGAGCGGAAAAAGAAATGTGTCAGACTCTGATGGGCCGCTGGGCTTGGTCTGTCAGAGCGCCCCCATCAGGCCCGTGGTAGTGGTGCACCTAAGCATACATGTTGTGAATAAAGCTTGTGGGTGGATATCATTACGCGCCACAGGCAAGTGGGTAAGTCTCCCCTAAAAAGGGGAAATATTAATATATTTTGTATAAGACTTATGCTCCCAGTAGAGAGCTTATGGGATCGCTGCATTGTTTGGTATGTTCTGTTAGGGCCCTGTAGTTCCCCTGTTAGGTGGCTAGAACGATCATAGACACACCAGTCGCATGGGCTCAATGGTGAGCTAGTATTGCTAGTAGAGAGCCAGCAAAAAAAAAAAAAAAAACCCTTCTGCTCATTGTGAGCGTAGTTTATAGATCTCCTCTTAAATGTGTGAGTAGTTCTGGGAAGGCACTGCTCATTTCTGCGGGTATGTAGCGCATTGCTAGGCGTGTGTTGTTCTCCTAGTTTAAGCTGGTGACTGGTAGCCACCTCAAGGTAAAGCAGTTAGCATCCCCTCTCAGTGTAAAACTTCCGAGAGTGTAGGTTCAGACTAACGCTTGAACTTCAGTTAGATCTATGTCCAGCTCCACGTAAAGGGAACGGCTTGGACTTTCTGCCCGAGTGTCTTCTCACATGTGAGGCTGTCGCTCTCCAGAGCCTCGGGTATAATGCTTGCAGGCCGGCCTTCTAAAAAGCCAGGGATGCCGCTTTAGCTGGCCTAGGCTTTCTAGGGATGACGGAGGCATGTCGCTAGAGCACTGTTGCCCCTGGCCCTTCACTATGTCTTGGGGCGGAGTCAGGCCATCTTTCGTGCAAATACGAAGAGACTGTAGGTATTGCTGAACCCCGCCCCCCAGAGCTAGTTTTTAGGCCGCCAGTTTTTGGCAGGCTCTGGCCCTGTTTATAGGTCATAGCCAGGTGGCAGTACTCCCCTGATAAGGCAGGGTATATTTGAGTACCCCACTCCTAGCTCTGTATCATTCTGCTTCACCCATGGCTCGGGTTGAGCAGCACTTCGCAACCTTTGTTGTATGATTGTTTGGTAGTAAGCTCCCTTTGAAGCCAGAGCATTGCCATGGCTGACGCCCTCGCTAGGAAATGGTAGGCCGCTGAATGAAAGCAGAGCCTCCATGGAGGTGGGTGGCGTATGTGGTACTCCTCCCGCTTAGAGGGTCCAGGGCGGTTTTTGCAGAGTACACTGCTGTGGGCAATGTAATTAGGTTCCAGAGCTTTTAGGCACTGCCGGTGAGACTGCTCTGTCACACAGTAGGCCGCAGTAGGCCTCTGGGATGGACCAGCCCCAGGGTGGGGCGTATTAAGGCCAGCTGGCTGTGAGCAGCCAGCTTGGGCAGTCTTGGCAGTAGACTCCAGGACAGGTAGTAGGCCTCAGCAGGCCTCCTTGCAAGTGAGTCCCGACGTTTGGGGGGATTAGCAAAATAACAACTACAACCTAGATAGGTAGTCAGCCTTGAGAGGCCTCCTGCAGACGGCCCCATGTGTATTTTGAAGTGAACATACTCCCCAACAAAGTCGGCTTCAGTAGCAGAAAAAATCCCTGGGGACAACTCCCCAGGTAGTAACTGGATGTCCACCTTTGTCAGCCAGCAGAGAAGCTACTGTCAGTCCAGGGTCATAGCAGCCAGTTTTTCAAACCTGCCATCAGGAAGCTGCCCCTGCAGGCCTGCTATCAGGTAGTATGCCCCTCCAGGCCTCCCTATAAGCTTGCTATCGGGTAGTAGGCCTCATCAGGCCTCCCCTGGATGTGAGTTCCTGGACCCCAGCCACCTTAACAACAAGCAAAAATTGGTAGCAGGAAGCAGTCCTCAATAAAACCTGGCCTCCCTAGAGGTGAACCCCTGAACCAGGATGCTCTGGCAGCGGGCATGTGGGGCTATCAGGTAGGCCTCACCAGGCCTCCCTGAAGGCTTGCCATTGGGTAGCAGGCCTCACCAGGCCTCCACTGAGGGTGCGTTTCTGGGCTTCTCATCACTTGACAGTTATCACGAGCTGTTAGCATGTAGTAGGCCTCACCAGGCCTCCCTGAAGGCTTGCCATGGGGTAGCAGGCCTCACCAGGCCTCCCCTGAGGGCACGTTCCTGGGCTTCAGTCACTTGACAGTTAGCACGAGCCGCTAGCAGGTAGCAGGCTTCATCAGGCCTCCCTGAAGGCTTGCTTTCAGGTAGTAGGCTTCTCTAGGCCTCCCTGGGGGCGAGTTCCAGAGTCAGGATGCTCGGGTAGCTAGCATAGCTTTCTACCAAAGTGCCCCACGGAAGCGACACCAGGTCAGGCCTCCCTTTCCCAAATAGTGTCTGGGTGGGGCGTCCCTCGGGTCCCCTAGCCACATTCCCTTAAATTAACCCCATCTGTTGAAGTGGTTGGTTCCAGGCCTTTGAGCAGCCGGGGTAGGACTTCTCTAGTGTATGAAGGTTCCTACTCAGGCTTATAGCTTGGGCTATGACTGTAGGGAATGCTGTCGGAAGTGGTTCAGGCATTTCAGTTGAATTTGTTTGTCCTGACAGTTGTTACTGCCAGTGGACATGTCCTCCCCTCGGCATGGCGGCGTGGGTATATCGTTCCCCAAAGCGTCAGCTGACGCAGCGCAAGTTCCCTTTCGAAAGGGAACGTCTCAGGTTACATATGTAACCTTTGTTCCCTGAGAACAGGGAACGAGACGCTGCGTCTTGTTGACATGCCTCGGGGCATGCCTGCCAAACAGTCCCTTCATACGAAAAAGATGGTGTCATGTTTTTGCACGGTGCCCTTATATACTTCCTGGTCGCACGTCGATGACATCAGAGGCTGTCGCCGGTCAATAGCATTGACGTGATTTAAAGAGTGATTCAGACACCTGTCACGCTGGAGGCATTCCCCAAAGCATCAGCTGATGCATTGTCTCGTTCCCTGTTCTCAGGGAACAGAGGTTACATATGTAACCTGAGACGGTTTCCAGAAGTTAACAATTCTATTGATTTTCTCAATAGAGAGTTTTTAGCATTAATAAACATGCAGTATAAACATAAAAATAGACCTACAATGGGCTCTGAGATTAGGGCAAACTAAAGGTCATTGGCCAAGCATTTTTATATGTCTAGCCTAAACTTCCTGTTTCAATAGGAAATATATCAACAAAGAAAACTGCACTCGCCAAGGCCAAGGCACTGGGTCTTCAATAACACTAGGATTACTTTCAGAAATGAAATAGCCATTTGGTATGCATGTTCTTAATAAAACCCATCTTTATAGGCCAGACTAACATCCCAACACCACAATCCCAATTTTAAACCACTACAGTTATGCTACAATGTAGTGGAAATAAATTCTGTTCTTTCTACAGTCCCTGGTGAAGCAAGAACGCAAACCCTCTTCAAAGCAGAAACCCAGAAAACGTTTCCTCAGCGCTTCTGTTACTTTCCTCCAATCAACTTTTCCTGCACAGGAATGTAGTTATGCCTCGGGTTATGATTCCAATGGCCATTACCTCTAGCCGATCGATAACAGTATAATGGAAAATAATGTGTAGAGAGATGGTGTGGGAAGGGTAGTCCACAGACTCAAATACATTATCTAAAGCTATACCCTCGCTTTATCACCTTATCTTGGGGCCATCCTCTGTCCCCAGAGTGCCATTTATAATCAAAGCTGGCCTTTAACGACTCTATAGGCTCTCTGTCTTGACTCTCTCCCTCTGTGAGCAGGGGGCTGCAGAGTATCGATCAGGCTCTGGAAGTGGGGAGTGGACCCTAATCTATCTGGGCTCAGTGTCTTAGCGTGTTATAGGGCATCTGGCTGCTGCATCAGGCCTGGTATTAATGAGAAGTGCATAAGTAGAAACATGTAGACATGTAGGGAAAAGCAGCCACTGACACAGATGGAGGGGAAGTGGAGAGACAGGTCAATAGAGAAAATCTATATTTAAGGGGATAAAAAAAGAGTTGTTATAATGTAACTGTAAATATATTTTAGAATACAATAAAGAAAACTAGTTAACTTGTTAACTAGTCCTATCCTTTTCATCAGTGCATCACAGATTTTAGTGATTTTAGTGATCAAAACTATCTTCATGACTCTTCATCGATTCACAACGGTAAGCTTATAATAATTATTTATAAATTAAGCTGTCAGATTGGATATTGTGGGAAGTGTCACAGTTTTATGTTATTTGCCTTTGTGTGGTTATGTCACATCTGTAAACAAATAAAAAAAGGTCTAGCTATTACAGAGCATGCATGGAGCGTTGGAGGCATGTTAATATTTCTGACAGCTTGTAGCCATAACTAATGAACAACATTAACATAATGGATCATTCAAAAAGGAAACCATCTGAAGAATCATCTGCTCTTACAACAAAGAAACCTTGTTCAGAGAAGAGCTTACAGGTAGAAGGGAAGAGCTTAGCGTCAGGCAGAGTCCTAAAACTCGTATCATCATTGGACTGTTTTTTCAAAGATGGTGTCAACTCAGAGACTTAAACGATTTAAAACCAACCTAGAGATGGCCTTTCTTGTTCAATAAGTAAAATATCAAGCAATCATTATGTCAAATGCTAGCATTGCCTAACATTTGTAACATTCTTTATTTTAAACCAAAACAACAGCTGAAGAGAAAAAATACAATGGAAGTCAATGGAAACCTGGTCTGGTTGACAGCATTCTTCAAAATATCTCCTTTTGTGTTTCGAATACAGGTTTGGAAGTAATACAGGTTTGGAATGAACGAGTGTGCATGACTGATGACAAAATTTCAATTTTTTTAGTAGTCTATCCCTTTGAAGCACATTCATTTACACTAAGAATAACATACTTTTAGTCAAGTCAAGTCACCTTTATTTATACAGCGCTTTTTACAATCAGCTTGTTTCAAAAAAACAAAAAAAACAAAAAAAACGGGAAATGGGAAATGGGAAATGTTCTGGAACTATCCAATAATTTTACAGGGAAATTTCCGTTAAGCCTTAAAACACGACCTAATGCAATGCATAATTCAAATACAGGTAAAACACCTGTAAAAAAACAATATGAAAACCTTCATATTTATACAGTACATTGTGCTGTATTAGCTGATTATTTCAAAAAATATTAATTAATGTATGTCATCTTGCATATGCACCCACATTACCCATCATCAGCCTACTTCTCTGGTACACCACTGGTTTTATTTAACTGTCCAACTATCAAACACTGCGTGGCAAAGCTGAACATGGCAGATCATGGAAATAAATGTTATGTTCCAGGCTGTGCAGGGGATGTGAGGACTTTTCATACCCTTCCCACAGAACAAAACTGTCAACAGGCATGGTTGATGTTTATCTATAACCAGATACCGCAACAATTTAATTCAAAGTTGTTTGTTTGCTCGGCCCATTTCACCACGGACAGTTTTTCTAACCTGGGACAATTTCAAACAGGCTTCGCTCAGTGTCTCATACTGAAGAAGCAGCAATTCAAACTATATTCCTGCAAGCAGTAAGTTGTGATTTTGTCCACTTGTTGACTGTCTGAACAATTTCTGATTAAATTGAAAGTTTCTTAGTGAGACAACATTAACAATAATATCCCCTGTGTTGTCTAGAGCCAACGCAAGATGCTAGTACAGTAACAATAGGAAACTCCAAGTAGCATACATTACAGTATGACAAATGTCAAATGACAAAGGTTAATATTATTTCCTGCCAGTGTTGTCATATAAATCTACAAAATACATCCGTAGATACATATGGCAATACCTTTAATCGGATAGAATTATAATTTAGCCTATATTTCATAAACAACACATAACTCAGGAGCTAACTACATTAGTTTAGATGCTTATAACTTATCACCTTCTCCACCACTTAAGTTGAAACGATAATCATTTGACAAGGCATCTAGTCAATTTGTTAAAAAACACTTTACTGTACTGTACAAACAACATATTTACGCACTACCCAATTCGCTGTTTAGAGTTCGTGATTCAAAGTGAAAAAGCTATCATTGTAAAATCATACAGTGACGCATTACAATGATTCAAATATTTTTACAATGCTAAAAACAAAGTTGTGACTGCTGACGTTATGAGTTAACGTGTAAAGTGAATGTTATATGATAGTTCACATGTAGGCTGAAGTTATAGTACTGACGTTATGTTTTGCAGGTTCTTACTGAAAATAAAGTCTAAACTTACCACTCAGAAGCGTCCATTTCCAATCTCAAAACAATTGGTTGTTCCTCAAAATCTGCATCTTCGTCAGAAACAGGATCAAACATATAAGTTTGGATGCATAATCTCTCCATTGTCATGACGGACAGTATAGATGTGTTTCTGTCACTAAAGCTACTGAAATTATTTGCGCAGTGAAACAGCCAATCAGAGCAGAACTCGACATTAATATCCATGACCCTTCCTCTATGTAGATATCAGAGAACAATTTAAAATATTGTTTTAACTCATTCTGGCGCACCTTTAAGTCAGATACTTGTTTTTTTGTTTGTTCTTTTATTTATTTTTTGTGGTATTAGCTATGTCAAAAAACATGTAAATACAAAATGAACTCTGAAAAGCCACTTTCATGAAATCCAAATAAATCCAGAATAAGATGCAAAATTGACCAGACTGAATACAGAAGTCGTGCATAAGACTTTATGTAAAAACCCTCTGTTATGTTATGATTGGCTGGGGGTTCTTGAAGTTATAATGTTCATCCAATATAAACAACTTCATTAAGAAAATCAGCAGACCTGTGCAGAAGGTTATAAGCACCAGAAAGAACAATGCGGAACATCTACATGTTTGTAGTGCAAACACAACAGTGTGGGTGTCACAATCTGTGAGTTTTCATGGACTTTTAGTTTGCATTCATCAGTTTACTGTTTTTCCTTTGTTCCTATGCTGATTCCGTCACTCCACCTTGGCTCTTCCCTCCCTCTGCTCCACTAGAGACCTATGGCCTTACAGCTACACCGGGCTCCCTCGTCCCTCCAGCTCTACCTTGGTCAATAGCCACTCTGCCACTCCACCACTCTGCCTATGCCACGGACTTACAAGCTCTACTCCACCCTGGGTCCTTCAGGAGATTTTCATCATGGATGTGCAGTCAACAAATCTGCAGCAACTGCATGGTGCTATCATTCCAATATGGTCCAAAATCTCTGAGGAATGTTTCCAGCCCTTTGTTGAATCCATGCCATCAAGGATTAAGGCAGTTCTGAAATCAAAAGGGTGTCCAATCCGGTACTAGCAAGGTGTACCTAATAAAGTGGCCGGTGAGTGTACGATACTATTAAGATCCTAGCAGAAATCACCATGGTTACTAAACAAATAAGATCCAATACTATACACATGTGACATTCAGCCAAAAAGTATAGACCCTTTATCATCATTGTCATAAAAAGGAGCGTGTAAATGAGCGACGATCTCTATCTGAGAGGACACTTTGCTACACTTGCCCTAGCTTTAACTGAAATAAAGTGCCTGCCCTTTTTAGTACTCCTTGGGTAATTCTAACTCTGCAAGTCTTTCATCACTGTTGGCACAGACTGTGTCTCAGAATGTGGCAGGAATAGGCACACAGGCATCAGCAGCTATGCAACTGATATTAATAGCTGGACTGGGGATAAAGAGCGAGCGAGCAGAGGAGAAACCAGTGGCAGATTAAACAGCAGAGACAAGGTGACCTTTCATTATGATGGTTATTATAGACCACCCGTGTGTGTCGGGTACTGCAAGCTGTGAGTGTCTGTTTGTGTGTGTCTGTGCATATATATGTGCATTTGTATTTGCTGGCAACTTCTAGTGGAATCTACTTCTGGAGGTGGTAAACTTCATGAAAGCAGCGGTGAATGTCCCTTTAAAAGAGGAAGGATGTTTACTGCACAAAACAGCTATTTGGCCCTGATGACTACAGTGGGTTCTAGTCTCTGTTTCATGTGGGGTTTTTTTTACATTAAAGGCAAGGCAAGGCAGGCAAGTTTATTTTTATCATTAAAGCACGTTAACCTATTCTATTACACCCAATAAACAAAATAATGACCTTTTAAAATAGCATTATATGACCCCTTTAATATGTTGAGCTACACTGTTGATACACCTTTTTGAACTTGACGAAAACTGACATCCACTAAAACCACATTGAGACCAGTTGCTTAAAAAGATAGTTAACCCAAAAATGAAAATTCAGTCATTAATTACTTATCCTGATATCGTTCCAAACCTGTAAGACTTTCGTTCATCTTCAGAACACAAATGAAGATCTTTTTGATGAAATCTGAGAGCTTTCTGTATTCTCCATTGACAGCTATGCAACTACCACTTTGACGCTTCAAAAAGATAACAAAGAGATTGTAAAACTAATCCATATCAATTGAGCGGTTTAGTCCAAATTTTCTGAAAAGACTCGATCGCTTTATATGATGAACAGATATAATTTAAGCCTTTATTCAGAAATAAACATTCACAATGCACACATCAGTTGTGGTAAATGGAAGCTCAAGCATGTCCGCTTGACATGCAAGAACCAATGAGGTTCATTCTTCTGTTACGCTGCACGTTTGAGCTTCCGCAAGAACCAATGAGGTTTGTTCTCACACGTCAAGCAGGTTCAGTTCAGCGCTGATCCATGTTTATATGTGAATAAACTAAATTAAATATGTTCATCATATAAAGTGATCAAGTCAAATAGATTAGTTTTACAATCTCTTTATGAAGTTTCTGAAGTGTCATTATACATTAATAAAGATGAATGAAAGTTTTGCGCCTGGGAATGACATCAGAGTGATTAATCAATGACAGAATTTTCATTTTTGGGTGAACTAACCCTTTTAATAGCAAATGCAAAAGTGACTAGAAAAGTGAAGTTAGTTCTGCTAAAGCATAACTTGTGTGCATATGCCATGTTTGATATTTTCTTATCTAATGCAATGAAATTCAAAAAAATTTAAGCATTACTGGTGTGTACAAAAACTGTATCAAATTACAAAGGCCTCTGTATCAAATTAAAGGCAATAATATCACAAAAGGCTTTTTTATTTTATAATGTATACAGTGTGCATGTGTTCATTCATGCATTCACTCACAATTATGCACATCTATTAGACCCACCTCTTTCAGGCAGCCCATGAAATTATTGCTGACGGGAGATCCAGGCAGGTCGGCGGTGCTTGGGCTTCCCCCCACATAGAAGAAATCATCTGAGCCCAGCATAGTGTAATCCTCCTGAGTGTATCCTGTGGTGGTCAGTATACCATCCACTGATATAGTAACCTATTAAACAATGACAATATAGAAAGACAACAAATTAGAAACTAATTTGAAGATGTGCTTTTAACCTGAGCGATGTTATGGTCTATCTTGTTCGGTTTTGCCCTCATTATGGGCTGATTACTGCTAACACTCTGGTCCATTGGTATGGTTAAGCTTTATTGGTGATAGTTTAGTAAAGGTTCACGGGACAGGTAAAGAAAATATTGCTGATGAATATTTTCTTCATCTTTGATGGGTTAAGAAAATGAATTCTCATCTGGTTTGGAATATTACTAATTAGGGTTAGTAAATGTTAAAACCAAGGACAAATTATTTGTACTTGTTTTACTTTTGGGGAGGTAAACTACTTTGTATCACATGTTCAATCATACACATAAAAAGACATTCAGACACATACTGAAACTGGAAAATGCATGCATTAAAGGAAAGCATTAACCACTGGGAAAATCAAATGTTTTATCCTTTTTCAAGAGGTCATACTGAATAAACATGAGGAGGAGAAATGATTCAGTGGAAAGGGGGAGGAGCAAAGCAACAACAGCCAATAAGCAAGCACCCATGCAGAAGTAAAAAAAAAAAAAAAAAAAGAATCAGGAAGGCCATGCAACAAGACACACGGCACATAAAACAACATGCAGAATACACACGCAGGGGGCTTGGGTGGAAGTGGAGTTTTAAATTGAATGTAGTGTTAGTTGTGGTGATTTATGAGGCTGAATGAGATGGAGGTGAGGACATGCCATGAGTGGTGTGGAGGTATCAACTGCCAGAGTTCCCGAAGTTCTTAGGTTTCTCTTGTGTGTTAGTTTAGTTTTGGGAGGCTCTGCAATGTGGAAATTTCCCTTGTGGACATTCTTGGAAATCCTCTGTCAGTTATTGCCGACAGTCCTCGCAAAAAATGTGGAGGCTTAGTGTGTGGTGAAAAAAACACTTTACTAGTTCCTGTGAGAGTCCCAGTGAGAATGTGAATCTCTACGTAACGTTAACGTGAGGACATAAAAGCCAGCCTGATAAATAAAGCAATTTTTTTTTTAACTGTAAAAGAAGGGAGGGAAGTTTGAGAGGAGGTAAAGAGGGGAAATGTGAAAAGTCCTGGTAATACAAACCCATTTCCTCATTTTTTGAAAAGAGTGTCTAGAATGAAACTGAAAGTAAAAGAAAGAAAGGGAGAGGGACACACTGCAAACCAAAAAAGGACAATAAGAATGATATCTACCAGACAATGTAGTTTGTTTACCATAGCGTGTCCAATGCCTGAGTGCTTTCAGGAAGAAGGGGGAAGAAAGGAAATCAAAACAATAGTGAACAAAACGTTGTTAATAAATGGACGAAATTAAAAGAGAAAGAAATTAATGATGAAGATTCAGGGTGTTAGTACATTAGTTTTGTTATAAACAGGTTAGTAATAAAATGATCCCATGAATGAATATTGTTAGTCTCAAAATCTGTCTCTTCCCAAGATGTGAGAAACAGGAATGGAAAGAGAGAAAAGAGGAGTAGTATAATGAGAGCATAGGTGTTGTTTACAGTGGGGACATGGACTAGTCGTCAAAAACCCCCAACTAGACATGGGATAGGCAACGCCGGTCCTGGATTGCCGCTGTCCTGAAGAGTTTAGCTCCAATCCTGAAAAATAACTCACCTGCCTTAATCCAGGGTCAGACTACAGGAGTTTCAGGCCAATTTATGCCTGATTTACCCCTCCTGACATTCGGAGGAAAAAGTAAAGAAAAAAAATATTCCGATGTTCGCCCCAGATTATCTGGTAATGTGAGGCATGTAAAAATCTTAAACTTCCCGATCTGTTCACGGTCACATTCGGGGCCGCCCCGACAATATCAAACATGTTTGATATTTAGGATTTTAAACGGGATGATAACGACTATGATTACATAAGTACTTCCACAATAGCCAATGAGAGACAAGTCTACAAGGAGACGGAAGCAGGGTTTGTACAGATAAAATACAATAAAATGTCAGGATATTCAAGGACTTTTCAGACACTACTTTTTGGGACTTCAAGGACTACAATCAGAGATCACACTTATCAAACAATGTCTTTATTATTTTTTGATGATTTTTAAAAAAACTAATATATAAAATACTAATATATACGTTTATAATGTCTATTATTGTTCAATAAATAATATTTTATACTATAATTATCTTGTTGAAGTGTATTTGATTAGGCTTGGAGCTAAACTCTGCAGGACAGTGGCCCTCTAGGACCAAAGTTGCCCATCCCTGGACTAGACAATTAGTTAGGTAGATTGTTGACTAGATTTTAGTGGAAGTGCTTTTATTAGCATGCTGGTGGTGTGCTCTCCTTTAGCTGTTATACAATTAGTATAATAAAAGCCTCTCTACACCAGTGTTTCCCAACCTTTTTTCAGTCATGGCACCCTTTGAAAATGTTCTCCATTTTGTGGCACCCTCTCGCATACGTTACGCTAGGGGTGTAACGGTACAGATTGCTCACGGTTCGGTTTGTATCACGGTTTTAGGTTCACCGTTTCGGTGTGGGTCAGTATTTGCTATGTTCAGGGAAAAAAGGACTAGGACTACTGTCAAATAAAAATAAAGAAAATAATAAGAACAAATAATTTAAATACAAGCAGCAGTACAAATAAATACTATTGAGAAAAGATAGGCCTACTAATAAAATAAACTATGTTTTTCAGGTTTTTCAGGTACCTCTAACATTAGTTTTCAGGTACAGAAATTGATCAAATATAAAATAACATTGCATATTTGACTGTATAAATTAAAGATTAATCCTATTAAACTTACAAAAGCTATTCAATCAAGAGCAGTGAGTGATGTCCCTTGTCTTTTGTTGTTTGACATTAAACAGACAGCAGTAAAGGCTACTGCCCCTTTAAGACCTAATGGATGGAAATGCGTCATCTTTCTCGACTGTATAAAGTTTAGCCTACTTAAGGCATATTCAGACTATGTCTGCTAGAATACTCATCAAGATGGACATGTTGACATACTTTTTGTGTGAGTTTGTCCTTTCAAGAGCAAGACTTGAAAGAGAACTCAATATTTGTGCGCTGTGAGACGTGTGCGCGCTTTCGGATGAGTGCACAGAGACAAATTTTCTCACAGTGTGCATGACTTCTCATTCGCTTCTTCTGGCACTACACCTGGGTGATGACGGCGAAAATGATTGCTCATATTCGAACATACGGCAGCACTCGCATGCATTGAACAAAGTTTACAAAGAGAGAATTATTTGAAAAATTTGAAAAATGAAAAAAAAAAAAAAAAAAAAAAAAAAAAATATATATATATATATATATATATATATTTGAAGGACTTTTACACGCCACCCCTAACACTGCTCTACACCTTAAGTCTTGCATGCCATTGCATCATGGGGTTATTGAGCATTACACAATGATTGTTACAGATGGTATGTCAAGTTAAATATTGTTTAACTTTTGGAAATGCTTCTCCAATAATCTGTCCGATGTAAACGCCCCTTCAGAATCTCATCAGTGGGTAGTGGATTTAGAAAATATCTCTTTTTTTTTGTGGCTCGCTATACATTCAAGAGAAATCGCAACACAAATTGCAAACAAATTGGGCAGACAGTAGCTGAAGTAGAGATAATGTTCATGTGCTCCCTCAAATCTCTATGTTCTATCTCTATCAAATCTCTACGAGAACAATTGGTACTGTGGTATTGAGATTATGTGAAAAACGTCTCGGTTACGTATGTAACCCTCGTTTCCTGAGGAGGGAACGGAGACATGACGTTAGTAACTAACGAATGGGGGTTTCGCTTAGAAGCCAATTACCTTCGAGAATTTACCTTTGAGTGTTTAAATTTAACACAACCTTTTAACAATTGCCAATGCCATGGGCATGCGGAATTTGCATGCGTAACTCCGCCCCACCTCGTGGGTATATAAGGAAGTACGCTGGCAACATCGCATTATGTTACTGCTGAGGAGCCAAGACTGAACTCTGCGTTCCAGCAGCACAGCTGAAGTGGCAAAGGGACGTTACGTCTCCGTTCCCTCCTCAGGGAACGAGGGTTACATAGGTAACCGAGACGTTCCCTTTCGTTCAGTCACTACGACGTAACGTTAGTGACTAACGAATGGGGGTCCCAAATATAACAACGCCACTCGGCTGTCTTCCAGTGCCCTGCGTAAGTGTGAGTACCCTGTCGTAAGACTAGTACGGACGAAGGACTCCAACTTATCACAGGAATACCAAGGTACACTGGGAAGCATATTCCAGTGAGGATATGCCAGAATGCCTACCCATGGGGAGGACTTAGAGAATACACATATGACCCGCTAAGGGCTGCATATGGAAGAACTCTAGGGTACCAGCCAGAGGGTGGACTTTTAACCCTAGGGGTGGCAGGGACTTGCCAAGGGAAAGACACCTGCTCACTGCAGAGGCTTACGGTGGAAATACTCGTGTGAGGGTCGCCGGAGGGGAACCATGCACACAGGGCACCTGGCCAGACATGAGGGTCTGGGCTTGAAAGGGTAGACTGAACTGATGTCGGCGTCAGCAGTTCTAGAGGAACTCAGGGCTCTTGGGGAGCTCACCTGAGGAGAATATCGCACGTATCCAGTCCGTGGAGTGGAATGGCGAGCAAGCGAAGACACCTAAGCGAGTACAAAGTCGGACACTGGCTCCACTTGGAGATTGTAGAATCTGGCGAATGTGTTAGGTGTCGCCCAGCCTGCAGCTCTGCAGATGTATGTTAGCGAGGCGCCATGCGCTAAAGCCAAAGAGGAGGCCACACTCCGGGTGGAGTGGGCCCGAACCCCAAGGGGACATGGTCGACCTTGCTGCTGGTAAGCCAAAACAATGGTGTCCACTATCCAGTGAGACAACCTCTGCTTTGAGAGAGCTCTTCCCTTCCGCTCTCCACCATAACAGACAAAGAGCTGGTCTGAGGTCCTGAAACACTGCGTCCTGTCTACGTAAGCGCGGAGAGCGTGTACTGGACAGAGCAATGCCAAGGCTGGGTCTGCCTCCTCCAAAGGCAGCGCTTGCAGGTTCACCACCTGGTCTAGGAACGGAGTGGTGGGAACCTTGGGCACATATCCGGGCCGGGGTCTCAGGATCACATGAGAGTTAGCCGGTCTGAATTCCAGGCACACTTCGTCAACCGAAAATGCCTGCAGGTCCCCTACCCTCTTAAGAGAGGCCAATGCGGTCAGCAGAGCCGTCTTCATAGACAGAAACTTAATATCAACCGACTGCAAAGGCTCAAAGGGAGGCCTCTGCAGAGCACTTAAGACTACTGAGAGGTCCCAAGAGGGAACGAGAGGAGAGCGAGGAGGATTCAGTCTCCTCACTCCCCTCAGGAACCTGATGATCAGGTCGTGCTGACCTTTTTGTCCCCCAAGAGATCATGGTAGGCAGATATTGCGGCCACGTACACTTTAAGGGTGGAGGGAGACAGCCTTCGCTCCAACCCCTCTTGGAGGAACGATAGCACGGACCCGTTCGGGCATTTCCAGGGGTCTTCTTGGCGGGAAGAACACCAGGTGACGAAGAGGTTCCACTTCAACGCATAGGCGTGCCGTGTAGACTCTGCCCTAGCGGAAGTGATGGTAGTGACCACCGCAGGTGGAAGACTACTCAAACCTGCCGCGTCCTGTCCAGAAGCCACAAGTGGAGCTTCCAGAACGCGGGACGCGAGTGCCAAAGGGTGCCCCGTCTCTGAGAGAGGAGGTCCTGTCTCAGAGGAATAGGCCAGGGAGGGACTGTCGCAAGGAGTAGCAGTTCTGAGAACCAGGTCTGGCCGTGCCAATACGGGGCGACCAACATGACCTACTCCTTGTCCTCCCTGATCTTGCACAGTACTCGTGCGAGAAGGTTCACTGGGGGAAACGCATACTTGCGCAGGCCCTGAGGCCAGCTGTGCGCCAGTGCATCCGTGCCGAGCGTGCCCTCGGTCAGGGAATAATAAAGGGAGCAATGGGAAGAGTCCTGGGAGGCAAACAGGTCTACCTGTGCGTCGCCGAACCATTTCCATATCAGCTGGACCGTCTGGAGATGGAGTCTCCATTCTCCAGGAAGTGGCTGAAGCCGTGAGAGCTCGTCGGCTGCACGGTTCAGTTCTCCCGGGATGTGGACAGCATGAAGGGACCTCATATGCTTCTGACTCCATAAGACGAGATGGCGGGCGAGTTCAGACATACGGCGGGAGCGTAGACCGCCCTGGTGGTTGATGTACGCTACTGTGGCCGTGTTGTCTGTCCTGACTAGTACATGTTGACCCTTCAGCAACGCTCGGAAGCGGTGCAGGGCGAATCGTACTGCCAGTAACTCGAGGCAATTGACATGCAGAAGGCGCTGGGGTCCTGTCCAGGAGCCCGCGGCTGCTTGTCCATTGCACATAGCACCCCAGCCCGTGGCAGAGGCATCTGTTGATACAACAACATGCCTGGAAACTCGTTCTAAGGACACTCCGGTCCATAGAAAACTGAGGTTCGACCACGGGGTGAGAGTCTGTAAGCAGGCCCGAGTCACTTGAACCCGGAGCGTGTCAGACCGCCATGCCCATCTTGGGACTCGATCGCGTAGCCAATGCTGAAGCGGTCTCATATGTAGCAATCCGAGCGGCGTCACCGCGGCTGCAGATGCCATATGCCCCAGGAGCCTCTGAAATAGTTTCAGTGGAACCGCACTCTTGCTCTCGATTTGACGGAGGCAAGTCAGCAGAGACTGCGATCGCACCCTTCGCCAGTAGGGTGGCAATCTCCGTACGCATGACAGGGGCATTGGCCCGACCATAGTGTAGCGGACTCCCCGGAAGCAGGGAGGAACCTGCGCGAACTGAATCGCGTAGCCGTGCCTGATGGTCTTCGTGACCCAGCGGGACAGTCCCGGGAAGCTGAAGCCAGGCTCCCAGGAACTGCACCAGCGGGGTCATTCGGACCACAGACGTACCCAGGGTGGGGCAGCGAGGCAGCGTTAGCGGCCCGGACATGGCTGTTGGGCGTCTCGGTGCGGGGGGCACGGTTAACTGCTGCGTCCTGACAGAGGAGACCAGGGAAGGACGCACGTTCCACTGGGGTCTGCTCTGCCAGGAGGCTGGCGACAGAGAGGGATGCGAGTGGCGGGACCCGGGGGTGGCGCGCACTGTCATCACCGATCTCTGGTGGCTCAGGGATGGGAATGTTAATTCTTTCTTTAACCAACATAGGGTGCTGCTGACCCGGGGGCCAGCAGCTGAACAAAGGATTCTCCCCCGGCCCTCCACTGGGTGAAGGAGTGGTCCTGCTACCATCTCCCTTAAAGAATTTCCCATCCCTGAGCCATCCGTCTCAGGAGCGCCGCTTGGCCTGGCGTTTAGCGGGGCGCGGGCGGGCTGAGCGGACTGGGACGCCTTCCTACGGTGACCTCCACGACCCGGCCCAGGTGAAGGCTGCTGCTGGGACTGGGCGGGAGCCTTAGGAGGGCGTCCTCGTCAGGGAGCAGGCTGAGGCGACTGTGCCGGCGGCTGGGTGGAGGCAGCAGCTGGCCGCCGGGGCAGTATATGTTTAATAACCTCAGTCTGCTTCTGAGCGGTTGAAAACTGTTGGGCAAAGCTTTCAACCGCCCCGCCGAGGCCATCCTGGGATATGGGGGCATCGAGGACCCGGGTTCGCTCGGTGTCCCGCATATCGGCCAGGTTAAGCCACAAATGTCGCTCCTGGACCACATTTGTGGACATCACTTGACCCAGGGAGCGTGCGGTCACCTTCGTCGCCCGGAGAGCGAGGTCGGTGGCGGCACGCAGCTCGTCGACGAGCCCCGGATCAACTCTACCCTCTTGCATGTCCTTGAGGATCCTGGCCTGGTAGACCTGGAGGATCGCCATGGCATGCAAAGAGGCGGCAGCCTGCCCCGCAGCTCTGTACGATTTCGCCACCAATGTAGATGTGAATCGACAGGCTTTGGAGGGGTGCTTAGGGTCACCACGCCACGTCGAAGCACTCTGCGGACACAGTTGCATCGCAACAGATCATTCGACTGGGGGGACCCCAGTGTACCCGTTGGCCGCGGCCCCATCAAGGGTAGAGAAGGCGGAGGAAGTCGCCGAACGGTCGCGGGAAGACAACGGGGACTTCCAGGACCATGCAACTTCCTCATGCAGCTCGGGAAAGAAAGGTATCAGGGGTGGGGACTGACGGGTGTCAGCACGCGCCCCAAAAACCAATCATCGAGCCGCGAGCGCTGGGCACAGGGCGGAGGGTTCCACTCTATCCCTAGACTCGCGGCTGCCCGAGACAGCATGGCTGTCAGCTCTGGGTCCGACTCAGGCAATGCTGGCATGCCCGAGGGCGGCAACACAGCTGAGTTATCATCCTCAGAGGACTCGAGCCCACCTTGTGATCGCATCCGACATCGCATCCTCCTCCGGAGCGCCAAACGAGATGCGCGGGGGGGCCAGAGCAGGCCCCGCGATCTCCGTCTGGACACTCGCAGGTTGCAGTGTGCTAGAGGGGGGTGTGGCCCGAGGCATCAGTGTCGGGGCTTTGTTCTACACCGTCACCCTGTCCACCAGCCGAAGTACTGGCTCTCGGGGAGTCAGTAGATCGGGGTGTGGTAGAGGGGACTCTCACTTCTTTACGAAGGTCCTCGAGTCTCAACCGCAGCACCGCGATGGTCATGTTCCCGCAGTGGGAACATGACGCATCCACAAACGCTGCTTGAGCATGCTGCCCAACGAAGCCCAAGCATTGTCTCGAAGGCTGACAAAGACTCAGTATCAGGCTTGAATTCTCTTGGCTCCAAAGCAGAAACATAATGCGATGTTGCCAGCGTACTTCCTTACATACCCACGAGGTGGGGCGGAGTTACAATGGGCGCTGTTAAATTCTCGAAGGTAATTGGCTTCTAAGCGAAACCCCCATTCGTTAGTCACTAACGTTACGTCGTAGTGACTGAACGAAAGAGAACATTCTAAACATAATGCTATTGTTAATATTTAATTTTCTATTTGTCTACTTTGCTTTGTGAAAAAGGTAGTTACATTACTTTTTTTCCATGTTTAATTAATTAACAAAATTATTTTACAAATCAAACAATTCTTAACAGTGAAAACAGACCTTTTTTATGAATACCAATATGTAAACCTATTAAGTACATTTATTCACTGGCCCTAACAAGCTGTATTATCTAAACATTTAGTCTAAGAGTATCCCTGACAGAAACTGTTTTAAACAGTAACAGGCATTATTAAAGTATTTGTATATCATCTAAATAACATTCATGACTTAAGGCTGCAACATTTTGTTGTATATATACACACACACCTAAAGGATTATTAGGAACACCTGTTCAATTTCTCATTAATGCAATTATCTAATCAACCAATCACATGGCAGTTGCTTCAATGCATTTAGGGGTGTGGTCCTGGTCAAGACAATCTCCTGAACTCCAAACTGAATGTCAGAATGGGAAAGAAAGGTGATTTAAGCAATTCTGAGCATGGCATGGTTGTTGGTGCCAGACGGGCCGGTCTGAGTATTTCACAATCTGCTCAGTTACAGGGATTTTCACGCACAACCATTTCTAGGGTTTACAAAGAATGGTGTGAAAAGGGAAAAGCATCCAGTATGCGGCAGTCCTGTGGGCAAAAATGCCTTGTTGAGGCTAGAGGTCAGAGGAGAATGGGCCGACTGATTCAAGCTGATAGAAGAGCAACTTTGATTGAAATAACCACTCGTTACAACCGAGGTATGCAGCAAAGCATTTGTGAAGCCACAACATGCACAACCTTGAGGCGGATGGGCTAGAACAGCAGAAGACCCCACCGGGTACCACTCATCTCCACTACAAATAGGAAAAAGAGGCTACAATTTGCACAAGCTCACCAAAATTGGACAGTTGAAGACTGGAAAAATGTTGCCTGGTCTGATGAGTCTCGATTTCTGTTGAGACATTCAGATGGTAGAGTCAGAATTTGGCATAAACAGAATGAGAACATGGATCCATCATGCCTTGTTACCACTGTGCAGGCTGATGGTGGTGGTGTAATGGTGTGGGGGATGTTTTCTTGGCACACTTTAGGCCCCTTAGTGCCAATTGGGCATCGTTTAAATGCCACGGCCTACCTGAGCATTGTTTCTGACCATGTCCATCCCTTTATGACCACCATGTACCCATCCTCTGATGGCTACTTCCAGCAGGATAATGCACCATGTCACAAAGCTCCAATCATTTCAAATTGGTTTCTTGAACATGACAATGAGTTCACTGTACTAAAATGGCCCCAACAGTCACCAGATCTCAACCCAATAGAGCATCTTTGGGATGTGGTGGAACAGGAGCTTCGTGTCCTGGATGTGCATCCCACAAATCTCCATCAACTGCAAGATGCTATCCTATCAATATGGGTCAACATTTCTAAAGAATGCTTTCAGCACCTTGTTGAATCAATGCCACGTAGAATTAAGGCAGTTCTGAAGGCGAAAGGGGGTCAAACACGGTATTAGTATGGTGTTCCTAATAATCCTTTAGGTGAGTGTATATATATATATATATATATATATATATATATATATATATATATATATATATATATATATATATATATACACATTGTATGTGGGTGGAACAAGACCCACCCACTTTTTACGATCAATGATATTGGACCCACTCACTTTTATCTCTAACATTCAGCTGTTTACCTACCCCTAATTGATAAACACTTATTATTAAACACGTTAGACGCTTTATTTCCACTTTTCTAATATTTTCTTAATTTTTATTCAAAATAAATGCCTTTCCGATCTGATATGTAATGGGAAAAGGGAGAAGATTGAGTTCGGCGAAAGGCGGACTCGAACCGCGGGTCGATTTGTGTCAAAACTACATGCTGTGCATCTTACACCTACACTACTGCCGCTCTAAATGATGTGGCGATTTCCGTAATTTTGTCTTTCCGAACTAGACGTTTAGCAAGCAAAGCGGTATATTTGTACTTAATGTAATAGGCATTCCGACGCCCATATATATATATATATATATATATATATATATTAGGGGTGGCACGGTTCACAAAACCCACGGTTCGGTTCGTATCACGGTTTTAGGTTTCTGTACGGTTCTTGTTGTTGTTTTTTTTAATCGTTAACACTCCAGAAATTTACTTCAGCATATGGTATATATGGCTTAATCATCCACAATTTAGGATACAGTATTAAAAATTGTTATATCAAGTTGTTTCCTAACTGGCTGTCTACCGAGTCAGACACATTGGCGTAACATTTTTAATTTTAATCATATCAATTTTGATCAGAACAATGCACTGTGGCTTTAATTCAGCTAACCTGATTAACAAATTTCACCATGAAGTGTTCCGTGTGTTTCACAATCACCATATGACATCCAGCGCTGTGAAAAAATAAAATAAAATAAAATACACGAAAACACAACACTGGCAGAAGTTTTTGCCCAAACTTCAAAGGCATGTTTAAATTATTAGAACTAGAAGCATATCTTAACTTTTAAATGTTACATTTATCATGTGAACTACTTATATACAGCATATGCATGTGTGTATTAGACAGAGGGGAACACGGTCGCATTTGCAGCAGATATGTTGCCCATAAATCAAAGCAGGAGACAGACAGAGGAGAACACCGGAAAATGTGACAGAATGGACTATATTTGCCTGTATTTGCAATCCACGAGCCGCGGTTCAGCTGCGTGACTCGCGAGACAAACACTACCAGTGTGTTTATGCGCAACGGGCACGTGCGGCGCGGCTCACGCTCTCCACACTGCATCTGCCCTGCTATACGATGCTGGCAGCCTTCCTTATCTCTCCCACTTTCATTTCTACATGTGACGTGACCTGCAGCATTCCACTTTTACTTTACTGTATGTCCACACACACCTCTTAATTCGTGCGAAAAGGACACCCACTGTCTGAGGTAACATACGGGCACGAGGATACATTGCGCATGCACGAACCGTGCGACGCACACACTCCGAACCGAGACAAGCGAACCGAACGGTTCGGTTTTTTTCCATGTACCGTGCCACCCCTAATATATATATATATATATATATATATATATATATATATATATATATATATATATATATTGTATTTACCCCACCATTGTTTTGGGGGGTGGCCCACCCTCCCAAAACGACCCCTGCCTCCCCTGAATGAATGACAAAAATGATTTGTCATTACAGTCGGCAATACATTTACATTTATCCAAAGCGACTTACAGGGACCTTATTACAGGGACAATCCCCTTGGAGCAACATGGAGTAAAGTGCCTTGCTCAAGGACTCACTGGTGGTGACCGCTGGGATCGAACCAGCAAACTTCTGCATATCAGTTCCATGGTTTAACCCACTGGACCACCATCTCACATTTAAGAATTGCCCGATGGTCCAGTGCCAGCATGAAAGACACTCGGGCCAATGCTGCATCTTCACGGAAGTTGATCATTTGCGCATTTTTAAGCCTTGCCAATTTAAATATTCAAGTGCACAAGGACGAGAAAGTGTGTCTCTCAGTTTGATACTCGCGAAGTGCAGCAACAACACATATACCGGTACGCATGGCCACGCGTTTCACAGCGTGTGAATATTCACACAAAATTATATCAAAATAGTCTTTGTTGAGTATCATCGTAAACATAGTCGGTTAGGTCTTTTAAATGAATGTAAACATGAAATTTGCCAGTCACCGCCAGCATTTATGGTCATTTTCACAAGTTTCATGGCCCACAGAATATCTTGTAGGCTATGAATATCTAAACATGCAATATATCAAAAGAAAGAACAGACCCACTGTTTTATTCTAGCTTCATACATTATTTTTTTAATCAACACTTGAATGTTGCAAGTTTCATGAAAAAGCAATATTTTGAGCATAAAGCTGAGAAAATCACGTTTTTGTAAAAGACTAATGTTACGTCCGAGAGATGAACACAACACAGATGTTGTAGATCGAGTCCATCAACACCCCAAAGCTTCACAGTCCTATAACTCATCGGAAGTACATAGGAGGGTGGAGCCAGGCTAGGAAATATCGTCATTGGCTATAAAAATATTGAGATAACAAAAGACAAAAAAAAAATCACTCACTGCTCTTGACTGAATAACTTTTAATAAGGGTTAATCTATATTTATATGCAGTGACATAGAATTGTATGCAGACTATGCAGTGATATTTTACATTTGATTACTATTTTTGTACCTGACAATCTAGTTTAGACCTACATGAAATTAACTGTTTATTTAATTTGTATATGTTTGTTCTGCTGTATTTATTTGTGCTTTTGCTCGTAATTTGATTATTTGTTCTTATTTTATATATATATTGAATATATCGCCCCCCCCCCCCCCCCCCAAAAAAAAAAAACACGGATTTGTGTGTAGTAACTTTAGTGGTAAAAATGTCGAAGAGGAATGGAGAAGGTGACGAACCTAGACAGGCAAAAATTTTGTTTTGTTTTTTCTAAAAAAGCTACAAAATCTGGAGAAACAACTCAAGCAAAGCCAACCTCTTAAGTGTTGTAAATAGTTGTGTGATGTATAAATAAATGTTGTCTATATTTATTTACCAAATTTATTGTCTATGGCAACACCACGTATCCGTAACACTCCTGCTCCGCAACACTAGTAGTTTTGGGAGGTCTATATATATATATAGTAGTGGTGGGCCGTTTTCGACGTTAACGTGCTGCATTAACGTGCTCTTATCGGGCGATAAAAAAAATATCACCGTTAATCTATTCTCAAAGTTGGGTTGGGAGCTGGGTCTATACTACGCAAGCTATGATGACTTTCACCTTGATATTTTAGCGTGGATGTACACCTAGCTGAATTGCACTGTAGGGGGCGAGAGAACGAGTCTTCGAACCTGTGTGTATGCCTACTAGTGTTGTCAAAAATATCCATATTTCGCTATGTATCGATACTGAAATATCTGAAACGATACAATACTAATTTTCTACAGTATCAATATCAGCTGCGCTCTCCTCTCCGACCGACAGCGAGTGACACGCACCCGCCTCCTCTCATTCAGTCAGTTTAATCCTCTGAACATTGCGAACGGGTGTTCTGCTGGACTTTTCCTCATGTATGACCAGTCTGAATTTTGCACGGGGTTGCACATAACGTTAATTCTACTAATTCCGCAGATTTCACGCTCGCATCTGAAGCGCACACACACATACCGTAATAAAGCCGCCTCTGACATACAAGTGCAAAAATGAGCTCCTTTTTCCAGCTTATTAATGGTCAAATACACTCAAAATGTCTCAATGCCCATCTTGGTGAGTCTTAACGTAAACATAGTCGTAACCAGCTCACAGGAACAGTGTTTGGATATGCGTGCGTCAGGTCTTACGATCACTTACGAGCACACATATTCTGAATGCCTTCGGCAGAATTCAAATGAGCCATTTTAATCAAATGAGCCATTTTAATCCATTTTAGATTAATCTAGATTAAAAAAATGTATCTATGACCACCACTAATATATATATATATATATATATATATATATATATATATATATATATATATATATATATATATATAGTAGAGAAAGAGAGAGAGAGAGAGAGAGAGAGAGAGAGAGAGAGAGAGAGAGAGAGAGAGAGGTCCTTCAGTCTGTCAGCTCATACACTAGTCTGAAAACATCCCATGAGGGTTGTTCTATATCTTTTACCAGTCTGTACAAAGTAGTGACATGAAAAAAGCACTTACTTGTCAAGCCCTCATCATATTTTCACTCCATATAAATCTGCCTCACCTGCCAGTGAAGTTTAAGGTCAGCCAAACAAATCAAGCATGATCTCACTGAAGACTCGCAACGAATCCATAAACATACAGCTGGCCAGCAGATACAAACACTCTTACTGATGCTGATTTATCAAAGGCTTCATGTACAAGAGAACATTAGGGACCTCATTTATTAAACTACATACAATCCAATTCCATTAAAAAATCCAAATGAGAAAGGCTATTTATTTTAAAAAGGGAAACTTATCTAACAATGTTTAATTATTAAAAATATTAAATGTTAACACAATTATTCTGGTACAATTATTTGCACATTTAATACCTTAAATAGATTTTTTTTTTTCATTAGTCATAGGGCCCTATTTTAACAATCTAAGAGCATGGTCTGAAGCGCATGGCGCAGGTGCACTTAAGCCGTGTCCGAATCCATTTTGGCTAGTTTAACGATGGAAACAAATGTCAGTGCGCATGGTCCAAAAGGGTTGTGCCTAGTCTCTTAATGAGCTATGGGTGTGCTTTGGGAGTAACGTGCAATAAACCAATCAGAGTCTCATATCCAGAGAGGAATCCTTTTATTTTTAATATTTAAAAATGTTTGTGTGCTGCTGCCTACTCCCTAAGTGCCATTTTTGATTTTATTTGAAAGATGACCAAAATAATTTCCTCAAATGGCTAAACAATATAAACTGAGTTGTGTAAAAACATAGACATTGTTCTGACAACATGACTGTTGTCAAATGGCAAGAAAATTTACAATAAATCTGTCCAATAAACTGGATGTTTGGAATGAGAAGGCAACATTGTAATGCATGCACAGCTCTGATTCTGCATTTTAAGAGCAAACAGGAGAATGTTTTTTTGTGTAATATTACAAAAAACATTTTGCAGAAGCAAAATAGCATAAAAAGAATGAGCATGTATTACATTTTGTCCAAACTGGCTGAAACTAAAAGCTCTTTATTGAAAGTTTTGATTTCAAATTGAAATTATTGCATGTTCACATTTAAAATTATTATGTGCATCTTTATAAATGAGGCCCATGGTCTCTTGAGTGAAGAAATGTATTTAAGAATCACTGCAAAGCTATTTGTAGCTGCGTACCATTTGTAAATGTATTGAAAATAACTGTCGACCACTGTCTAAAGAATTTCAAGGTGATACCTAAGCTAAAACTTTGAAGGTTTGCTGACACTTGTAGAGCTTCAGAGCATAGACTGACAGGATTTGAAGTCAAGCTTTGAGTTTTGAATTGATTTGAAAAAAAAAAGGAAGAACAGTAACAGGAAGAAAAAAAATAAGAACACCCTTCCATTATTAGAAAAGCAGTTAACAAATTTCAAAGCAAATTCAGTCTTAATTAAGTAGTGACAGTTCCAAAAGGATTTTCTGATTTCAAACCAGATGCAACAAAAATACATTTGAGCTAAAACATGATCTAGTTCTCCAGCTAGCTGTGAGTAGTCTCAAGAGCAACCGTCATCTCGTGATTACCTGTCTCAGGTTGCGTGTCACTTTGATGTCATGCCAGGCGTTGTCATTGAACTTTCCATTGACAGGCTCAACAATAGCCTCGAAGGCTCCTGAGCCCAGGTTGATGACCAACGAAACGGCGCCGTCCTTCAGCGCTAGGTTGACGTAGTCAGCCGACTTGCCCGTGTGGAGGATGAGACCATTGCGTTGCCAAGTTTTGAAGGACAGAGTGATCTCATCACTGCTACTCTGGATGGGATTCTGAGACAAGTCATAGCAGAAGTATTCCGAACCCCGGAAAGTCGCCACATTCTCCTCGCGTGCTGAAAACAAGCAAGACAAAGAAATGTTTGTTTGTTTTCAATGTTGATTGGGCACATCTGTAAAATGCATCTTTTCAGGAGGTGGAACAGTATCGAATTAGTCATTCAGAAAAGAAAAAAAAAACTATCATAAAAGATGTGATAGTAAACAGTAATGATTACAGTAAAAATCAACATTACAAATGGTCATTCTGAGAAAGTTCTGTCAGTGTTCAACCAAGATTTCCGTGAAGTGGCTTTCTAAGGTAGAGTCAGATAAAGTTGGATTGTGGTAGCTTTGTCAGAGTGCTAAGGTAAAGCAGCAGACCATGAATTCACGTTGGCGAATCCTACCAAAGACTCTTCGCTTTCACTTCACATCTTGTCTGCATTAAGCAATAAGAGAGTGCAGCGTTGATGTGTTTGATGTAACCCTTTAAGAGACAACTTTCTGGAAGTTTTTCTTACATTCTATCTCCAAATGTCCTGCTGATGGGGCCTCAAGTGCTTTTTCATGATTTGAGTACTATGCCAGAGGAAGCTTATTTCCATATTCAACATTTGAAGTGTGACATTGCTATTTGCAAATTACCCTGCAGTAAAGGAAGAACAATGGCAAATGTCTTCATAAATCTGCGAGGGCTTGTTTCTTTCATGCTAACTGTTCTCTTCCCCTAGAATTTCAGCTTGCCAAAGGATGTATCAGAACTCACTGTCAGCTCCCCTCTGAGCAAATTACAGGGACAGAAAGGAAAGGGAGGAAAGAGAACAAGTGAAAACAGGATGGGAAGAAAGCACAGGAGTAAGAGAGGGTAGTGGGAGTGACAAAGACAGAGAGAGGAAGGACAAAGAAATGGAAAGCTTAAGATAAAACTGAGATGAAGAGAAGAGGGCAAAAAAAACCTCCTCATTGTGAAGGAGGTTTTTAGCCATGATACAATGAACGCCTAAGTAAGCAAATCAAGCTCAAGTGACAATTAAACAGATTTTAAATTCATATTGAATGTCACCACAAATTCACTCTCCCTTTGTATTGTACCTAAGAATACCCTTTTACCGTCACTGTAAAAATCACTGTACTGCACAACCTAGGGCTCTATGGTTTCTATGACATGGAAAGCCGTAAAGTCACAGGAATTTCACGGAATCCCATCATTAACCCGGAATCAAAAATTAACTGTATATAGTGGAATGTCATTGAATTCGGCAAATATTGGATTGACCAAAAGTAGAGTAAGTAATCAAATTCTAACTGCAATATGGACTAGTGTCTGTGATTATTAACCACAAAAAGAAGTATGACGTCTGCATTTTCTGAGTACATTATAAATTCTCTTGTTTTATAAGGGATACTTAGGCTTAGTTCACACGTACACAGGTATTTTTAGAAACAGAATTTTTCCACTTTGTAAACTGCGTCCACATGAAAATGCAAAAACACACTATGAAGCGCTGTCAAGAGCATGCCAAACCAACAGGTGGCAAAATTACCCTAACTGTAAAGCCATGTTGACCATATAGAAGCCTGGAAAAAAGGCCGGTTTTAACCAGTTCCGGTTCTGATGTAACAAGCCAAAATCTCCAGATTCACACAACAACACTGCAACCGAAATTTCTAAAAATCTTCACCCTGGCAGGACTTTTAAAAAAAGTTCAGTGACCGGATACTGCATTTTCTGTGGTTTTGAAAAAAGAGACGGTGTTCTCGTCTCATCCACCTCACACGTCCCAGCTTTTCATTTCGGAGTACACAGGATTATTTTTTTTTTTTCTGTTTCTTGTTTGAAAGTAACCGAGAGCAACGCGCCTTTTTGAGGAAGAACTGGTGACGGGCGATATATTGGTCGACCACTAGATAATACCCATGTTCGTGTAGACAGGGCCTTAAAGTTAACATTTACAAGCACTTATGGCATTAAATAGACACACTTATTGGTGTCAATTAGTAGTTAATTAGCCTACATTAGCCGGCATACTCACTTGTACTCAAAATGGACGATTGTTAAAAATGTTTTTAAAAAATTGTTAACTATGACAATTATTTAAAGAACTTTGTGAAAGAACATACAGGTCAGTCGAGACAAACAGACATCAGGGATGTTCCCTCTGTGCTGGTACATTACAAATAGACATAACCATAAATCGATTCCCAATATCTTGGAAATAGGGTATTATTACTTTTGCTAAATTATTGCTACATGCAAGAGATGCAAGGTTGCAGAGAATAAGTATTAAAAACAATAACTTATAGATTCAGTGGTGGTAAGGGAAATTCATTCTCTCATATTTGCTCAGATGCACTCAGAGATGCTAAAATGAATACTCTGAATATTCTCATAAGGTTATGTTAGATTTCCCACAGCTTTGATGGGTCAACACAGGTATCAGTAACTTGCTGTTTTTACACAGCAGTATCTATTAACATCTGATCTCATGTGATCACACAGGGTCTTTAGGAGGGATAGAGTCTTTCTAACAATGCTGTATCACAGTTACATCTCAACTCAGCCTTATCAGGGTCATCTTCAGAGGGCCTGATCCGATGTCACTTACTCTGAGAGCTCTTACACAAGTTATTTCCATTGAGACACGTCTGCATGCAGCTGGAGTGCTAGTGCTTGCATAAGACTGCATGGGAAACATGCCTTACCATACAAATTAATCAGCAGTTTTAGCCAATATATAATGTACTGGAATCTGTAAATAGAGTTTTTCACCTTGGTGCAATCATACATTAATTTGCAAAGCATTCAGTTCCTTATTTATAGTTTTCGAGAGAGTGCAGACTGTAACAACCTTAAACAGGAGTAATTTAAAATATATTAAAATAGAAAACTGTAATGTTTTTACCCGTATATTTGATTTTTAAAAAGGCAGTCTTAGTGAACATAAAAGACTTCCTTCAAAAACATACAAAAATCCTAACATTCCAAACTTTTGAACGGTTATTGCAAAATATTCAGATATATGCAAACACTGTATGTGAGTAGTTTGAGACTCTAGCAAGACTCACTTATATTTTCATGGTAACATCGACTAGAATTAAACACAATATGAAATCTTGTGGTTGCAACAGACACATCTATTGGCAATTTGTACAAAATGCACATTCCATCCAAAAGGGGTCACCATTTGAAGCTAGACACTATATGTGCTCTTTGTATAGATGCGTTTTCAGTCTGTCGGATGGTTGTTTTCGCACCCTTAATGCTGCTTCAGATTTAGTCATCTAGGAAGCAGGCCCGCTACTGGCTTCGGTAATGTGGCGTGAAGAATCCGCAGTGGCAGCAGCCAGCGGTGTAACGTGCCCCACAGTGCCTCCAAACTGCATCCAGCATCCTCTAACACAAACACTGCAGATATCAGCCTAAAAATAGAAGGCTAATTTCTGCACAACAATGCCGGAGCTCAACTTAAGAGTGGGAAGCGATTCTGGAAGCTTCCTACATGTTGATGAATCAGGACTGGAAAAAGCGAGCTTAGAATCAATCGTGCAGAAATGGTGTGCTGTGAATGAGAGTGGGCAGGTCTCAAGGTTGATGGTACACCAACCTGCCAGCTAATGTAGCCTTAGTAGAAAACAAGATGTGTAGAGGCAGGAAGAAATTATGCTGGCTGTGATTTGTTGTGTCAAATTCAACCATAAACAAACTGGTAACATATCTGGTGTTGTCTGGAGAGTTTCACTTAGTGTGAGAATACATGTGAATGGTAGGTGGGAGTCTTCTGAGGTCTGCATTTAAAATTGCATACTATATTAAAGCTGGCTAATACAGCTAGAAATAAGTAAAAATCTATATTAGGTATTACTTTATAATAAGGTACCATTAGTAAACATTAGGGGTGTAACGGTACACAACACGGACGGTTCGGTACGTACCTTGGTTTTGAAGTCACGGTTCGGTACAATTTTGGTACAGCAGTTTTACAAAATTGCTTTTTATTTATTTTTATTCAACAGTTGCTGAAAAAATTGTTTCTGTCCTTAAATTAAATTAATCTTAAAGATAATGTATAGGGAGCACTAACACATTACAGAGATATTATAAGGTTACAGAGCCCAAGCTATTAGCCTAAATTCAGTATATGTATTTTTAGATATAATAATCAACACTCATAAGCTTCACATAAGGCAGTTATTGCATTAATTTCTAAATCTAATTATTTATATATATATATATATATATATATATATATATATATATATATATATATATCCTAACATTCCAAAATATAAAATATTTATATATAATATAATATTAAATATTTATTTAATATTTATTTCCAATTCGTTGTTGAAATATAATCATTTATACACAGCGTATAATGTATCCTCAACATACCTTCAGATATATTAATTCATGTTTATTCTTTAGGAAGCGATGATCGCATTCACTTGCACGCCATGCAGCCGCTTGAAGTTGAACTGATATACAGCGCCTATACAGTCACGTCACATTAAAGAGTGTCAAAACAGCATTTATCGTTTGAATTTCGTGATAAAATGGACTAAATACTTAATATGTTCGGTGGGAACTCGTGAAGTATGTTCCGCGCTTAAAACAAGCCGACTGTTAACTGTTAAAGATTGCACTCCGGAACCGTTCGGTACACACGCGCACCAAACCGAGACCAAAACGGTTCGGTACGAATACGTGTACCGTTACACCCCTAGTAAACATTAATTAATACATTAACTAACACTACCCAACAATGAGCAATACATTTGTTAAAATATTTATTAATCTTTTAGTAACACTCTAGTATGGGGAAAACATATTAACTATGAATTTTGCCTCAAAAAAAAAAAAAAAAAGTACTTCTTGACAATAGTTAGTAAGGTAGCTTTTGGAGCATAAACTGGCTTTTAAAAAATTTTTAAACTGTTGTCTGATGTCAACTTATGATGTTTGCGTGGTTTTTACATTCAAAAACATCATTATGAATAAGTAATAGGCTATTTTCAACCCTGGTTTTGAGCCTAGCTTGGTTTTTATGGGTGTGCCGCATTGAAGACTTGGAAGTAAATGCCCACTGCTATGATTGGATAACAGTTTTGAATATTATAATGAGTTTCAACTCCCCCATCAGTACATGTGGGGAATTGTTTTGAAAACTTCCAATGTGGAAAAATGTTAACCAGAATGATTCGCCCATACATGTTCGACCCAGAGACTGATCTCGAAACGCAGGGCAATGAACCAACAACACCTCAAATACAAAGGCAACTCCAGCCTGTGACAGCGTGGTAAGTTATTGCTAATTATGTTTAGTTAGACACATACACATAATCAGTAGATATCAAACAATCTGTAACACTGCAATACTATCACATATAGAAATGTTGTTTTACTCACATAAATGTGTTGCAACATTCCTGTCGGATCCAATATAGAAGGCACAGCATTGTTTTTAATGTAATTCTGTATGCAAATCCAGTCCCTTGTTTACAAAAGAATCTGTGTGCAATGTCTTACCGACGTAAGCTGGAACTTCATAAAAATTTAAACCGCATTCCTAATATTGGAATCTGAAGGAAGCTTATGCAGCGACTGTGTTCTACCACAACCAAGCACTGCACTATATTTTGTAATCTTCAATGGCATGTTTATTGCTTGGTAGCTCAATCCGGTAAAGCGTGACATAGGACTATGCTATTTACCTAATACATGTCATGCACGAGTCAGACGGTTACAGAAGTAGGCGTTGTTCTTCTGCTGAGGCAGAGTTTCACTGCACTCGTACGTCACAGGGAGGCAAATTCACAGATCCATCATTTGATGAGCCAGCTGTCAATAAAAGCTTTTATTTGACTAACAAGGACATTTTCAGCTCTGAAACCTACAGGATGTTCTTGTATTAAGATGAACTTTTATATATCAAAAGCTCAAGAAAAAGTTGATTTCTCAATTCATGACCGCTTTAAGTTTAGGTATTGGGTAGGATTAAGGGATGTAAAATAAGGTCATGCAGAATAAGGCATTAATACCGGTATGTGCTTTATAAGTACCAATAAACAGTCAATATCCTAGTAATATGCATGCTAATATTAACTAGTTAATAGCAAGAATTGAACCCTAAAATAAAGTGTTACCATCTTAAAAAAATTTTTTTTTTGCTGAAATGATCTAACATTGAACAAAATTACACGCATCCCTTTTAAACAGAGGGATCCCTTTTAAAATCCCTTTTAAAAACACAATGTCAGAGAGATGCTCTTTATGGTGATGAGCTCAAATCAACTCTGATGTCATATTATTGCAGTGCTTCCTTTAGTGCAGCATTCTGGTCTGATAGCTCATCATCCCACTGTCATTTGGTTGGTTAGAGGCAGGCAGCCCACCTGCCCAGCTGAGCTCAGCCATTCGACAGGTGTTGGGGTGGTGGTTTGCAGGGTGAATGATGAACGTACGTCTGACAGGGGAATGGTGGGGGTGTGCAAGTGTCCCTGGAGTCTAATTCTATCGAAAGAGGTAGTGATGTAGAGAGCTGGGTGTCATGCAGGGATGGTCAAGCACTGTGTAAGACTGATTGCAAAGCATTACCACACTATCCTTGTGATTCAGTGATGACCAAACCTCGAACAGGATAGTCTAAAGTAGTAAAGCGTCAAAACATGAATATGTTGTAGCAGCAATTCATGAAAAATTTGTGAATTTGTGAAAAATTCATTTTCATGTGAAAAATCTGTAGTGACTGTTACATAATTTATCATGTTCAGTCCAAACCATAGTTTTACCACTTAGTGTCACTTTAAAATATTACTTAAGGTTAAGGCTAGCACATTCTATGAAGTCAAAATAAAATTTTACCAGCATGAGAGTCCGCAACTAATGCAATGCTATTACAGGCTGAAATAGAAGTCACTACCTACTGCCAAAACTCCTGAACTCAACTCTACAACATCAAAACATTGGCGTTTAAAACACATATCAACACACACACAGCTCCTTTCAACTCATTCAGTAAAGTGTCATTTGGCGCATTGCCTGTGGTACAAGTAGTAGAACTGGCTGACTTGCAAATACAAGCTTGAAATGTGCAAATGTTAAGAAAATCTCTTGCTACGGTATTTGGTTGAGGACATGTATAAATTGTTTATCATGTTGAAGGTTGTTCCATATACTGTAAACCATGTAAACAACAAATGGAAGGCAGAAGTATCTAAACTTGTCCTCTCCAGCCATCCTACCTCCTGTCCTCTAGATCCCATCCCTTCACATCTCCTTCAAACCATCTCTCCTACACTCCTACCAGCACTCACACACATCATCAAAACATCTCTCAGCACCGGCATCTTTCCTACCACATTCAAGCAGGCTCGGATAACTCCACTGCTTAAGAAACCCACATTAAACTCTTCACTCATCGATAACTACAGACCTGTCTCTCTGCTACCATTCATAGCGAAAACACTTGAACGAGTGGTTTTCATTACTGTCGGTTACTGAAGCCCTGCGGATAGCTAAAGCTGACTCCAAATCATCAGTCCTTGTCCTCCTCGATCTATGTGCTGCCTTTGGCACAGTCAATCATCAGATTCTTCTGTCCACCCTTTCATCACTGGGCATCACAGGGATTCCACTCCACTGGTTTGAGTCCTACATCACAAGTAGGTCTTTCAAGGTTGCCTGGAGAGGGGAGGTATCCAAAGCACATCAGCTGACCACAGAGGTTCCTCAGGGTTCAGTGCTTGGACCTCTCCTCTTCTCCATTTACACTACATCATTAGGACCCATCATACAGGCACATGGCCTCTCATACCACTGCTATGTGGATGATACTCAGCTCTACCTTTCATTCCAACCAGACGACCCCACAGTAGCTGCACGAATCTCCAACTGTCTGGCGGACATCTCGGCATGGATGAAAAAACATCACCTGCAGCTCAACCTGGCAAAGACTGAACTGCTCGTCTTCCCGGCCAATCCCACAATACAACATGACGTCACCATCCAGCTAGGTTCTTCTCGGATCACCCCTTCAGGGTTGGTTAGAAACCTTGGCGTAATTTTTGATGACCAGTTGTCCTTCAAAGACAGCTCGCTCATGCAGGTTTGCGCTCCACAACATCAGGAAGATCAGACCTTTTCTAACAGAGCATGCAACATAACTTCTCGTCCAGGCCCTGGTCATTTCTAGGCTTGACTACTGCAATGCGCTTCTGGCTGGACTTCCATCATGTGCGATCAAAATGCTCCAAATGATCCAGAATGCAGCAGCATGTCTTATCTTCAACGAACCCAAAAGGGCCCACGTCACACCACTCTTCATCTCTCTGCACTGGCTACCACTCGCTGCTCGCATCAAGTTCAAGGCGCTTACACTCGCTTACAGATCCACCACGAGCTAGGCTCCTGCATACTTTGACTCGCTCCTACAAGTCTACACCCCCACCAGAAGCCTTCGCTCAGCTAAGGAGCAACGGATTGTGGTACCATCACAGAGAGGCAGAAAATCCCTCTCCAGAACATTCACATTCACCGTTCCCTGTTGGTGGAACGATCTTCCCACCTCCATCCGAATTGCTGACAGCATTCAAACGACAGCTGAAAACTCTTCCGCGAGCACTTAACCTTATCTTAAAAAAAAAAAAAAAAAAAATTATTTTCCTACTATTTTCCTCTTCTTCTTCCCTGCCCTAGTGTGTGATGCTCTGTGCGATGTCCAAAACTTAGTACTTCAGGCACTTTCTGTGTTTTGCTGCCTCCTCATGATGGATCGCTTCCTGTACTCCTCAGTTGTAAGTCGCTTTGGATAAAAGCGTCTGCTAAATGCATAAATGTAAATGGAAATGGAACATGCATTTTCATTGGCTTATGCAGAGAGGTGTTTTTTCTTCCTTCTTTTAGAAGTCCATCTCATGCTACTACATCAGACCAAACCTTCCCTGCAGTTTCTTTTGCTCTGACTGTCTCTGCCCCCTGACACCCCCCACCAACTCCACACCCCTCCCACTCATGGCCTTGACAGTGAAGCAGAGCTCCCTGGAGCATGACTGACAGTACTGTGAGCCAATCACTCATCTAGAACTGCGCACTGCCTTATTGGCCATTATCTCTGCTGTCAGCAGTGAGGCAGAGACGTGAGCGGTGCCTATCCTAGCAGCCCCTTTGTTTTTGTCCTGTCTCCTTCCATCCAAACACTTCCATCCACTGACAAGGATGCAGCTAAATGCTGAAGTTTTCCGCCCTTTCATGTTTTAGATCTGCAACTAAAGCCCCATATCATAGCTAACTTGCAGTGTGCATCCATCAGCATCACTTATTCTAGTGAGCACTCTTTTTTGCCCATTTGTAAGCTGTGTGCATTATGTTTGTGTTATTTCCAGTAAAAATATCTATTGAACACAAAACCAGCAAATGGAGAAATCCAAAATGTAAAAGAATGGAGCTAGAGAACAAAATCTGCCTTTTATTGGCCAAATTGTTTCGGTGCCCAGGCCTTCATACCGGTTTTGTGTTTAATAAGTTGTTTTTTCCACGCACCTTGCTGGTTCTGTAAAGTTGCACTAGCATACCTCTATAATATTTTTACAATGTAAAAATTATTAAAACAATCGGTCCCACTTTATATTAGGTGGCCTTAATAACTATGTACTTACATCAAAAAATCAGTACAATGTACTTATTGTGTTCATATTGTATTGCAAAACACTTTTGCTGATATTGGGATACGGGTAAAGTTAGGGACAGGTGTGGTGGTATGGGTAAGTTTAAGGGTAGGGTTAGGTGTAAGGGAAGGGTCAACAGTGTAATTATAAATGTAATTACAGAAATCAATTACAGATGTAAATATAGCTGCAAGCAGCAATACCGGGGCCAAGCGCAAAGAAGAAGACAAGACATGCCAAAATGGCTGGCAATATCAGATCAACTGCAGCAATGAGCAATTAAAGACCTATTAAGGTGATTTTAGGCAAAATAGCTGTAAAATGATAAATACAGTCAATAACAAGCGCAAAGAAGAAGACAAGACGTGGCAAAATGGCTGGCAGTGTCAGATCAACTGCAGCAATGAGCAATTAAAAAGACCTATTAAGGTGATTTTAGGAAAAATAGCTGTAAAATGATAAATACAGTCAATAATAATGATTTAATGATTTATCACTTTCAACCAATAGGTGGCACAGTTTAGAAATTGATGTGGTGTGGTCAGAATAAGGGAACAAATGACACTTGCAAAGATTGGTGTCAATATATCAAAGCAGGGTGTCAATATAGTGTCAATATGTCATTGCAGAGATCTCGCCTCAAGAGGCCTATTCATTATAAGTATGGACCACATGGCGGTGCTGTACCTTAAAGGCATGGTGCTGATGGCACATACCAAGTTTCGTAATGATACAACAATTAATTTGTAAAGTGTAGCATTTTATATCATAATACTGCATTGTAGTCAATGGGAATTTCATGTTTTGTTCTATTATAGCGCCACCAAGTGGCACAATCCTACCATTTTTTTATGTGTCCTCGGAGTGAGCCCATACATGTGTGTGTCAATTTTGGTGAAAATATCTTGTTTCGTTTTGGAGTTATAGACCTTTATATGAAAAAACACATGAAACATTACTGACACCTGACTTTGATTGGATTTTACACCCCCTTACTATCAATATTTTGACATTTGGGCAATAGAATTCAACTAACGACTTATGTTTCCGAACTTCTGATGCTGGTTTCGTCTCAATCGGACTAGCGGTTTCGAAGATATCAGCTAATATTTTTAAAGCGCTAAATTACAACGCTGCACAAACCATATGCCAAAACCTAGCAAGTCTGGTATTGTTGGACTTGGCGAGGATTCAGGAGACAGAAGTTTCGTAACAATCCGTTCATGTGTTCATAAAATACAGCATTTTAGCACATCATTCAAAATGGCCGACAGCCAAACTGGCCGATATGGTAACATTAAAGGTCCCATGGCATGGCATTTTTCTATTATTTTATAATGTTTCCTGAGCTGTACTTATATTGTTAGTATGATTTTTACACCATAAAATGTCATAATTTAGAAATAAAAGGCATTTTTTCTATACTGCTGTTTGCCCTGTGGCTGAATGCCCTGCTTCAAGAGGCGTGTCTGCTGTGAGACGTCAGTAAAACGCCCACTGTTGTGATTGGCTGACATCTTTGCATTTTAAATGAGCGGAGGGGGCGTGGTTTAACGAGGCACGAGTCTGCCAGAGACGGATGGACCGGAGTTCACTTCTCATCAGTTCTCAGTCTCAGTTCAGGGTGAACTGTTGTAGTTACTAGCATATACTTCAGGTTTATTAGTTTATTTCTTGTCGGAGGGGCTGTCACTCATGTCAGAAAGTTAGTAACTTTAGTAAATGATGGATCAGCGCTGACTCGAGACGCGAACCGTTTAGAACGATTCAGTCCGATTTGGTGAACTGGTTCGGTTCACTAAAAAGAACCGATTCAAAAGAATGATTCTTTCGCGAACCGGACATCATGGAGACGGAGCGATTGCTAACAAAGTTATTTATAGTAACTTCTGAGTTATGAGAGCGCTGTCAGTCAGCGCGAGTTTATGGTGTTTGTATCTGAGAGTTCTGAATAAACACGAGTCCCAGTCACACCGAGTCCGTATTCATCATTATTCTACCAACTTTGTAACACATGCAATGTACCATTACAGCGAGATGAACGAGTTAGTAAGTGTTGAGTATAGCATTATTTCTAGATATGTTCCAATCATATGAATAGCGTCAGTGACGCGCATTGAGTAACGTTACACAGCGCAAACAAAGACACAACAGCAGTAATCGAATGTAATCCAGTTTATTGTGGGGAAAGATGGCTAGCCTAGCCCAGATATGCTCATGCTTACCCCCCGTCTGCTTAATCTCACGCCGCGTTTGGTGCCTCCGCTGTGGGCCAGATGCAGTACTGGGGGTCGGGGATGTTGAAGGCCAACGGCCAGTGCAGCCCGAGCTTCGGCGTGTGTGAGGCCGATGTTGAGCAGAAACTCATGACTGTATGCACATTTTAGAACCGGTAGACGCGACGAGGACGTACAAAAACACTGACTCACAAGATAGAAAACACGAAAACACCGTTCTGTCTGGAGAGAGAGAAGCCGCTGCGTGTGCACGAATAATAAATAATTAGCTACACATAAGAGATCACTGATCACAGATCAGAAGGAACTGAAGAAAGACTTCTGTTTTCATTTGTACATCCAAACACTGAGAAACTGCCAGCGTTCACTCGTTCACAAGTAACGTTAATGATCTCGAGTGTTTGCATGGGCGTGCCAGATTCTCTGGGCGGAGGAAAGGGAGGTAACCGTTCCTGCTTGGACGTCAAAACAGGAGGCTTCAGGATTGGCTCGTCTGGCCTGTCATTTTCTCAAAGGCAGAGAGAGACAGCCAGAACTCGGGTTTACACCGATCAACATTTCTATCCACTTGGGGACAATAGGGGAACTCATATTAATGTTGAAATACCTCATAAAATGAAAATTTCATGCCATGGGACCTTTAAATATCAGACGACTCGGCATGCCGTCCCGAATCTAACGAGACTACTTTTATGATTTTAGGACAAACGGTTCAAAAATTATAAGCAAAAATAGCAATTTTTTGTATCTCCGGACCAGTAGGTGGTGCTGCGCCGAAACGCTGCATGTTGCCTCAAGTCATGCTTGTGATGAAATGTACCAAGATTGGTTTGAATACGATAAAGCGTTGCAGAGATATTGCCTTAAGTGTGTTCTTGCAACTGCTACTTAAAATTTGTTTGCACGTTTATCAAAAACGAATTAACGAATCAACTTGATTTGCAAGATTTTTTGTCAGCATGGTCTGAAGATGATCTGGTTCAATTTTTGTGCAAATCGGATTAACTATCTAGGACGAGTTCACAAAAGTAGATTTTTCGGAAAATACAAAATGGCATGAAAAATTTAATGACAGAAAATTATTTCATATGGTGCAGTCGAATCGGCTTCAGCCAAGGAATCATAAAAAGTTAGTCCCATGAAAATAAGTCAATCTCACCCAAAGTTATAAGTGTTTGGGAAAAAAAATTATCCACTAGGTGGCGCTGTTTCGAAACTTCTCAGGCTACTTCAGGGCATCGTGCTGATGACCCATACCAAGTTTCGTATCAATCCGTTCATGCAATCATAAAATACAGCATTTTAGCACATAATTCAAAATGGCCGACAGCCAAAATGGCAGATATGGTAAAATTGGATATCAGACGACTCGACATGCCGTCTTGAATCTAATGAGACCACTTTTATGATTTTTGACCAAAGAGTTCAGAAGTTATAAGCAAAAATAGCAGATTTTTGTATCTCCGGACCAGTAGGTGGTGCTGCGCCGAAACGCTGCATGTTGCCTCAAGTCATACTTGTGATGACATGTACCAAGTTTGGTTTGAATATGATAAAGCATTGTGGAGATATTGCCTTAAGTGTGTTTTTGCAACCGCTACATCAAATTTATTTGCGTGTTTATCAAAAACGAATTAACGAATCAACTTGATTTGCAAGATTTTTTGTCAGCATGGTCTGAAGATGATTTGGTTCGATTTTCGTGCAAATCGGATGAACCGTCTAGGACGAGTTCGCAAAAGTAGGTTTTTCGGAAAATTCAAAATGGCGGGAAAATTATTATGACAGAAAATTACGTCATAGGGTGAAATCGAATCGGCTTGAGCAAAGGATTCAGAGGCAAAAAGAATTTTGTTTCTAGCCCTTATGGTTAAAAAGTTATTAGCATAAACATTAGTCAAATTTTGGACTGATGGTGGCGCTAGAGCGATTGAGTTAGAGACTCCAAATTTGCTATGGAGACTTTTCAGACTGTCCTCTATCTGTGTGCCAAATTTCACAACTTTTTACCATACGGTTCTATGGGCTGCCATAGACTTCGTGGCGAAAGAATAATAATAATAATAGGAACGGGAACGGTTTCAATAGGTGCCTTAAGCACCTTCGGTGCTTGGCCCCTAATTACATGCAGGCATTTAAAAACATGTATGTACACAATAAGGGCATTGTTTCAAATTATTAATTTAAATGTTAGTGCATAGTAGTTAAGGCCACATAATATAAAGTGGGTCCAAACAATCATTTGCAAGCTCATTTAACCCCTTCTCCCACACCCCGAATTTTAGCAAGTGGGGCATAACTCACATACCCAAAATAAAAAGGTTGCTGCTCATAAGCCATTCAGAATAGATACATAACCAACTTATACTGTATTTAGAAAGCCAACAATTGAGAGTTTACAGTTCAAGACAGTACAGTCCTCCAACTGTTATTAATATGGAGATGTGACCCGTGCTGTCAAAAGGAGTCGGAATGCACACAGGATAATTTTGAGCTTCGGGCAAAATAAGTGTAAAAATTTAGATTTTGGTCGATTTTGAGGTTTTCACAAAAATGAGTTCATTAAGCCCTATGCTAACAATCCCATTGTGCCAAATAGCAATTCAACATCTAAAAGTATCTTTATTTGTACATTTTTGGAGAGGAGTACCTTTCTTTTGTCTCTCCGATCTTACTTGCGTTTGCTGACAGATCCGAAGCGCACACACAAAGATGCCTAAGTTTTGTACTGAATACACTTCAAACTTTTGTTACAATTTTTCAGGATGTAAGGGATGCATATATAACATATCAGTTATATGCAGACATCACATATTTGCATTTTTGACATAGACTGAAAGCTTTTTTTTTGTTGGTCTTCATAGGGGAAGAATAATAAACTTAAATAGTAGAATAGTATTTAAAGGTTCGCTGTATAGTATTTATGATGATATATTGACAGAAATGCAATATAATATACACAACTATGTTTTCAGTGGAGTATTAAGACCTTACATAATGTACCGTTATGTTTTTATTACATTAGAATGACCCATTTCTATCTCCATACACCACGTGAAATTTCTAAACGGACAAACTTCTCTACAGAGTGCTAGTCACTCCCTGCTCTCTCCGACGACATCATTTGTGTCCTCTGTTGTCCCCCATAGCTTCTCTATGTGCTCCAAAAGGGAGGGGGGATGAATTTCCCAACCTCATGGCTAGATGCCACTAAAAATCACACACTGCACCTTTAAACGTATTATTCTAGTAATAAATATGAACAGGGCGACAAGCTTCAGTCCTGAAGTGCATGCTTGGCATAAACTGAAAAAAAAGGTTTTCTTCACCCTCTTCCCTGTCTATACTGTACGTGTTCTTTATCACCTTAAAGCAAGCTACCATGCTGGGAGAGGTTAAAGGTTAACAGGTAAATGTGGGAACCACACAGAGAGGACTCAAATAAACATGAGACATCGAGTTGCCAGACGGTAGGAAACACAGAGGGAGGGTGAACTATAGCTCAGACCCTATTGATGCTTTCAGTCTGAAATTTAAGATGGTGAGTTTTTACATCAGAAAAGTCAATGCAACAAACCCAACATCATTGAACTGCATCTCATACTTGTGTAATAGAAAAGAACTAAATATTTAATTTTGTATTAGACAATGAAAGTTGTGCCTACGCAAAAACTGTATGGCTTGTTAAGGTATTCTAAGTGGTTCTTTAGCATGTGTTTTAATGCAGTTGTTATGGTGTTTTGGTCACCAGGGGGTTGCTTATAGTCAAAAGTATTTTACAAATAAGTAGTATCTTATTTGACCTGACAACACAACAAAAAATTATAAACTTTATATTTTATCAACATGTTTTTTGTCACAAAAAGTTATGATATAATAAACCAGAAGAATTTGCAACAACAAGTTCATACATCATACACTGAACTTTGAAAAAAGATACAAAAGCTGTCACTGGGGCAGTACCTTTGCAAAAGGTACACTTTTGTTCTTTTTAGATACTAATATGTACACTTTAGGTACTAATATGTACCTTTAAGGTACCAATATGCACAATTTCGGTACAAAATTTACCTTTTGAAAAGGTACCACCCCAGTGATAGCTTTTTTTCTGAGAGTGTACAACTGTTTAGGTTTGCAAAACATAACACCATATGTAGATTAACAACAGATAGTGACATATCAAGAATGCAATATTTAGCATTTTATCTGCTGGGAAAAGTTTTTTTAAACTCCCAAACCTAAGTAGCTACAGTAATAGAGATGATTGCCTTAGCAAACACCACTAATTATTACAAAAGCAAAAAATGGTGTTATGTAACATGCACGCCAGATGATGCAACAGGCTAAGTTTAACAGCATGTCATAGCAGGCCAGAAACAGGTTTGCTGTTGATTCAAAACTGTGTGCAAATTCATGTCGTAAACATTCCCGCCTACATGGGTGAGCAGAGCAAACAACAAACGCTAACAACTAAAGCTCAGCAGACTCTTTCATGTTCACTTCAGGTTTCATTTCATAATAGCTGGGAAATAGACAGGGAAAAGGAAACAGTAACGCCAGAATGTAGAAGAATGTTAAAGAGAGGAATTGTAAAAATTTCAAAGACAAATCACTGCAGCTTTGAATCCAGCTGGAACTAGTTGTCGCCAATGGCCACAACACTGTGCCTCTCTCTATGTGTGTTTGTGTGTGTGTGCTAATGCAGATGTGAAAAGATGACAGTGGTACTTCTCAGCGAAAGATAAGAAATGAAGAGCTTGTGTGTGTGTGTGTGTGTGTGTGTGTGTGTGTGTGTGTGTGTGTGTGTGTGTGTGTGTGTGTGTGTGTGTGTGTGTGTGTGTGTGTGTGTGTGTGTGTGTGTGTGTGTGACTGTCATTTTTTATACCAATGTATTAGTATTATTGTCATGTCAATTCTAAATGCCAACACCACTTTATAATATAGCACAATTAAAAGAACACATGTTGACCAATGTGCTTTAGATAACTTAAATAAAAAAATAAAATAAAAAAAACCAATAAGATACTAACACACATACAATAAATCACATAACCAGTCACTGGTTAAAATCCATAACAGATACGATTTAAGTGATGTTTTATTAAAGGTCCCGTTCTTCGTGATCCCATTGTTCAAACTTTAGTTAGTGTGTAATGTTGCTGTTAGAGCATAAATAATACCTGTAAAATTATAAAGCTCAAAGTTCAATGCCAAGCGAGATATTTTATTTAACAGAAGTTCCCTTTCAAAGCCTACAGCGAACGGCCGGCTTGGACTACATCCTGGTACAGCCTGCTTTAATTACGTCAGTAGAACAATAGAACAGACTAACCTCTGCCCACAAGAATACGCAAAAAAGGGGGCGTGGTCTTGTTGATCTCCCACGTGGAGAAGAGGAAGTGTTGCGTGGAGAAGACGAGAAAGTGTTGCGTTTGAGTGTGTTTGTCGCCATGTCGTCGAGACGCTGTTATTTTCATCCCGCAGTTAAATCACCTTTGTTTGGCTTTCCCAGGGACGCTGTAGAGATCATTGAGCGCATATATCTCCCCGTTAAGAGGCATGAGTTTCTGTGCGCTAAGCTGCTGTCGAATCACAACACAGGAACCGTGCCACGTGCGCTAAGCTGCGGTCAAATCACAAAACGGGAACCGCTGGCACAATCAGAACTCGTTATGTATTTCTGAAGGAGGGACTTCATAGAACAAGGAACTCATCAGCCCGTTTTTAGGACAGTGAAAACAGCGGTATACAGATAAGTAAATTGTGTGAAAAATACTGTGTTTTTTTACATGCGAAACATGAACACATGTTATATTTCACACTGTAAACACAATCAAAGCTTAAAAAAAGCGCGAAGAACGGGACCTTTAACAAATTTCGGGAGAAACATGTTCAGATAATTAAACCTAATTAAACACAAGTGGAGCACCCTCAGATAATTTAACCTAATTAAACACATGTGGAGCACATTAAGCTAACCGATTTAATCAACGATAAGAGATGTATATATACAACAGATTTACCTTCTTTAGTTGACCGTTTTTATTTTAGCGCGGACGGCTTTTCCGGCAGGTCGCTCCAACCGCTCACGCACACGCTGCTCAAAGCAATTCTACATGCTAAATCTTTTCCTTACAAATTTCTTAGCTATTTTAAAACCTCCTTTCGTTCGCTTCCATCAGCACTAACGGTAAAAGAATTTATGCTTTTCCCGAAATGTAATTGTGTTTGCCACAATTCACGATTGCGATTCTGTCTTCTAAACAAATCTAATCGATTAAAAAATGTCTCTAAACGCATGTTAATAACGTGGTGTTTTTGGAACAATGACGACAGAGTCAACTGCGAAAGCAGCGCTCGATCGTTGACTCTTTACTTGCAACAGGGGCAGGGCCGGCCCAAGCCCTTATGGGGCCCTAAGCAGAATTTTATTTTGGGGGCCCCTCTGTGGCACCAATAGGATTAACTATTGTCAATTCTTGATCATTTGCAAACCCAGTATAAATTGCATTAGTTGTGTTGGTTACATCATGTCTGTTTGTCATGTTTTTATCCTTATAAGGTTCATTGTAACAGTAGCAAACCCACAAGAGTGATCAGGCATTAATATTCAAAGTCTTACAGTAAGTCTTACAATATAGTTCACACTGGGATATGTACTTTTTTTAAGTAGTCTCTTATGCTGAATATGCTCACTTTTCCCCAGGATTATTTGATGAATAGAAGGTTCAAAAGAACAACATTTCTCTGAAATAGAAAGCTTTCAAAAAAAATCCTAAACACATTGTTCAACACTGATAATCATAGATGTTTGTTGAGCATCAAATCATCATATCTGAATGATTTGTTAAGGATCATATGACACTGAAGACAGGAGTAATGATGATAAATTCAGCTTTGATCACATGCAGGAATAAATTACACTTTACTACATATTCACATAGAAAACAGCTGTTTTACATCATATTATTTTGCAATATTTCTGTTTTTACTGTATTTTTAATCAAATAAATGCAGCCTTGGTGAGAAGAAGAGACTTATTTTAAAAACTTGATTTCTTTCAAACATTAAACAGAGCTTTTATTTTGGCGGAAACAAAATGTTATTTTTTTGTATTCCATTCGACTGTGTAGAAAGAACCTTTTTATTTTCTGAATAAAAACTTCCAAAATGTAGGCTACACAACTTATAATTTCAAGGGAGAAACTAAAAGCTATGCTGTCTACTCTGTCCAAAACATGCAGCACGTCAGACAATATATTCGCACTAAACCATATAGCGCATTCTCAAATCCATCCATTCATAAAAAGGTTACCGGGCAACTGACGAGTACGTTTTAGCGCCGATTTTTCCGCTCTTTGGACTTGATGAATCCTGACTAACAAGCGAATAGTGTCCAGCAGATGGCACCGAATCAATCCGTGCATATATTAGAAAACTTTTTGCAATTTATTGCAATAATTGTTTAAGGCCATTTCGCGATTTCAATCATCATAAAATAACTTTGCCGGAGAGTAATTTATTGTGCTATTGGGGGCCCTCTGGTGGCCAAGGGGGCCCTAAGCAACCGCTTAGTTCGCTTATGCCTTGGGCCGGCTCTGAACAGGGGAAACTACAACAGTTCTGATCCTCCGTGTACTACAGACATACTTTTCAGTCACACACGAGAAGTGCATTTATCATAGACCCGTGCGCGGTTGCCGTGGTGATGAACAATAAATACACTTGCTGGTAAAGCAAATGAATGTATCGTGAGGCTAAATAAAAAAAAATGATGGTAACACAACAGCGCATATTGCGCCCAAACGATCAGTCACTAGTTGGACCCAACTGATATCAATGCCTTTTCATACTCGAAAAGGCATTGATATCAGGTTGATTCAATACTTCTCAACTTGACGCTCACATAATCTCGGTCACACAAGAGCTCGACCATACTCACATACAAATAGATGTGTGCAAACGGTAGCTACAATGTATTTGGAGCACCCGTTTTCTTAAATGTAACATCAATACTTTACAGTAGGCTATATTGTATACAATGCGTATTAATGATTATTTTAAGCCATCTTATATTTTGGGGATAGAAAAACATATCACCATACTGCAAACTTCAAAGGCAATTTCATTAAATAAATGTGAGCTTCACGTTTCAGATTCTGCTCTACGGGCTTGCACAACTATGCTTCAGAATGCACAACAATGCTTCAGTTCAGAGCAATTTACAATCAATGAACAGCGCACATTTATGCCAAGTGAATTCTTATGAACAATGACAATGTTTTCTTACTGTGATTTATATTGTATGTTGTACACAAGTGTAATGCTTCACACAGAGAGGCCAGATAGCTGGCCTGAATGGTTGTAGCCAATTGTAAGCAAAAACTCACGTATCTGACATTTCACATGGGGTTTATTATCAGCGTCGATCCCACGGGCAAAGAGCAACAGAAATATAGAATGCATACATGCATGTCAGTTCACAGCTCGCACTCTATCTACGGACTGCCCACTCATCAGCGAGTGAGTAAGAGTGTGTTCCACCTTAAAGGAGCAGTACCTAATTCTACTTGTTACACAGGGTCTGGCGTGTAAAACAGTCACTCCCACTAGCCACTTTGGCGGGTCTTCTCAAAAGGCATCTGTTAAAATCGCGATGCGCATTATAACCAATCACACGCAATTCTGTTGAACTTATAAATGCATGTCATAATCAGAGACGATCAGATCAGTCATCGCTGAAATGCCAGAGTTTGTTCTTACTGAAAACTGCACTCTCATCATAAACAACAAAGCAGAGATGTGCATGTGATGTATATAGGAGTTTAATTAATCATTTTCAAACAATTATCACAACAGAACCATAGCCACCTGATGTGACTGGAGTAAAAGCTTGCTTGACGTTGGACATTATATTCACGAATTTAGGGACCGTCTCTAAAGTTACATACAACATTGGTATACACGTCTCTAACTTCAATAGCATTTGAAGAACTGTACAGTGTTCATCTAGGTGTCAGGTATGATGTTCAAGCCCTGGTTGTATACAGTTGTAAGACAGCATATTTTATCTCCCTCATTTGAATGTGCGAGAAGCATTTTTCCGTCTAACCTTTTCTCCGCTGCCACAGCAGTGCTGTTCCCTCTGCTCCCGCAGGAGCTCAGTTTCTCTGGCAAATTTCTCCACTGCCGCAGCAGTGCTTTTCCCTCTGCTCCCACAGGAGCTCAGTTTCTCTGGCTAATTTCTCCACTGCTGCAGCAGTGCTTTTCCCTCTGCTTCCACAGGAGCTCAGTTTCTCTGGCTAATTTTCTCTAACCTCCCTCCTGATCAAGGGTTTCAGCGATCACAATACTAAATGTCCTCTCAAAATGTATCCATATCCTTCGTACAGGTTACCAGCCCCTCAGTGCAGCCTGCACACTCAACGCTGCTTATTTGAGCTTTTTCAGTTTCTTAGGATGCTCAGAAATTGAGATCACTTCCAAATTCGACCCTAACATCCACCCCACTATTTCAGACCTATCAGTACTCGATGGCGAAACCATATCATACTTAATCAAGCTAAGCAAGACCGCCCGAAAAAAAAAAAAAAAAAACACACTATCCTATCTTTTGTCTTTTTCCGTCTAGCGAGGCTTACCCATCCAGTGCAGCGAGTCTTGATCTCCTGTCGGAGGCTGCAAGAGCTCTCCCGGACAGTGGCTATCTTTTCCTCTTTTCCGTCTGGCAAGGCTTACTCATCCGACGCTTTGAGCTTGATCTCCCATCAGATGCCGCGAAAGCCCTCTAGGCCAGCATCCATCCTTTTCTTTCCCTGACCAGCGAGGCTTTCCTTTTCGATGCCTTGGGAATTGATCTCCCATTGGATGCCGCGAGGGCCCTCCAGGTCGCTATCAATCTTTTTCTTTTTCCATCCAGCGATACCGCGAGTCTTGATCTTCTTTCGGACACCGCAGAGCTCTCCAGGTCTATGCCTATCTCTTCTCTTTTCTCTGTCCAGCGAGGCTTACCCGATACCGCGAGTCTTGGTCTTCCTTCGGTGCTCCTTTCGGTTTCCATGCTTTACCTTCCACCCGTCTGCCAGTGAAGCTTACCCATCTGATACAGTGAGTCTTGATCTCCCATCAGATGTCGGCGATAGCTTCCTGGCCGGGTGTTTCACTTCTCCTTCACCGTGCCGTCGGCCGATAGGACCCACTCACCTGACGCCAGAAACTGCTCCCCCGGACAGCACGCCAAATACGCATAATCTTTACTCTATTTAATTTGATGTAAGTGTGAACTAGTGAAGTAATGTTTTATTAACAAATTTTGAGAGAAGCACGTTCAGATAATTAAACCTAATTAAACACAAGTGGAGCACCCTCAGATAATTAAACCTAATTAAACACGTGTGGAGCACATTAAGCTAACCGATTTAATCAACGATAAGAGGTGTATATATACAGCAGATTTACCTTCTTTCGTTGACCGTTTTTATTTTAGCATCCCTCCACCACCCCATCTCCTCACTTTGATTTGATATAAACTCTTATTAGATGTCCACACAATCCATAATAAAATACAGTCTAGTTCTAGACTATCTCTATCACTATCATCTGCATATGCGATTGACAATGGTTATGCTCATCTTTGCGTTGATCATTTGAAGGTAGCTTGAGTAAACAAGATATATTTAACAAAGCCAGTGTCGGTCCTCCCTATATCCAAAGTATGCAAGCTGTGTAGGGTCATCGAACCACCAGGGAGCCCCCTTGCTCTATGAATTTGGCTTCAAACTATTCAGAAAACATGATGCCGCTTTCTAATCCTTTGCTTTAAAGTGGTGTCGCTATCACCAATTTGTAAAATCCAAATCACCTGAATCATGTGATGTCGCATGTAAAAGCGCATTGAGCTGCGAATGAGACGCTGTTCAACAGGTGTCTTTCTGTCTGTGTGATCCGAGGTGGAGGGAAACAAGGACAAGTACATGCTACTTTGGGTGTGCGCTTAAACGGACAAATACAAGCAAAAATATGTCAAAATGTCCATCTGGGGGACTTTTTTTAACTTAAACGCATTCAGTTATGTCTTCAATGAACATAAAGAGTTGGGAAAGTAATTGAATTCTTGTCAGAATATTATATCTGTGCTAACGAAAGCACAGACTAGTCGACTTGAGCGCTGCATTCACCCGGGGCATTGGCGTCAACGCTTGACGGAGGGTGTCTGAAGCTTGCACTGAAAAGTGCTTGAAAAGTTGAAAAATTTCAGCACCAGTGATGCGATGCAACAGAACTCACAATTAAATTCGGCAATGCATGACGTCACCCATTCAAAGTACATGATAAGCGTTAACGCATGTGAATGCAGCATAATGCTCTGCCATGATGCTTTAAGTTTGACATCGAATAGCTGCTTGTCATGGCCTAAAGTGGTCCAGGATAGGAAATCTTTGAAGTCCACTTTAACACTCAACAACTAAATTCACACACAATCGCTCTCTCACTAATGCATTCATAAAATATAATCTTTACTGTGCTACTTTATCTGTATCTGATTTAGAATGAGCAGAAATCTGTGAGAAATATAATAACCCAAAGACAAAATAAATTATAAAAATAAGCTGTTATGTAGGATGGAGCAATATCCTTGTGGGCAGAGCTGTGTCATATGCCATATCTGTGCACAAGGCAACCTGTGTTTGAGTCTCAGCTCGAAGTTCAGGCTTATTTGTGCATTAATGACATCATCAGCAACTAGTCGATTCATCACATAAATGTCGACTTCAAAAAGTCTTAAGTCATTCAACCCCTAATCTGTGCATCAGGTCTTAAAGTGACACCAGTCTAATAAACCCACTGCTCTCTCTGTCATTTAATGTTAATCAAACAACAAGAAAATGAAAGATTCATTCACTTTAATACAAATAAATGTAGATTTAAAGGGATAGTTCACCCAAAACTATATGGGCCATTTGGGTATTTTTATGAACACACTGAAAGGGGCCCCAGGACAAAGTTTTGCTTAGGGCCCCAAGAAGTCTAGGACCGGCACTGAACAAAGCACATACAAAAAAGCCAAACTGGAAGCAATGTGTCCTGTTTTACAAATATAAGTTTGATGCGCAAATCCCCCTTTATAGTATACATACTTTACTACTGTATATAATGACCAGTTAAAATGACTCATTTTGACCAACTGACTCTGCATTATTGCATTTATTATTATTATTATTAGATTACTTATAGAGACTGCTGGGAGACAAAACATAATTTGGTAGGAAACAAGTATAAGTGGTCAGTTATTACAGCGTTGCCATAGGAATAAGAGTCATTATTTTGAAATATTTGACCAATGAATATCATGATTGACCATTCAGAATCAAGTAATCTATACAGCAGAGCAACATATTAAACTGCATTTAACCCCCACAGAGTGTGCATTCTTTTGAGATTCAAATACTGACGTGATCCAGAGTCCACATCAACTCAAATAAACGCATCAAGTGTAGTGCTATACTTTAGCTACATCGTTTTGAGACGCGTTGAGGAATAATCCTGGAATAATTGACCTAAGAAGAAAAGCTGTTTATTTCTAAGAGTAACTGCCAGCCGATGTGAGGTAAGTTTATTCTGTTAGTATCTGTGAATATTAAACACAATAAGACAGTTTAAATATGAATCCTGCTGCAAAATAAAATGTCATAGACGTAAGACTGTTTAGACAAGATTTCTTTGGCCTGTTTTGGACAGATTATGTTAAGTGTTTATTGTAAAATAGCCTAGTGTCACACAGTGGCGTAAGCAGAAAGTTGATGATGGGTGGGCCACCAATAGTGTGGGTGGGCCGGAATAATTCGCATTATTCCTTAATTTGGAAGAAAAATAAAAAAATCAGACTGAAACATAGCAAAATAGATAAAAATATTCTGCATATGTTGGACCCTGTACGAGCTGTATTTGTGATGTTTGAACACGACGCGTGGAAGGACTGTTTGCAAGTTTGCTTTAAAATTCTGCTAGTGCTGCTAGTGTCTCAGAAACGTCCCTGAGGAGGGAACGGAGACTTAACGTTAGTGACTAACGAATGGGGGTTTCGCTTAGAAGCCTATCATCTTCGAGATCTTAGAAAACACCCAATGGCGTGTCAATTCCAAGGGCATGCGGAATTTGCAAACGTAACTCCGCCTCACCGCGTGAGTATAAAAGGAAGTACGTGGCAATATCGCATTACGTTATCTGCTGAGGAGCCAAGACTGAACTCCGAGTTCCAGCAGCACAGCCGATGTGGCAATGGGACGCATCCTGTGAGGAGTGAAGAGGTAGGTACTCTTGGCTCCGAAAGCAGAAACGTAATGCGATATTGCCACGTACTTCCTTTTATACACACGCGGTGAGGCGGAGTTACGTATGCAAATTCCAAATGCCCATGGCATTGGCACGCCATTGGGCGTTTTCTAAGATCTCGAAGATGATAGGCTTCTAAGCGAAACCCCCATTCGTTAGTCACTAACGTTACGTCGTAGTGACTGAACAAAAGGGAACTAAATACTGTAAGCACTAAACTCTGTGCGATCAATCAAGTGTGTGTGGCTGCAACTTTTACAAAATTAAAACAAAAACAAAGCAGGAGAGAGATCCAATCCGAGTCCTGATAACTATATCATGAAGAGAAATCACAATGTCCTGTATCGACAACCTGCCATTTATAAACTTGCTCACAAATATTACATGCAAATATTGCATAGCCATGCCACGGCGGGCCAGACTAAAAACCTACTCCTAGCTTAACTTGTATGGCTGATGTCTGTTCTAAACAAGTCAGAGTTGGCTGGGTTTTGAATTGAAGATGTTGATAATATCACTTATCAGTTAGTTAACTTTCAAACGACAAAAGTGTTATGGTGTCCTGTCATCTTTGTCAAGATGTTTTTCTTTCTTAAATGTGTCATAAATGGCAGTTTAGCCATTTTTTTATGACAAAAAAGGCGTTGCCAGTTGGATTCGAATCCGGATATTGCTGCAAAGAAGAACATAACATTACTACTGGCGTGACGTAACTGAAGAGACAAATTAGCATATTTGTTTTAATATTAGAATAAAGTTTCAATGCATGACAAAATAAATCACATTTAAAATAATTATTGAAGAATTGTTAAATGTTAGAAAATAGTATTATAGAAAAAAAAAAATTTTCCCTGGATCTGACGGGATGGGCAAGCTGTCAATGTGGCTTACGCTAGTGGTGTCACATCAATAAAGCTTTTATTTGCACATTTCTGCTCAGACGCTATAAATATAGTTCCAGTCAAACATTTTGTGTTCAGTAGCCATTAAAACGTATTTTGTTTCATATTTATGTTTAAATTTTATAGCCTAATGTTATTTTTTTTATGTAATATATGTTGATTGTGAAAAGTACGAGTAAGAAATTATTTGTCAGAAATTATTTTGACCACTTCATTAAGTTTCTTTTTGTAGAAAGCATTTCTTTGAAGTGAATTAAATTTTGTATAAAATTGTATCTTAATATGAATCAATGTTTTTAATATATTTGCTTCTTATTTAATAAGAAGCAAATATAGCAGACAATAGCCTTGTCGCTGGCGCGATAATGCATTGCACGCGTGTCTCATAAATGAAACAAAACTCTAAATTATATTTGAGTATTCTGTGTATTAGATGGTTTACAAAATCAAAATTTAGTCATTGAAATGACTGAGGAAAAAGTGTTCCAATCAACCTGAATTCACCCTATACTCTTTGAAATCATACTTGCATTGCATTATGTTGTTTTAAATCCCAAATATTTTACTTATAACATTCATCATTACCCATAAATAGTTATTTGTATTTATTGAATACTGAATTGTGTTCAGTATCACAATATTACAGTTTTTTTTAGCATGAGACTTCTTTCAAAAACATTAAAAATAGTAGTCAAATCTTTTTATAATTTAAAATATAATAGGCCTTTGTAATGTGCCTTTGTTGACTACATTCTAAATTAACTACAACAAAATATATTTATTTTTTTCCTGTTGGCTCAATCATTGTGCAGGTCATTATGCAGGTCATTATGCATTCCTTTGTTCTCTCAGGTGTGTTTTACAGCATTATTCATTATCGTTCACGTCTCTTTGCATATGGCCTTTGTAAAGAAAAAATGTCTTACAAAATTTAAGTAGGCACAATGAGTCACATCAGTTTGAAGCAAAAACTCTAGGCAACGACACCCATTAGTCAAAAGTCTTGTGGACACATATCTATTGTGTGTTTTGTGGCCTTAATTTGGTGTCTTACATTTTTAGTTTTTTCAAAAACCATACATAGATGTTATTCTCTCAAAAATACAAGCATGTACATACATGTTGCTCTCATATTATGGTAGCCCAGTTTGTGCTGAATACAGTGTAATGACACTTTTGCCATTAATGTTTTTATAAGCAACTGAAAAAAGCACAAATGTCAGAGCATGTCAAAACTTCTAAAGAGCCCCAAAACAGCTCAAACGTCATGCATACTATAGCACAAGCCTAGTACTTATCTATATATTGTTATTTTCAATTTTTGTGGCTTGGATTGCACATATGGAGAGTCAACGTGCAGTGTTTTTGTATATTATTTTTTTATGTAATATTAGCATTTAGTATTCATTCACATGCACAAACGATTGCACCAATTATTTGATGTATATGGAGGTACGCACACAGCTGTTCTCAGGTCAGTGTGCTGGAGGAATTGCACGCTGTTCACACGTGACTCTGCCCTCTTGTTTCCAAGGGGCAAATGGCAAATGAGGTGTGGGCTGTATCTGCCCCCATGTTTCTGAAAAGGGCGCAGTGTCCTCCGGGCTCTACAGAGGCAGAAGAGCCCTGCATTGTGTGGCTTGAATCTCTCTCTCAGCCAGGTTTCTAAATTTAGATGAGTACACAGGAATGAAGAATAGTGTGTAGCAGATTCAGATTTAGATAAGATTCTGTTAGTATTAATCAAACAAAAGAAAAACAGAAAATCACTCACTGCTCTTAATTTACATTTACATTTATGCATTTGGCAGACGCTATTATCCAAAGCGACTTACAGTGCCCTTATAACAGGGACAATCCCCCTGGAGCAACGTGGAGTAAAGTTCCTTGCTCAAGGACACACTGGTAGTGACCGCTGGGATCGAACCAGCAAATAAATTTAGTAGCTTTAATGAGAATTAATTTCTTACTTGAATGCTGCTGTTATATGCTCTGGCTTGGAGATAAACATGGCGGACTGTATACAGCTCACTCAGGGGAGGAGCTAAGCTAATAGGGCCAATTCCATCGTGGGCGGGGCCTGTTCCAATGTGCCATCACATTGGAGTACATTCCTGAATGGCTTATTTTGAGACACTGTTTCAGATTTATGAATTTATGATTTATGAAAAATAAGAAATGTAGTAGATGGAATTTTACCACAAAAGGGTGATTGTGTATACACACTGCGGTCACATAATTATGTTCAAAAACAATATAAATGTGAATTTTGCATAATAGGTCCCCTTTAAATCAAGAAAGATTTACTTGAGAAGAACAATTGCTTATGATATTACTTTGTGAGAACATAATTTGAGTATATGTATTGGTTTTGTTCCACAAATTTTTATTTTATGTTCTAAGCACAAACCTCAATAAATGCATTGTTTTATTTCCTGTTATAATACGAATAGTGCCAACTCTGAATTCTGATTGGACAAGCCACTTTTTAAGCCAATGAAAAATGCAGACAGACACAGTTGTGAGGACAAATTAAGTGAGTGTTACATTTTTACACATTCACTCAACGGCTCTGTTCCATAGTGAGCTGCCTCGCTGTCTGCTTTTTACACAAGCAGCCTCTTGTCAGCATCTAAGACAGCGTCCTAACCAAAAAAGCTAAGGGATTGATTTGAAACATTGAACATATGCAGCAACCCTCATACAAAACACATGATACCTTATAATACAAATACATAGCTGAAACAAAAACAGTGTATAAAACAATCAATATCTAATTATACTATTTAAAATTTTCAGTAAAACCAGCTCCATTAACGTACTGTGAGGCCAGGTGTAACCCAGGTGCAGGTGTTCTGCTGTGAACCTCATGACAGCATCAGCCAGAGGCATATCATAACAAATAGATGAGGAGAAAGACAAGACTGTGAATGGTCATTCTATTAAGATAGAATTCAGACAGAAAAAAAGGTAAAATAAATGTCATGAAAAAACATGTGAGCATGAGTGAGCATGCTTTATATAAAGTGGTACTACAGATGAAACTCAACCAGAATAAGGTTTTTGCCACCATTGTTATCGCAGTTTTTGCATTTGCTGCTTTTGGCCACTAAGTGATGGTACAACCAGGGTATGAAGGCGCACATATAAAAACATGAGATTTCAAGGTCCAGAAAAATAGCAATGACATTGTTAAAATAGTCCATGTGAATACAGTGGTTCAACATTAATTTTATGAAGAGACGAGAATACTTTTTGTGCTCAAAAAACCCCACCAAAATAATGACTTTATTCAACAATCTCTTCTCATCTGTGTCAATCTCCTAGGCTGTGTATGTAGTAAATACAGTGCATGTCAGAACACCAGCTTACCATTGGCCGACGCTGTTCACGTGAGCACCATGATGCATGCGTGTGATGCTGACGCAGGAGCTAGCCAATGGTGAGCCGTAGAACTTCGGAAGTGCTGCACTGTTTACTCTACGTCAAACAGCGTAGGAGACTGGCACAAACGAGAAGAGATTGTTGAATAATGTTATTTTAGTTTGAGTTTTTTTGCGCATTAAGGTGCACTATGTAGAATTTTTTCAGTAAAATATCCAAAAACCACAAGGCCAGTGTTATATATTTTGTTCAATTGAGTACTTACAATATCCCAAATGTTTCCAACCTGATTGGACTGGATTGGATTACCTGTTATGACCTCTTGCCTGTTTGTTGACTACGAGTGTGGATTACCGTTTAAAATAAAGCTGCATTTGGATCCTCAATCTTCTTTCTCAGAGCAGTACGTTACAATTACAAAAATAATACAAAAGTATCACGTAATGATACAGTGAGACATGCACCATATATGGAAAGTGTTCAGGAGGCATATTATAAGGTTTTGCGAGAAAGAAACTGTATTATTCAGCCAAAACACTGAGCTCGGCCATTACTCTGCGCGCGTTCCTGTGATGAGTGCGCAGTTTGGCACCGCAATGCAGAGTTAACACCACAAAAGTGGTGCTAACCCTGCATCTAAATTACAAGTGTGAAACGCTCCTTTACTTTATTAAGTGAACAACATTTTGTTGAAAGGGACTTTGTATACCCAAGAAGACAGGAGTCACGGTTGTCAATTAAAGGTTTTTTTTTTTTTTTATCCAAAAATTTAAATTAAGTCATAATTTACTCACCTTCAAGTGAGTTTTGTCTCAAAAGTGTCCATTTGAGGTTCCATTGCCTTGGAACACAACTGCCTATGTAGATAGTATAGTCAGCAAGGTAGCACATTGCCTTATATTGCCACAACCTTATATCAATACAGCGAAATGTGTATTTCAAAATACGAGGAAAATATTTGTGAAAAATAAGTACAGAAAATTTAATTATATTTACTGTCACCATTAAGTTCAGTTTGTTTAGTTTTCATGGATTTTCAGTTTGTTTTCATTTATCACGTCGTCTTTGTTCTAGTTTCCCGCTACTAATCAGTCACCAATCAGTCACCAGGAGTGACACCAACACACTCCTTCACAGCTGTTCATCTTTTAGTTAATCATCCCTGTGCATTTAGTGCCTCCCCGTGCTCTGTTCAGTGTCGGTTATTGCTAGAGTTTGACACTATCATGCATTTGGCTTGTCATTTTTAAAATAAATCGTCACTTCCTAACTACTGCTAAATCACTAAGAAACATAGGAGAAGCCACCATATATAATAATTTTCGTAATAAATTATTTGCATCTCAATAAACTTGTCTTGTAAATAAACTTAACACAGTACATTGTGCACAGGCCTTTCTTAGAGTGTAGGTTTTGGAACGTGGCACAGTGTCTAATAGTACCATACTGGATTTGTGAGCTACAACAGATTTTCAGTGAATAACAGTATAAACAAAATTTTGGTCATATGACTTCAAAAGATTTGTAATATGGACACTTTTTACAATATTTTTATTGTGTTATTTTGGAACTTGACAGCACAAATCCCCATCCACTTTTATAATATGTAAAAGAGCAGCCAGAATATTTTTTTCTGAATTTCTCCAGAATCTAACGGAATCACATGGTGATTGTTTAAAATTAAAATGAAAATGATCCTCGTCCATACTGGCATTTCCACTGCATTTCAGAAACAATCTCCGTCCACACTACACGCCCGAAAATGCATGTTACATGACAAGTGTAATCAGTTGCAGATTGTTGCCGACTGCTCTAATAATAGCTTGCCTCTTGCGCATGTAGGCAGCTGCAGTGTTATAAAATGTAGCGTTTGGCCCCGATCAGACAGAACACATTTTTTGCAGTGAGAGGCACCTTTTTTTAATTGTTTTCTATTGGCAGTGAGCGTTTTGCGCTCTGTTTATGCGCCCCAGGTGCCTCGCGTTTTAACTGCCTGCTGCGCCTTGCATTTTTGTGAAAAGCACCCGACGTCATTCACATTTTTTTTCTATTGCCCAATCGAATGAATGGAGAGGCAGGCCTTCCATTGTGGTGACGGTTACCTTGATTAGACTGACAAGACAGCTGATTCGGGGGTTGCTTAGCCACATTAAAAAGAAAATGCAGTGCACTGCTCTTTTCAAAATGAAAAAATCTCAACCAAAAAAAAGCAGTGTGGTGCGCCTCACGTTTTCAAACCTGAAAAATTGCATTCTGTCTGATCAGGGCATTTAACAGCACAATGGCTGCTAAAAGGACAACAAAGTCAGCAAAACTTGCAGTTCCGTCTCCATGTTATTGTTTATACAGTTGTCAAGGCTGGTCTGTTACAGAGCCATTGAGAGAGATCACTCGTGATCGTTATTGTCGTGCTCCGGTAGTATAATGGTTATTACGGTTGGGCGAAGTCTACCAAAACGTCATCAGATGATGTCTACAGTGAAACGTTGCGATGGACGACGACATTGGAGGGTTGCGTTTGAGCGTTTAGCTCTGTTAATGCGGCGTGCGTCTGGAGAAAGGGAGAATGTGCACGGAGCTGAAATGGCTTGAATGAAGCACACTTGACTTCGTCATCAACATCAGGCATCTATCGGCCCAACCCTAATGGTCATATGATAGGGGCTTGTCTTAAAACTTTGAGCGGTCTTCAGTCATTTCTGACCGGAAAACTTTTCGTTTTGAATTGTTAAAAATCACAGCTTCATCGGAATGGTACGAAACTTGGTGACTTTTATTACACTTGGAATGTGAACACACACACAAAAAAATTGAGGGCAACCATAGGAAATGAATGGGAAACTACAAATTGAAACTACCAATCTACAAATTGGCCACAATACTGAAAAAAGTACACAGCATTGACGGAATGACACTCTGAAACATCAAGAATATGATATAGACATATCCACTCACTCTCACACACACACACACACACACACACACACACACACACACACACACACACACACACACACACACACACTATGAACCACTGTCTGTAACAGAGCAAAGTTTTGAGAATATGTGAAATCTATTCAATAATTCAATAATAATTCAGAAAAAGCACACAGCAGTGAAGGGGTGACACTCTAAAACATCAAGACTGTGAAATAAACACACCCATCCCAACCCCCCATACTGCATCAATTGAATAATAAAAAATAAAAAAAGGAATTTAAAACGTGTATCATTTTCTATGGGAAAAATGAATATTAGTTATTGCATAAATATTCATTAGTACCACAAAACACTCTCAAAAATAAATTAAAAAAAGAAAATATAGTATTGAACAAAAATGTATTAGAATGATTTTACTGAAAAAATAAGAAGTTACGTTTTAGGGGTCTGGTCACTTTTGACCGCTAAGACCACCAGTGTGATTCCCAGGTAAGGACCGCACAAGAGTCTGCAGTGTTTACAAAAGTCTCCTTTTTCAAGGGTCTAAACTCCAGAGCAGTGCGGACGGCAGGCATAACCATAGCAAAATTTATGCGATTTCAAACGAAAATGCAGTACCTTTTAGAGTATAGTTTGACTGCAGGATATCTCTTGAAATGTAATTTCAACTGGCTGAAAGAGGAAATATAGCTATAACACTTCTCACCCAACTCATACACATGCATTACATACAAAGAAAGAGAGAGCTCTGAAGAACTTTGCACTGAGACACACTGAAAGATGAAGTCCAGCAATAGTAGTAGTGTGTGACCTCAATGCTAAGGATATAACCTCAAGAAGACCACACAAACACAGAGAGTGCCAACAGCTTTTGGTAGCTCACAGCTTGAGTCCTTCTGACAGCAGAGTTAACATATAGACAGGAGTTTGAGAAAATGCCACTTCCTGTTACAATACAGCAGCAGAGCACAGAGGAAGCGAACAGCTCATTATTCCACAGCAGATTTCAAAATCCATCTTTGGACACAGAGAACCATTGAGTGATTTAGAGCCACTGCACGCTGCTAAGGTCACATTTTATGATCAACCAGTTCCATTTATGTCCTATTAAATATCATTACATGCTTTATGTAGAAGCTAAAAATGGAGGCGAAGTTATAAAGTCACTGACATTTGGCTGATTTAAAGACAATATGGAATGACATTCACAACACATTTTACATTATGGCATTATTTTACAGTAGATGTTTCACCAGTGACTGAGTTCTCAACAGTGTGTAATGGACATTTTTTCCGGTCTGTTGCCAAGGAGATCTAGGCATTTACTGCCCATTTTAATTAAACATTATTTAAAAAAATATTGTGACATTATGCTGATGAATTGTCTACATTTTAGTGTACATTAATGTACAATTAATGTGTACAATTGTGTATTGTAGTACATTATGCTAATGAATTGTGAACTGTAGTTCCAGGCACATTTATTAGATAATAACTAAGAGTCAAAAGTAGGTTTGTCCCCTGGTTTCCATTCCCAGTGAGCCTGAGAATGGAAAGAGTTTTCCAGATCCACTTTATATTAGGTGGCCTTAATTACTATGTACTTACATTTAAATTAATAATTTTATACAATGTGTACATACATGTTTTTACATTGTATTTACATTTAAAAAACGACCTGCATGTAATTACATCTGTAATTAATTTCTGTAGTAACATTTATAATTACACTGTTGACACTTCCCTAACCCTTAAACTTACCCATACCACCACACCTGTCCCTAACTTTACCCGTATCCCACCTCAATATCAGCAACAGTGTTTTGCAATACAATATGAACACAATTAGTACATTGTACTTATTTTTAAAGTACATAGTAGATAACTAATATAAAGTGGGACCAGTTTTCCTTTCACATATCCGTCTACTATGACACATGTTCAAGTTTGCCAAGTTCCTTCTCAGAGAAAGAGAAAGAGAAAGCCAAGAGTTCTCTGTGCAGAGTGCTATTGACATTCCTTGGTCTCACCAGGGCCCCTCACACTATATTTTATTGATATACCAGGAAGAGAATATAGATCAGTGGATCATGCACCATAAAAGCCTTTAACAAACTGTCTTGAGAAACCTTTCTTTCTAAAGTTCTGAGCTGAAAACTTCCTTTGTAGGTTTCACAATAGTGTATTCTAAATATGGAGTGTCCTTAGTTTGGACTAAGTGTCCCTGTGGCACACCGAGTCAATACAATATATTTCAGAGCCTCTTCGTTTCCATTATAGTCTTAATCTGAGTGTTTGCCTGGACAAACAGACTGAGCAAATGCCTCAAAGGAGGAGAGACAAAGAGGGAGAAAATCAAATATTTGTTAATCAGCAAACTTGAAACATGCAGATTAATATTTCCATCAGCCCCAGAGGCCCGCTGCCTTTTCTCTTCCTCTGAATCACACTCTCTCTGGTTCATTCTCTACCTCAGCTTCAAAAACCGGTCTGTTGAAAGGAGAAAGCAGAATAGATAAAACGCACAATATGCAGTTTTGAGCATACCCAGAAACCTTTTCTATTTTATCTCTTTGCTCTGCTAGGGGGGAAATTGCAGCACTGGGACCAGGAGGTGAGTTATAGTGATGAGGATTTGAGCAATACAGCAATAAATCTTCGACATGTTGTGCGGTACTAAATGTGCGGACTATGGTCTATAATGATACACTATGCAGTTATGTGTGCATGGGCTCATAAAGATGACTGTAGAAAATGTCATGGAGGACCTCTAGAAACCAGAAAACCAGAAAACCGACACCAGCGATTTACAAACTACAGAAATCGAGGTCAGTGCACTCGCTTCCATTAACAGCAAACTGGATTTACTGGTTACGCTACAAAATGAAATAAAAGAACTTCGATCAAGCCTGGAATTTGCATACACACATATTGAAAAACTAGAACAATCTAATAACTCCCAAACCAATGTGGAATCACTCACCAAAAAGATGGACGCGGTCATAAAAGAAAAAAAATAATGAAAGAAACCATTCTGGACATTCAAACTAGAAGCATGCGAGACAACCTGATTTTTTTTCTGGCATTCCTGAACATCCGTCTGATGATCCCGAGGCATCTATCAGAGACTTCATGAAAACTCAACTCAAACTCCCACCGGACACTATAAACCAAATCACCTTTCACAGAGTTCATCATCTCGGAGCACGTTCAAATAAAGCTCCTCGACCGATCATCGGCAAACTGGAACATTACAAACACAAAGAACTCATCAAAAGCAAAGGAAAAGAACTGAAAGGCACCAACTACGGATTAAACGAGCGAATATAGTTGCGGAAAAACTTTACATCGAAAGGGAGCTCTACCATGACTCCAACATTACTCCATGGCTCTTTTAATTTACCATGTAACATCGAACAATCAGTGACTGTTATATTACATATGGATACGATGCACCACCCTCTCCCCGTTCTTTAACGCATATACGTGGACCTTAATCCACCAACTCTTATGTATCTGTTTACTTCATATCACCTTGTCATACTGTACTTGTTTATATGCAGTATCTACACGCCCCACTTATACTTTACACTTAGACATATTCATAAACACACCATCCATATCCAAGATCACTGTATGATCAATGGGTTTCTCTCTCTCTCTCTCTCTCTCTCTCTCTCTCTCTCTCTCTCTCTCTCTCTCTCTCTCTCTCTCTCTCTCTCTCTCTCTCTCTCTCTCCCTCTCGTAATTATTAGGGGTTCAAGCCTGAAAGGCTGAAACCCTATTGTAATTGTTAATTTTCCCATGATGCATCATTCTCCATCTAAAACTGATCGGGCAGACCAAACCGTAAGTCGTAGAGACATGAAACTTTCAGGGCTGGTAGTACTCACAACGACTACCAGCGTCATTGAGGCACGCCCCGACCGGCCTGACGGGGGCGCTACAGCAAGCAAAAGTACAAAATGGCTCATAACTCCTAAACCGTTAGGCGTGGGCTCAAGTGTCTTATATCCTTGGAATACTTGGCTCAAGGCGGACAGCATTGGATTGGCTTTTTTTGCACATAGCACTGGTGCTATAGAGGTTGAACGTTTTGTAGCACAGCCCACAAAATTGTAGCACATGTATAAAACGTCTGTTACCATGTCTGAAAAATGCAAATAAAGTGCTATACAATACAAATATTTAAGAATAAAAATAATAATAACAATTATTATTATTATTATTATTATTATATTTTAAAGAAAACATAAATCATTAGTTCAATTTCAATTCAACAGGTCTTATTAGGCATACTAGAAACTTTCAGACAAGGGTGTTGAGGCAACTTGGAGCTAGACTCTGCAGGACAGCGGCCCTCGAGGACCGACTTTGGACACCGCTGGTCTATAACCTCAAAATTAAGTGAGATATTTATAACAAATTTGACACACATATGTATGGACACACTCTGAGGACACTTTAAAAAGTAGTGGAGATTGGGCAAGACGTGGTGCTATAACTGCCAAAAAACTCTGCCAAAAAAGTATTCCTTGGTAAATTGACTGTAAATTATCTTTTTTCATCTATGATCTAAGTTTATTTATTTCTTTGGATCCCCATTAGCCAATACCTAGGCAGTGGTTACTCTTCCTGAGGTCCCAACAAGTAAAAAAATACACTGTCCGTGACTGTCCGTGCACATTTTAAAACAAGAGGAACTTTATTGGTAAAATAGAAAATTGTAATGGTCAACTTCCTTGAGGTACACCACATTGCAACTCTTTCACAACTGAAAACGTCTCGGTTACGTATGTAACCCTCGTTCCCTGAGGAGGGAACGGAGACGTACGTTAGTGACTAACGAATGGGGGTTTCGCTTAGAAGCCAATTATCTTCGAGAATTCAACAGCGCCCAATGGCAGTGCCAATGCCATGGGCATGCGGAATTTGCATGCGTAACTCCGCCCCACCTCGTGGGTATATAAGGAAGTACGCTGGCAACATCGCATTATGTTACTGCTGCAGGAGCCAAGACTGAACTCCGCGTTCCAGCAGCACGGCTGACGTGGCAGAGGAAACGTACGTCTCCGTTCCCTCCTCAGGGAACGAGGGTTACATACGTAACCGAGACGTTCCCTTTCGTTCAGTCACTACGACGTACGTTAGTGACTAACGAATGGGGGTTCCAATACAACAACGCCACTCAGCCGTCATCCAGTGCCCTGCGTAAGTGAGAGTACCCTGTCGTAAGACTAGTACGGACGAAGGACTCCCACTTATCACAGGAATACCAAGGTACACTGGGAAGCATATCCCAGTGAGGGAATGCCAAGATGCCTACCCGTGGGGAGGACTTAAGAATACACATATGACCCGCTAAGGGCTGCATATTGAAGATCTCTAGGGTACCAGCCGAAGGTGGATTTTTAACCCTAGGGGTGGCAGGGACTTGCCGAGGGAAAGACACCTGCTCGCTGAGGAGGCTTACGGTGGGAATACTCGTGTGGGGGTCGCCGGAGGGGAACCATGCACACGGAGCACCTGGCCGGACATGAGGGTCTGGGCTCGAAAGGGCAGACTGAACTGATGTCGGCGTAAGCAGTGCTGGAGGAGCTCAGGGCTCTCGGGGAGCTCACCTGAGGAAAATATCGCACGTATCCAGTCCTTGGAGTGGAATGGCGAGCAAGCGAAGACACCTGAGCCTGGCCCATTACCGGCCACCCGTAGGGGCGAGTACATAGTTGGACACTGGCTCCACTCGGAGATTGTAGAATCTGGCGAATGTGTTTGGTGTCGCCCAGCCTGCAGCTCTGCAGATGTCTGTTAGCGAGGCACCATGCGCTAAAGCCCAAGAGGAGGCCACACTCCGGGTGGAGTGTGCCCTGACCCCAAGGGGACATGGTCGACCTTGCTGCTGGTAAGCCAAAACAATGGTGTCCACTATCCAGTGAGACAACCTCTGCTTTGAGAGAGCACTTCCCTTCCGCTCTCCACCATAACAGACAAAGAGCTGGTCTGAGGTCCTGAAACATCGCGTACTGTCTACATAGGCGCGGAGAGCGCGTACTGGACAGAGCAATGCCAAGGCTGGGTCTGCCTCCTCCAAAGGCAGCGCTTGCAGGTTCACCACCTGGTCTCGGAACGGAGTGGTAGGAACCTTGGGCACATATCCGGGCCGGGGTCTCAGGATCACGTGAGAGTTAGCCGGCCCGAACTCTAGGCACGCTTCGTCAACCGAAAATGCTCGCAGGTCCCCGACCCTCTTAAGCGAGGCCAATGGGGTCAGCAGAGCAGTCTTCATAGACAAGAATTTAATCTCGGCTGACCGCAAAGGCTCAAATGGAGGCCTCTGCAGAGCACTTAAGACTACTGAGAGGTCCCAAGAGGGTACGAGAGGAGAGCGAGGAGGATTCAGTCTCCTCGCCCCCCTCAGGAACCTGATGATCAGGACTTACCTTTTTGTCCCCCAGGAGATCGTGGTAGGCAGATATTGCGGCCACATACACCTTAAGGGTGGAAGGAGACAGCCTTCGTTCCACCCCCTCCTGGAGAAATGATAGCACAGACCCGATCGGGCATTTCCAGGGGTCTTCTTGGCGGGAAGAGCACCATGTGACGAAGAGGTTCCACTTCACAGTACCCGTGCAAGAAGGCTCACTGGGGGAAACGCATATTTGCGTAGCCCTGACGGCCAGCTGTGCGCCAGTGCATCCGTGCCGAGGGTGCCCTCGGTCAGAGAATAATACAGGGAGCAATGGGAAGAGTCCTGGGAGGCAAACAGGTCTACCTGTGCGTCGCCAAACCGTTCCCATATATGCTGAACCGTCTGGGGATGGAGTCTCCACTCTCCGGGGAGGGGCTGAATCCGTGACAGCTCGTCGGCTGCACAGTTCAACTCTCCCGGGATGTGGACAGCACGAAGGGACCTCAGGTGCTTCTGACTCCATAGAATGAGATGGCGGGCGAGTTGAGACATACGGCGGGAGCGTAGACCGCCCTGGTGGTTGATGTACGCTACTACGGCCGTGTTGTCTGTCCTGACTAGTACATGTTGACCCCTCAGCAACGCTAGGAAGCGGTGCAGGGCGAACCGTACTGCCAGTAACTCGAGGCAATTGACATGCAGAAGGCGCTGGGGTCCTGTCCAGGAGCCCGCGAATGCTTGTCCATTGCACATGGCACCCCACCCGGTGGATGACGCATCTGTTGATACAACAGTATGCTGGGAAACTCGTTCTAAGGACACTCCGGTCCGTAGAAACTTGAGGTTCGCCCACGGGGTGAGAGTCTGTAAGCAGGCCCGAGTCACTTGTACCCGGAGCGTGCCAGACCGCCATGCCCATCTCGGGACTCGATCGCGTAGCCAGTGCTGAAGCGGTCTCATATGAAGCAATCCGAGCGGTGTCACCGCGGCTGCAGATGCCATATGCCCCAGGAGCCTCTGAAATAGTTTCAGTGGAACCGCATTCTTGCCCTCGAGTTGACGAAGGGAAGTCAGCAGAGACTGCGCGCGCTCGCTCGAAAGCTGCGCGCACATGGCGACCGAGTCGATATCCATACCGAGAAAAGAGATCCTCTGCACGGGGCAAAGTTTGCTCTTCTCCCAGTTGACCCGAAGGCCCAGACGGGCTAGGTGATGGAGCACCTGATCTCTGTGTCCGCAAACCTGCTCCCGAGAGTGACCCAGTATGAGCCAGTCGTCGAGGTAATTCAGGATGCGAACCCCGTGCTGCCGAAGGGGCGCAAGGGCTGCCTCGGCAATCTTCGTAATGACGCGAGGGGACAGAGATAGCCCGAATGGTAGAACTGCGTACTGATATGCCCGCCCCTCGAAAGCAAACCGTAGGAACGGTCTGTGTCGAGGTAGAATGGAGACATGGAAGTAGGCGTCCTTCAGGTCGATCGCTGCAAACCAATCGTCTGGACGAACGCATTCGAAAAGGCGTTTCGCTGTCAACATCTTGAACGGAAACCGGTGAAGGTAACGGTTCAAGACGCGCAGGTCCAGGATTGGCCGTAGCCCACCGGTCTTTTTGGGTACGATGAAGTACGGGCTGTAAAACCCGGAGTTCATCTCGGCTGGAGGGACAGGTTCGATCGCACCCTTCGCCAGTAGGGTGGCAATCTCCGCTCGCATGACGGGGACATTGGCCCCGATCATAGTGGAGCGGACTCCCCGGAAGCAGGGAGGAACCTGCGCGAACTGAATCGCGTAGCCACGCCTGATGGTCCGCGCGACCCAGCGGGACAGCCCTGGAAGCTGAAGCCAGACTCCCAGAAACTGCGCCAGCGGGGTCATTCGGAGCACAGACGTACCCGGTGTGGGCTTGCAGCGATGCAGCGTCACCGGCCCGGACATGGGAGGCTGAGGGGCGTCCCGGTGCGGGGGCACGGTTGACTGCTGCGTCCTGACAGAGGAGACCAGGGAAGGACGCACGTTCCACTGGGGTCTGCTCTGCCAGGAGGCTGGCGACAGAGTGGGATGCGAGTGGCGGGACCCGTGGGTGGCGCGCACTGTCATCGCCGGACTCTGTGGGCTCAGGGATGGGAGTGTTAATTCTTTCTTTGACCAAATTAGGGTGCTGCTGACCCGTGGGCCAGCAGCTGAACAAAGGATTCTCCCCCGGCCCTCCACCGGGGGAAGGAGTGGTCCTGCTACCATCTCCTCGAAAGAATTTCCCATCCCTGAGCCGTCCGTCTCAGGAGCGTCGCTTGGCCTGACGTTTAGCGGGGCGCGGGGCGGCCTGATGGGACTTGGACGCCTTCCTACGGCTTCCTCCGCGACCCGGCCCGGGTGAAGGCTGCTGCTTGGACCGGGTGGGAGGGGCGGGAGCCTTAGGAGGGCGTCCTCGGCGTGGAGCAGACTGAGGCGACTGTGCCGGCGGCTGGGTGGAGGCAGCAGCTGGCCGCCGGGGCAGTACGTGTTTTATAGCCTCAGTCTGCTTCTGGGCGATTGAGAACTGTTGGGCAAAGTCCTCAACCGCCCCGCCGAAGAGGCCGGCCTGGGATATGGGGGCATCGAGGAACCGGGTTCGCTCGGTGTCCCGCATATCTGCCAGGTTCAGCCACAGGTGACGCTCCTGGACCACGTTTGTGGACATCACTTGACCCAGGAAGCGTGCGGTCACCTTCGTCGCCCGGAGAGCGAGGTCGGTGGTGGCACGCAGCTCATTTAAGAGCCCCGGATCAACTCCACCCTCGTGCATGTCCTTGAGGACCCTGGCCTGGTAGACCTGTAGGATCGCCATGGCATGCAAAGAAGCGGCGGCCTGCCCCGCGTCTCTGTGCGATTTCGCCACCAAGGTTAATGTGAATCGACAGGCTTTGGAGGGGTGCTTTGGATCGCCGCGCCAAGTTGAAGCGCTCTGAGGACACAGTTGCATCGCAACAGAACGCTCAACTGGGGGGACCCCAGTGTACCCTTTAGCCGCCGCCCCATCGAGGGCGGAGGAAGTCGCTGACCGGTCACGGGAAGACAACAGGGACTTCCAGGACCGCGCGAGTTCCTCATGCAGCTCGGGAAAGAAAGGTATTGGGGGCGGGGACTGACGGTTGTCAGCGCGGGCTCCCAAAAACCAATCATCGAGCCTTGAGCGTTCGGGACAGGGCGGAGGGTTCCACTCTATCCCTAAGCTCGCGGCTGCCCGAGACAGCATGGCTGTCAGCTCTGGGTCCGACTCGGGCAATGCTGGAACGCCCGAAGGCGGCAACACAGCCGAGTCATCATCCTCAGAGGACTCGAGCACACCTTGTGATGCGGTGACCGACATCGCATCCTCCTCTGGAGCGCCAAACGAGATGCGCGGGGGGGCCGAAGCAGGCCCCGCGATCTGCGTCTGAACACTCGCGGGTTGCAGTGTGCAAGACGGGGGTGTGGCCCGAGGCATGAGCGTCGGGGCTTTGTTCCACACCGTAACCGTCAAGTCACCCTGACCACCAGCCGAAGTACTGGGCCTCGGGGACTCAGTAGATCGGGGTGTGGTAGAGGGGACTCTCACTTCTTTACGAAGGTCATGGAGTCTTGACCGCAACACAGCGATGGTCATATTCCCGCAGTGGGAACATGACTCATCCACAAACGCTGCCTGGGCATGCTGAAAGCCCAAACATACCAGACAGTGTTTGTGCCCATCAGAAGAGGAAAGCAACCGGCCACACCCAGAAGTACACGGACGAGACATCCTGAAAAGGACGCGTCACGTGCAAGCTCTTTTAGGAGAGGAAAGCCTCGCAGAGAACGCCGAAGCGCCCAGCGACCACACACCAGCTGTCAGACGGACCACTGCGCAGATCAGCAGGCAGGCAGTATGATGATCACTGGAACGCGCCGTAACACCAACGCCTCTGGAAAGCTGCTCGTCTCAAAGCTTTGTCGAAGACTCAGGATCAGGCTTGAAGGAGTGAAGAGATACTCTTGGCTCCAAAGCAGAAACATAATGCGATGTTGCCAGCGTACTTCCTTATATACCCACGAGGTGGGGCGGAGTTACGCATGCAAATTCCGCATGCCCATGGCATTGGCACTGCCATTGGGCGCTGTTGAATTCTCGAAGATAATTGGCTTCTAAGCGAAACCCCCATTCGTTAGTCACTAACGTTCGTCGTAGTGACTGAACGAAAGGGAACTTCCAATATAATACCCTATTAAACAGATAACTTTCAAATCAATGCACAGTATGAAAAGTAATTGTGAAATAAAATATAACAATACTGCTCCTAATTTATTTTCCTCAATCTGTGCTAAGCAATCATCTGTCATCTGTGTTAATGCTGTTCGTGTTGAGGTCCCTCTCAATGTGCATGCTGAAAATTACTAAAGACATTTGCTCACAAACTATTGTTTCCAACACTTTGCTAAGAACCATTAGCAAACTTATTGATCATATTTACGTTCACTTATTTTAAAGCAACATAAAACATTATTTTCTTTTTCCTATTAATTTTCATTACTTAAATTCGTAATTTGCAATTGACCTCCCATTCCTCCTTCCTCCCAGTTCTGTTGGCTGTACCCTTTGAATCTCTTTTATGATCGTTTATAAGTTACTTTTGGTTTTCGAAGTGGTTATATGCTTGCTAAATAAAACATAATATATTTTTATGCATATGTGCTTAAAATCCTTAAACTGCTTGAACCCCGATAAATGCTGCTTGCAGCTTTAATTATTATTATTATTATCATTATCACTTCTTTCTAGACATTTAAACAACAATCATGCAAACACTTACAATGGTATCATGGAATGTGCGGGGCTTCCGGACCCAGGCAAAAAGGACTAAAATAATTAATCATCTAATGAAATTGAGGGCAGATATACAATTTCTACAGGAAACACACTTATCAAAATCAGAACTTGGAACTCTTACATTTAATCAATTTGAATACATATTCTCATCACCATACAATACTAAACAACGAGGAGTTTCAATATTAATCAAGAAAAATATCCCACTAATACTTAACACATCTGTTATTGATCCAGAAGGGATATTTATCATCATCAATGTATCTATTAACCATATAACATACACACTAGCTAATATCTATGGACCAAACAATGATGACCCATCTTTCTTTCATATTTTTTTCTCACTATTATCTGACACAAATAATATTATTATCGCTGGAGACTTTAATACTGTTATTAACGCAAAAATGGACCGATCAATACATCAATACGGTCCAATACAACAAGAACACGGCAATCTACAGAAACAATAAAACAATATATGACTACCTTTGGACTTGGCGATAGTTGGAGAATGAATAATCCCTCCCTCACTCAGAAAATATACTTATTTTTCTCCTTTTCACCATCTTTTTCTCGAATTGACCTTTTTCTTATCAGTAATTCACTAACCCAACATGTAACAGAAACGTCTCGGTTACGGATGTACGTTAGTGACTAACATATGGAAAACTCTAGGGTACCAGCCGAAGGTGGATTTTTAACCCCATGGAAGGCAGGGCCTTGCCAAGGGAAAGACACCTGCTCACTGCGGAGGCTTACGGTGGAAATACATGTGTGGGGGTCGCCGGAGGGGAACCATGCACACGGGGCACCTGGCCGGACACGAGGGTCTGGGCTCGTTAGAGGGCAGGCACACAGGTATCGGCGTAAGCAGTGCTGGGGGGACTCAGGGCTCTCGGGGAAAATATCGCACGTACCCAGTCTGTGGAGAGGAATGGCGAGTAAGCGAAGACACCTGAGTCTGGTACATTACCGGCCCCTCGGGGAGGTGGGTACATAGTCGGACACTGGCTCCACTCGGAGATTATAGAATCTGGCGAATGTGTTCGATGTCGCCCAGCCTGCAGCTCTGCAGATGTCTTTTAGCGAGGCGCCATGCGCTAAAGCCCAAGAGGAGGCCACACTCCGAGTGGAGTGTGCCCTAACCCCAAGGGGACATGGTCGACCTTGCTGATAGTAAGCCAAAACAATGGTGTCCACTATCCAGTGAGACAGCCTTTGCTTTGAGAGAGCTCTTCCCTTCCGCTCTCCACCATAACAGACAAAGAGCTGGTCAGAGGTCCTGAAACATTGCGTCCTGTCTACGTAAGCGCGAAGGGCGCGCACTGGACAGAGCAATGCCAAGGCTGGGTCTGCCTCCTCCCTGGGCAGTGCTTGCAGGTTCACCACCTGGTCTTTGAATGGAGTGGTGGGAACCTTGGGCACATATCCAGGCCGGGGTCTCAGGATCACGTGAGAGTAGGCCGGCTCAAATTCCTGGAACGCTTCGTCAACCGAAAATGCCTGCAGGTCCCAGACCCTCTTGAAGGAGGCCAATGCAGTCATGATCGCTGTCTTCTTTGACTGCAAAGGCTCAAAGGGAGGCCTCTGCAGAGCATCTAAAACTACTGAGAGGTCCCAAGAGTGACCGAGAGGAGAGCGAGGAGGATTCAGTCTCTTCGCCCCCCTCATGCTGACTTACCTTTTTGTTCTCCAAGAGATCATGGTGGGCAGATATGGCGGCCACATAAGCTTTAAGGGTGGAGGGAGACAGCCTTCGCTCCAACCCCTCTTGGAGGAACGAGAGCACAGACCCGATCAGGCATTTCCAGGGGTCTTCTTGGCGAGAAGAGCACCAGGTGATGAAGAGGTTCCACTTCAATGCATAGGCATGCCGAGTGGACTCTGCCCTAGCGGAAGTGATGGTAGCGACCCCAGCAGGTGGCAGGCTACTCAAGCCTGCCGTGTCCCATCCAGGAGCCACATGTGGAGGTTCCACAGATCGGGATGCGGGTGCCATAGGGTGCCCCGTCGAGCGTGCCCTCGGTCAGGGAATAGAACAGGCTGCAGTGGGAAGAGTTGTGGGAGGCAAACAGATCTACCTACCCTGAACTGTTCCCAAATCAGCTGGACCGTCTGGGGATGGAGTCTCCATTCTCCCTGAGACCGTGAGAGCTCGTCGGCTGCATGGTTCAGGACTTCCGGAATATGAACAGCACGAAGGGACCTCAGGCACTTCTGACTCCATAGAATGAGATGGCGGGCGAGTTGAGACATACAGCGGGAGCATAGACTGCCCTGGTGGTTGATGTACGCTACAACGGCCGTGTTGTCTGTCCTGACTAGCACATGTTGACCCTTCAGCAACGCTCGGAAGCGATGCAGGGCGAACCGTACTGCCAGCAACTCGAGGCAATTGACATGCAGGAGGCGCTGGGGTCATGTCCAGGAGCCCGCGGCTGCTTGTCCATTGCAAATGGCACCCCAGCCCGTGGCAGAGGCATCCTTCGATACGACAACATGCCTGGAAACTCGTTCTAAGGGCACACCGGCCCGTAGAAAACTGAGGTTCGACCACGGGGTGAGAGTCTGTAAGCAGGCCCGAGTCACTTGTACCTGGAGCGGGCCAGACTGCCATGCCCATCTCGGGACTCGGTCGCGAAGCCAATGCTGAAACAGTCTCATATGAAGCAATCCGAGCGGCATCACCGCGGCTGCAGATGCCATATGCCCCAGGAGCCTCTGAAAAAATGGATTTCAGTGAAAAAAAAAATTTCAGTGGAACCGCACTTTTGCTCTCGATTTGATGGAGGCAAGTCAGCAGAGACTGCGCGCGCTCGCTCGAAAGCTGTGCGCACATGGCGACCGATGTCCATACCGAGAAAAGAGATCCTCTGCGCTGGGCAGAGTTTGCTCTTTTCCCAGTTGACCCGAAGGCCCAGACGGGCTAGGTGTTGGAGCACCCGATCTCTGTGTTCGCAAACCTGCGCTCGAGAGTGGCCCTGTATGAGCCAGTCGTCGAGGTAATTCAGGATGCGAACCCCGTGCTGCCGAAGGGGCGCAAGGGCTGCCTCGACAATCTTTGTGAAGACGCGAGGGGACAGAGATAGCCCGAATGGGAGGACCGCGTACTGATATGCCCGCCCCTCGAAAGCAAACCGTAGGAACGTGGAGACATGAAAGTACCAGCGGGGTCATTCGGAGCACAGACGTACCCAGGGTGGGGCAGCGAGGCAGCGTTACCGGCCCGGACATGGGAGGATTTTGGGCGTCCCGGTGTGGCTGCACGGTTAACGGCTGCGAAAGTACATGAAAGACATGAAAGTAGGCGTCCTTCAGGTCGATCATGCAAACCAATCGCCCGGACGAACAGTCGTTCGAAAAGGCGTTTCGCAGTCAACATCTTGAACGGAAGCCTGTGCAGGGTTCGGTTCAAGATGCGAAGGTCCAGGATTGGTCGTAACCCACCAGTTTTCTTGGGTACAATGAAGTAAGGGCTGTAGAACCCGACTTCATTTCGGCCAGAGGGACAGGCTCGATTGCACCCTTCGCCAGCAGGGTGGCAACCTCCGCACGCATGACGGGGGCGTTGGCCCCGACCATGGTATGGCGGACTCCCCTATAGCGGGGAGGAGCCTGCGCGAACTGAATCGCGTAGCCGAGGCTGATGGTCCACGCGACCCAGCGGGACAGTCCCGGAAGCTGAAGCCAGGCTCCCAGGAACTGCACCAGCGGGGTCGTTCGGAGCACAGACGTACCCAGGGTGGGGCAGCGAGGCAGCGTTACCGGCCCGGACATGGGAGGATTTTGGGCGTCCCGTGTGGCTGCACGGTTAACGGCTGCGTCCTGACAGAGGAGACCAGGGAAGGACGCGCGTTCCACTGGGGTCTGCTCTGAGAGGAGGCTGGCGACAGAGAGGGATGCGAGTGGCAGGACCCGGGGGTGGCGCACACTGTCATCGCCGGTCTCTGGCTGCTCAGGGATGGGATTAGGGTGCTGCTGACCCGGGGGCCAGCAGCTGAACAAAAGATTCTCCCCCGGCCCTCCACCGGGGGAAGGAGCGGCCCTGCTGCCGTCTCCCGGAAAGAACTGCCCATCCCTGAGCTGTCCGCGTCAGGAGCGCCGCTTGGCCTGAAAAATATCTCTGGAAAAATTGCAAAAAGCTAAGTCACAAGGCGGCCTAGAAGCTCCAAATTTTCATTATTACTTTTTAGCAAACCAGCTACAATATTTATATTTATATAAACCCTGATTTCCAATTGTGCAATAAACCGGTCAATTTTCCATCATGGCAACAAAGGAATTACTCACTTCCATCATTTGTTTCCAAATAACGGATTTGCATCATTTAAAACACTAGTCCAGAGATACGGTCTTGGGGGAGAGCAGTTTCTCCAATATCAACAAATTAAATCTCTAATTAAATCCAAGATCAATATAATAAATAATCCACTTCATCCCTCAAAGCTAATGGAAGACATAATCAAAACGCTATTTACTAATATTTGCACAGACCAATATAAACGTGTAAAGTCAAGAGGTAAAGTTTTGGCTTACATTTTCATTGTAAGGAAAAATAACAGTTTTAACCTCGATTTCTTTTGTGTTTCACAAGGAAAATTTTATTCATGACATGAGGGTGGGGAGATAATGACAGAAATTTTAGTCAGATATATAGTTTTTTAGAAGTTGCATTTACAATCCATGTGGCTTAGAAATCAGAAGGGGAATTTGCAAGGAAGCGATAAGGAGAATAAAAGGGAAATGAAATCTAGAATTCAAACTGCTTTAACCCAGTGCTTCTCGGGACTAAGATGGTGTCCCAGCACAGTATCAAAATTGTTTACTGAACAAAAGTAAACAAAAATGTCACAATATTTATACATTTTAGTTTTTGTTAACATAACAATTAACACTACACAGGTTTGTCTTTATATTTTGAGCATCAGTAATTTATTAATATTATTGTGGTTGACAATAACAATGCAATATATATACCTTTTGCAATTGTACACTAAAAACAAATTCGAAAATTTTCATTTTCACAATTGCTAGCAAATTGTACAATTAATTACAAAGAAACGTCTTGGTTACGTATGTAACCCTTGTTCCCTGAAGGATTGAACGGAGACGTACGTTGGAACTGACCAACGAATTGGGATCTGATCTCAGAGACCAATCTAGTTCTAGTGCGTTAAAAACGAGCCAATGGAGATTGGCATGCGATTCACGCATTCCACGCACTGCCCCGCAGCGCGGGTCTACATAAGGAAGTGGAATGCTTGATCATTGCTTTTTTCTGCGGAGCAGCCGAACTAGTGACTCGGCCCCCTAGCGGAAGCGCAGCACCTGGCGACGGGACGTACGTCTCCATTCCCTTCTTCAGGGAACGAGGGTTACATACGTAACCGAGACGTTCCCTTTCAGTCGGTCACGTTCGACATACGTCGGAACTGACCGACGAATTGGGATCCCTACCAAAACACCAGGGTGCTGGCCCTTCCAGCATCCTGCTTGAGCGCACTGGACCGTCTTAGATGGTACGGAAGTCAGGGCTCCAAGCAGGGAGGTCAGTCACTGCTGTTTCTGCAAGACCCACCCAGTGTGACTATTGGATAATGCTGGGAACCGTGCCCGTCTCGGGAGATGGTACGCTGCGGAGCCACGTCCTTCAGTGGAAGGATTGGTGGCAGAATACACATAAGGACTAACCTGGTAGGGTTGTGCAACATATGGCAGTCTCTGGGGTGGTTCCAGCCTGGTTCCAGGGGGGAAAGAACACGCCCAGAGACGACAGAGCGGGCTCTGTCAAGGGAAAGACACAGGGCTAGCCAAGTAGGAAGGCAGGTACCGTGGAAGAATACACATATGGGGTTGTCGTGAAGGAACCGCTACATATGGAACCCAGCCTACACACACGTTTCACAAGCATACGGGTACAGGCCTGGCGTCAGACGACCGCAACGTCTGGCACCGCAGGGGTGATGGAGGAGCTTGACAGGGTTAGCCGTTTCCGGGGAACACAACTGGAGACAATAGACGCACGTATCCGGCCCAGAGGGCGCGAGTAGCATTGCAAGCCGACACTTAGGACGGGCACTTGGCGCTACTGGCCCCTGGGGGCGAGGATGCGGGAAGATACCGGCTCTACACGGAGGCTATAGAATCTAGCGAACGTGTTAGTTGTCGCCCAGCCCGCAGCTCTACATATATCTGTCAGCGAGGCGCCTTGAGCCAGCGCCCAGGAAAAGGCAACACTCTTTGTTGAGTGTGCTTGCAACCCGAACGGGCAAGGCACGTCTTGGGACTGGTAAGCCAAGACGAAAGCATCCACTATCCAGTGGGCTAACCTCTGCTTGGAGACAGCCTTTCCCTTCTGCTGGCCTCCGTAACAGACGAAAAGTTGCTCTGAGGTCCGAAAGCTTTGAGTCCGGTCAACTTAAGCGTGAAGAGTGCGGACGGGACATAACAAAGCCAGGGCTGGGTCTGCCTCCTCCGAAGGCAGCACTTGCAGGTTCACTACCTGGTCCCGGAAGGGAGTGGTAGGAACCTTGGGCATGTATCCAGGCCGGGGTCTCAGGACAACGTGAGAGTTGTCTGGCCCGAATTCTAGGCACGATTCGTTGACCAAAAGTGCAGACAGGCCCCCTACCCTCTTAATGGAAGCCAAAGCTGTCAGAAGCACTGTCTTCATTGACAGGATTTTAAGCTCCACCGACTGCAAAGTCTCAAAGGGAGGGCTCGAAGTGCTCTGAGCACTAGAGCCAAGACCCAAGCGGGTAACGTGTTTGGACGAGGAGGATTTAGCCTCCTCGCACCTCTGAGGAACCTGATGATTAGGTCGTGCTACCCCAAGGACTTACCTTCGACTGCATCGTGATACGCCGCTATTGCTGCGACGTACACTTTGAGGGTGGAGGGAGACAGCCTTCGCTTCAGCCCATCTTGCAGGAAAGAAAGCACGACACTAAACGAACACCTTCGGGGGTCTTCCCGGTGGGAAGAGCACCATTCAACGAACAGGTTCCACTTCAAAGCGTAGAGGCGCCTCATAGAGGGGGCTCTAGCAGAAGAGATGGTGTCCACCACTGTCTGTGGTAGACCACCTACTACCTCCGCGTCCTGTCTAGGGACCAGACATGGAGTTTCCAGAGGTCTGGACGCGGGTGCCATAGAGTGCCCCGTCCCTGAGAAAGAAGGTCCCTCCTCAGGGGAATCGGCCAAGGAGGGGCTGACGCGAGGAGAGTTAGTTTTGGGAACCAGGTCTGGTTGGGCCAGTAGGGCACAACTAACAAGACCTGCTCCTTGTCCTCCCTGACCTTGCACAGAGTCTGTGCAAGAAGGCTCACTGGGCGAAACGCATATTTACGCAGCCGTGCCGAGGGTGCCCCCGGTCAGGGAATAGTACCACTGGCAATGGGTCTGGAGAGGCAAACAGGTCTACGTGTGCGGCTCCGAAGAGGTCCCATATCAGCTGGACCGCCTGGGGATGGAGTCGCCACTCTCCCGGAGGTGCAGGCTGCCATGAGAGCTCGTCGGCTGTCCGGTTGAGCGCACCTGGGACATAAATGGCACGAAGCGACCTCAGATGCTTCTGACTCCAAAGGAGGAGGTGGCGGGCGAGTTGGAACATGCAACGGGAGCATAGACCACCCTGACGGTTGATGTACGCAACAGCTGCAGTGTTGTCCGTTCGGACCAGTACATGCTTGCCACGTAGTGGCCCCTTGAGTGCCAAGTGTACAGCTAACAACTCGAGGCAATTGATATGCCAATGCAATTGAGGTCCCGTCCACAGACCTGAAACTGCATGCCCGTTGTACGTGGCCCCCCAGCCCATGGAGGAGGCATCCGTGAAGAGCACAGCATGCCTGGACACTTGTTTTAGGGGCACCCCGCCCCGGAGAAATGAAGCGTCGGACCACGGGCTGAAAATTGGGCGGCAGTAAGGAGTCACTGGGACTCGGTACTGGCCGCTCTGCCACGCCACACCTCGGGACTCGGCCATGGAGCCAGTGTTGAAGCGGTCTCATATGGAGCAATCCAAGCGTTGTTACCGCGGCTGCAGATGCCATATGCCCCAGAAGCCTCTGAAAAAGTTTCAGTGGGACCGCTGTCCTGCCTTTGAATGAATTCAAGCAGTTCAACACCGACTGGACCCGCTCTTACGTGAGGCGCGCAGTCTGGCTGACCGAATCCAGCTCCATACCGAGATAAGAGATCCTCTGTGTGGACAGAGTTTGCTCTTCTCTCCGTTGACCCGAAGGCCCAACAGGCTGAGGTGACTGAGCACCATGTCCCTGTGTTCGCACAACTGCTCCCGAGACAAGTATGGGCAAGTATGAGCCAGTCGTCGAGATAGTTGAGGATGCGAACGCCGCGTTCTCTGAGCGGAACAATGGCTGCCTCTGCGCTTTTCATGACGACGCGAGGCGACAGGGACAGCACGAATGGCAGGACTTTGTACTTATATGCATTCCCCCCGAACGCAAAGCATAGGAACGGTCTGTTTCGAGGAAGGATAGAGACATGAAAGTACGCATCCTTCTGGTCGATCGCTGCGAACCAATCTTGGGGACGGATGCATTTGAAAATGCATTTCTGCGTTAGCTTGTGCAGGGCCAATTCAGGATACGCAGGTCCAAGATTGGCTGTAACCCACCACCTTTCTTGGGTACAATGAAGTAGGGGCTGTAGAACCCCACCTTCATATCGGCTGGAGGAACCGGCTCGACAGTCCTTCGCTAGTAGGACATCGATCTCTGACCGCAAGACCTGAGCATCGCTGCTTCGCACGGAGGTGAACTTGGGAGGTACTTGGGAGGCCGGTGAGCAAACTGTATCGCGTAGCCGAGTCTGATGGTACGGATGAGCCAGCGAGACGGTCTGGGGAGCTGTAGCCAAGCCCCCAGAGACCGCACAAGCGGGACCAATGGCACCACAGACGTACCCGGGGTGGGGCAGCGAGGCGGAATAGACAGACCTGACTCGGGAGGCCCGGAGGCGGCCCGGAGTGTTGTCTGAGTATTCCAGGGTGGGGCAGAGTGTGGGTGAGAAGCCCCGGGGGCGTTCTCGGTGCCCACACTGCTGCCCCCTGGCGAGGGGAGGGGAGGAAAGGAGTGGCAAGGCCCGGGGGCGTCGCACACTGCCAACCTGGCCCTCTTGGTGCCCAGGGAGAGAGGAAACTGCTCTGAAAATGTGGGTACCGCTGGAATCTGGAGAGCCAGCAGCAGAGTATGACACCAGTCGGGGCCCCCCGGTAACCCACTCCCTCAGAGCAGCTCCTGTTCTCCCTGGGCTGCCCCTCTCAGGGCCGCTTGCCCTTACGCTTGCTTGTAGACTAGTAAAGCCCTGAGCGGGTTGGGCGCCTCCCTTACGTCCGGCACCCTGCTTCCCAGATGGAGGCTGCTGCCTGGGTTTCGCAGTGGCGGACCCTCGGCGACAAGCAGGCAGAGGCGCTGCGAATTAGGATGTTTTTTTTTTTTTAAACCACCTCTGTCTGCTTCTGGGCCATCGAGAACTGCTGGGCAGAGTTCTCGTCAGCGTCGCCTGACAGACAGGGGCGTTGAGGAACCGAACTTAGTCGGACTCACGCATATCTGCCAGTTTAGCCCCAGGTTCCTGGACCACTAGTGTGGACATCGCCTGACCCAGGGAGTGTGCGGTGACTTCCGTCGCCCGGAGAACGAGGTCCACCACCGCACACAGTTCCTGCATAACCCCTGGGTCGGGACTACCCTCCTGCATACAGGACAGAGGGTAGTGAGAGAGGGAAAAATGTATACAGATTTTGGCCCTTTTGGTGTTCCATATTTTGATACCAAATAGTTCCATACTGCTAATTTTTCCAATGCCCATCCGGGGAAAAAGGCACGGGGGTAGGCACGCGTTGCACTACGGCTCAGCCACCAGGGAAAGCATGGCTGTCAACTCTGAATCTGATTCAGCAAGAGCACACACTAGTCATGGCCTAGTGGTTAGGGAGTTAAACTGATAACCCAAAGGTTGCTGGTTCGATTCCAGAACCGGTGGGAAATGACTGAGGTGCCCTTGAGCAAGGCACCTAACCCCTAATCGCTCCCCGGGCGCCACACAAGGCTGCCCGCTGCTCTGGGTGTTTGTATACACGTTTGCGTAGTGTGTGTGTGTTAACTACTCACTACTCTGCTCCTAATGTTTGTGCATTAACTGGATGGGTTAAATGCAGAGGTCAAATTCCAAGTATGGGTCACCATACTTGGCCGTCACGTGTCACTTTCTTTCTTTCACTTTATAGTGGGAAACTCAGCATCATCATTTCCAGCACATGACAGCCCTCTCTCCGATGCAGCAATTGACATCTGTCCTCTGCCAGAGCCCCAAATGAAACACTAGGTCCCCTTGTTTTTTTAAAAGGACCAGCAATCCCATCTGTAGGCTACCAGCAGGCATGTGAGACAGTGAACGTGGCCGTCAAACTCGACGGCACACGGTGTGCTGAACGCTCAGGCCCTATGAAAAGGCAAGACGAACACCGCACCGACGTGGTCATGTCCTCATGAGAGAACATGAACCACCCACAAACACAGTCTCAAAATGCTTGTGATGCGATAGAGGAGTGGGGGCCCACATAGATGTACCCGGTGGGGAAGCACCACTATAATTAGATTAGATTAGATTAGATTCAACTTTATTGTCATTACACAAGTACAAGTACAAGGCAACGAAATGCAGTTTAGGTCTAACCAGAAGTGCAATAGCAGCAAGTGCAGGATATGCAGGATTATGTTCCAAGATGGCGGCGCGAGTAGATCGCGAGGCTCAGGTTCTCTCCAGATTCTGCAATTTTGAGGTATTTTTCTTGCTCATCTCGGGTCTGTTCATACAGAACAGTTGTGCCTTTACATCGTACACCCGTTGTGAGCTTTTGGATATTGGTTTGCAAATTTCTGACAGTTTTATGGACAATCTTCAACTCCTTCCTGAGATCGCTAGGACGCCCGAGGCGATGCGCTCTACCCGGCCGGGCGGAAGTGCACGCAGGAGGCGGCGTGATCGTAAACAAAGGCGAGGGAAGCGCGGAGGATTGTGTGCTAAGCTAACACTTTCTCCTCATCGGCTCTCTTTACCCAGCATTTTCCTTGCTAATGTACGATCGCTAATGAACAAAATGGAGGAGATTCGACTCAGCATCACACACAGTAAGAAACTTTTGAACTGTAACGTCCTAATCTTCACTGAAACCTGGTTAAACAGCTGAATACCGGACACCGCTATTGAGCTAGCGGGACGCCACACACTCCGGGCAGATAGAACATTAGATGGCTCCGGGAAGAGCAGAGGGGGTGGATTGTGCATTTATATTAACAAAGCTTGGTGCACAAACTCTGCTATTGTTGGGAGTCATTGTTCAGCTAACCTGGAGTTTCTCATGGTTAAATGTAGACCGTTTTATCGACCGCGGGAGTTCACTTCCACCATTATCACTGCAGCCTATATTCCTCCGGATGCTGATGCCAAGCTTGCTATGAAAGAACTTCACACAGCCATCAGTAAACAACAGACTGATCACCCGGAAGCTGCGTTTATTGTTGCAGGTGACTTTAATCACTCAAACTTAAAGTCAGTGCTACCCAAGTTTCACCAGCATGTGTCCTGCCACACCAGAGGAAACAAAACCTTAGACCATGTCTACACAAACATGGCTGGAGCTTACGTTGCAACACCCCTCCCCCACCTGGGACAGTCAGACCACCTCTCTTTGTTTCTAGCACCCAAATATGCACCCCTCATCAACCGTGTGACGCCATCAGTGAAGACCATCAAGGTGTGGCCTGCGGGGGCAGATTCCACACTCCAGGAAAGGTTTCTAAACACAGACTGGAGTATGTTTGCTTCTCAAGCCACCAGTGGCGCTCACACAGACATTGACTCATACACCTCCTCTGTATTGGACCATATCAATACCACCATTGACAGTGTTACAATCCAGAAACAGATCACCACATACCCAAATCAGAAGCCTTGGATGGACAGGGAAGTGCGACTCCTGCTGAAGTCATGCAATACTGCCTTCAGATCAGGTGATGCACAAGCCTACAGCACATCCAGAGCAAACCTGAAGAGGGGCATCAAAAAGGCCAAGCACTGCTACAAGCTAAAGATAGAGGGACACTTTTCCAACTCTGACCCTCGACGCATGTGGCAGGGCATTCAGGCCATCAGTGATTATAAACCCACCCACTCCACCCCCGCAGCCACTGATGTCAACTTCCTGAACGAGCTAAATTACTTTTATGCTCGTTTTGAAAGAGACAACAGAGAAACTGCCACCAAGCTCAAACCCTCAGATGACCACCCACCAATCACACTCTCCTCCACAGATGTCTGCAAGGCACTGAGCCGGATCAGCGTGCACAAGGCTGCTGGACCAGACAACATCCCTGGACGTGTTCTCAGGGCATGTGCGGAGCAGCTCGCTGGGGTTTTTACAGACATTTTCAACATGTCTCTTGCCCAAGCAGCTGTACCGACATGCTTTAAACGCACTTCCATTGTGCCAGTGCCGAAATACTCTAGCCCGAGGTGCCCTAATGACTACCGCCCTGTAGCACTCACACCCATCATTATGAAGTGCTTTGAGCGGCTGGTCCTGGAACACCTAAAGGACTCTCTACCATCCACATTGGACTCACACCAGTTTGCCTACCGCAGCAATAGGAGCACAGAGGATGCAGTTTCCATGGCACTGCACTCTGTGCTCACTCATCTGGACAATAAGAACACTTATGCACGCATGCTGTTTGTTGACTTCAGCTCAGCATTCAACACTGTCATCCCATCCAAGTTAATAGCCAAACTTGGAGATCTGGGAATCAACACCTCAATGTGTAACTGGATTTTGGACTTCCTAACTGACAGACCACAGAATGTTCGATCAGGATCCACCTGCTCCACGTCCATCACACTCAAAACTGGTGTACCACAGGGCTGTGTGCTAAGTCCGTTTCTCTACTCCCTCTTCACCTCCGACTGCAAGCCTGTGTATGGATCTAATTCCATCGTCAAGTTTGCGGACGACACTACGGTGATTGGTCTCATCAGCAACAACGATGAGACTGCCTACAGGGAAGAGATCCAGCACCTGGCCACATGGTGCGCTGATAATAACCTGCTCCTCAACACCACCAAAACGAAGGAGCTCATCGTGGACTTCAGGAAAGAGTCAAGAGGCACACACGACACCATCCACATCAATGGAATGGCTGTTGAGCGTGTCTCCAGTTTCAAGTTCCTGGGGATCCACATCTCGGCGGACATGTCGTGGACGACCAACACCTCCAGCCTGGTCAAGAAGGCTCACCAGCGCCTCTTCTTCCTGAGGACACTGAGGAAGAATCAGCTCTCCTCGGCTATCCTGGTGAACTTCTACCGCTGCGCAATAGAAAGCATCCTAATCAACTGTGTCGCAGTATGGTATGGGAGCTGCTCTGTTGCGGAGCGCAAGGCACTGCAGCGGGTGGTGAAAACTGCTCAGCGCATCACAGGGACTCCACTACCTGCCATCGAGCACATCCAGAGGAAACACTGTCTGCATCGAGCTCGCAGCATCCTCAAGGACTCCTCTCACCCAGCCCACAGACTGTTTTCTCTCCTGCCCTCCGGCAGGCGTTTCAGGATCCTCTGGACCAGGACCAGCAGACTAAAGAACAGTTTTTTCCCCAGAGCTGTCTCTTTATTGAACTCAAACCCCCGTTGATCCACTTCCCTCATAAACTCCTAACTCTCCTACCTCACATCTGCCTTCACTTTATTATTTGCACTACCGACTGTTTATTACAGTAACAACTGTTTACATATGCATCTTGCACTGCCATATCCTAACTGAATTATGCTCATTTGCACTGCCGACTGTATTTATAGTACCAATGTTTACATTTGCATTTTGCACCGTACTTCTAACTGTAATATGCAACCACTTTCCACTGCACTTTTACACTTTTTATTTTTTTTCGGATAGCTCTGTCCATAATTTATTGCACTACCCGAATCCACTGCTATATTCCTCATATTAGCCTAACATATTATTGTATACCTCTATCTGTAAAATTCTGTTTATAGTAATAGCCATCTGTATATTATATTCATAGTACATATTCACCTGTAAATTCTGTTTATAGTAATAGCCATCTGTATATTTATTCACTGTACATATTCACCTGTAAATTCAGTTCTGTTTATAGTAATAACCATCTCTCTATTTATACATATTTATATATATTCAGTACATTTCCATGTCCTGCACTTACGCAACCACTGAATATCCTGCACTTGCTGCTATTGCACTTCTGGTTAGACCTAAACTGCATTTCGTTGCCTTGTACTTGTTCTTGTACTTGTGTAATGACAATAAAGTTGAATCTAATCTAATCTGATCTAATATACAATGGTTGCATAAGTGCATGATATACAATGGTTGCATAATCCTCAGGTCACCAAGGCTTATTAGCTGAAGTAGCCCTTTTCTGGCTTTTGCAAGAAAAGAAACTAGATCAGGGAATAGGCAAATGGACTCAACCCCGTTTGAGGTTTCATAGTCTCGACCGCGCATCTCTAGCGCCAAGTGACGCTGGGTTGCCGTGGCAACCCCCGCTGTCAGCCGGCGCCCGATGGCACACGGCGCACTGAACGCTCAAGCCCTTACGAGAAAGGCTTGAGACGAACAACGCGTCGACGTGACCATGCTCTCCTGAGAGAGCATGGATCACCCACGAACGCAATCTCACATGTTTATATGTGAGAGAGATCGTGGCCGTCAAATGAGGACAGGAAACAACCGCATCCAGAAACACACGGTTTGAATGACATCTTGAAAAAGACACAGGGTCAAACCGTGTTGCTCTTTTAGAAAGGAAAACTGCTCTTTTTATGTTCTGAAGCACTCAGGGAGATGACCGCGGCACCACACAGTACAAAGGTGCAAGCCTGTGTGTGCACTCAAAAACGGAAATGCCCAGCGAACCAACTCTTTGATCTCCGTTGAAGAAGCCACCCGCTGAGACGCGCCGTCACACCCGCACTGGAAGCAGCAGTCATTCCTCTCACAAGACTTGTCATTTACACTCTTCGAAACATTCACTGTTCGGCTCCGAAGTAAAAACTTCCTTATTTATACGGTGCGTGGAATGCGTGAATCGCATGCCAATCTCCATTGGCTCATTTTTAACACACTCGAAGTAGATTGGTCTCTGAGATCAGATCCCAATTCGTCAGTCAGTTCCAACGTACATCGAACGTGACCGACTGAAAGGGAACTGCAAGTTACACATTGAGATAAACATGACATTTTTAAGTAGAATAACTGAAATTGTACTTTAATGTAACATGTACTCCAATAATCTTTTTTTTTTTTTTTTTTTTCAGTGTAGTCTGGATCGTACTATATCTACCATGTTTCATTCAGTTTTCTTTCTTTCTTTTGAGGATAAGTGGATGTCCCGTAACATGTTCACATATGCATCTACAGTTCCTAATCTGCAAAGATTCTCCCAAAGGACCAATGTATTTGCTTCAAAATGGCAATGAGTTTTATTGGATGACTAGTTGACTTTTAAAAACAACAACAAATGACACAGAAATGGTTCTCTCCTCCCTTTAAAAGCTGATAAAATCCTATTATTTGGTTAGTTTCTGGGTAGCAGCAGTTGATAACTACTGTTTAACATTTTTTTCTTCTCCCTTGTTTTCCTAGAGGACAGATCTTCATTAGAAATGCTCTCACATAATCTTTTTAACCATCTCTAATCCTGCTTAGTGTTCCCACAGCATCAGTCAGGGGACGGAGGCGGATGTTTCTATGGAACAGCCTAACACTTTTTTTGCCCCTCTACAAATGTGCATTAGCAATATAAGTGGTGAAAATGTGTGAAGAAATGCGCTATTTGTACACATCCACATGTCTGCCAAGCATCTTGCAAAAAACAGCATTGACAGCACAGCTGTTGATCATTTAGCAAATGTTTCCAGGTGAGAAGCAAGCTGAGAATTGACCTGGATTCAGTGGCGCTGCTTAAGGCAAGGCATGTGTTTTATGTAAAAAGCCACCTTTCCTGTGTCCCAGGCACTGCGGTTATCACTGCGAACTGCACTAGTGTTTACTCTGTTGGCAAGCTGCCAGAGTATTAACGGAAGGAACCATTTGCCTCCAGGCCTGCGTAACACCCCTGTCCCTTTCATTTCCAATTTAAAAAAAATGATGTACGTGAAGTCGTTTCCTCCAGCACAAGCATAATTACATAAAGTATACAAAATGCATACAGATTTACAAACGGAACAATTCAAAAGCTAACATCTGACTCAATGCTAGCATGCCAGATACAGGTACAGTCAGGTGTACATAATGAGCGTAGACAATTGTGACCACTTTTATTCCAGTCCACATTCCGTTTCCCATAGTCTTAAAAAAAGTGTGAATGTACAATGTTGTAGTCGAGAACAGCTCATTTGAGCCCAGGACAAAATATGAATAGTTTTAGTCTGAGTCAAAGCAGAGACTAGAAGATGGTTAAGTCCGGGTAGAACTAAATGTACATGACAAGGACAAGACCAAAAAAATATGGTCTTTGACTCAGACTCGAGACAGACTCAAATCTCGAGTACTGCAACACTGCTTCCCTGTTGCACAGTATAGAAAAATCAGTATGTCAAATAGGATTCTCAGTATTCATGATACACTAGGTGAACAACACCCAGAAAACATATTGCTGAGATTCTGAAGAGTGGAATGAGTGGACTCTTTGGAAAAAAAATTATCTTTTAAAAAATAAAAATTGCCGAGAACTGTGAATCAAGGATTTTTTTACTCCCAATTATAAGTGCTATGGTTAACAAAGGTATTTTTCAGTTGTTTAAGTACATCGTACAGTAGGTCAAATATCACCCAAAGGACAATGCCAAGATTGTAGAATATCTGTACAAAATATGTATTTACACCACAGATCAAAATAATGTACTTTATCAACAGTGAAAAAGTAAGTTCATCATCGAATTCAGTACATGCTCTCAAAATAGGGGAATTTGGCTGTTGCCTATGTTTGCTAGGAATGAGGTCATCCAGCCGAGCTGCAGTGAGATTAACATAGGAATAACAATCTTCATGGGATTAAGAACATGAGTGGCCCAGACTTCTACTTGTCCAGAGTATTTTAATGCATGCCCCATAAAACACACAAAAAAATACTATGAACGTTGGCTGGTGGACAGGGAAATGGAGGACTTGTTAGGACTGTGGTTGAGTGATTACTATGTACGGCACTGAAGGGCATTGGTACAGGATTCACAGTGTAATGATGGATGAGAGAGGGATGAAGTAGGAGAGGATGGGGGTTGGGTGTGGGGATCAAGCAGATGGAGGCGAGAGATCAAGAAAAGAGGATTACACCACGTCAGACCATCATTGGACACAGAATCAAACTGCAGTCACTAGAAAGTACATCCACACCCCATATTCATCTGGAACACCACTGCAGCGGGAGGAGGAATCTTATTCAGGCCAGTGCAGCCCTTAGAGGAAGTCCATCTTCCTCCTGTGAGTAAGAGAGGCTACATATAAATGTAACGCAAAGCTGAATGAAGCTAAAGCAAAGTAAAATCCTCTCAGACAAGCACTTAGTTTAGCTGTTTTTAAACCAAAAGACTTAAGTAAACATCTCCTAAGAAAAACATTTAAGCGCAGTCCAGGGAGCCCAAAATCGGTATAATTATAGATGGCTACCATAGGACTGTCACTGATTAATCAACTGGTCATTCAGGCAATCCACCATTGGTTTTGAAAATATGTACAGTAGTTTTGTAGTTCCTAAACTCAAACATCTTGCAGGCCAGTTCTGAAGGCTAGCTGGATAGGAGACTGCAGACTTTTGCAGACCACAATTTGGCATGCTTTAACTGCAGAGCATCGCTCCGTAACTGCAATCTGAACTGAAAAATCAAGTGCACTTGATTATGCCACAAATCTGGATGCATTACTGTGCACTAAAATGGAACAACTGAGAATCCCCAGATTCAGTACCAAGGACAGCAGCATTGCTCTGGAAACGCCTCCGCCCTCCGTGGCTCAGCACCCTGGACAGTTCCCCTGTTGAGTGCCTGCTGTACTTACTAAATCTTACTCATTGCAGACGAGAGCAAAGCTGAACTTATAAAAGCATTTAAGTCAATAATGAAGAGCTCTGAACATATAGGTGCTAAACATGCATTGGTATCATCATAACCCAATATTGAGTTTCCACAATGTTATAAAACAGACATTTTTTTAAGTGCTTTACTTAGCATGTTCTACCTACATAACCGCCGTTGATGGTATGCCAGTGTGGAAGCGACTCAGTCTCATCAGATAATTAGTGAGCCCTCTGGAAAGCCTTCCCAGCTGTGATGCAGCGAAATGGAGGGCATTTAATCCATCTGTTGTAGGAGGTTCCTAATGAAAACGACACAGCTTTCCATTTAGACAGAAAGTGAATGAGCATGAGAGAGAGAGTCTGAGAGAAAGGCTTTTTTCTCCATGTCAGGAACACTTCCAGCACATGACATCAGATGCTTTATAGACACACTAAACTACACTTATCTCAGCACAAGGCATAACTTTTTAATTGATTTTCCTTCTTTATAGGAAAGATGCAAAAGAGAAAAGTATTGGAGAAAAAGCAAAAAAAGCAAAAAGAAGAGAGGACAGATTTAAATCTGTGTCAAACATATAAAGGACATGGCTGTAATGTGTCAAAATAACAATTCACTGCACTAGCTTAGCCTGGTTGTGACATAAAGATTAAAACTTGCACACTATTAAATATTTATGTGTTGAACCATTAAGCTTGAAACTTAACTGTGAACAAAACTAGATTTTTATGAAAACCTCTAACCAGGAGTAACCGTTGGAATAAAACAGAAGATTGATTAAATTGCATAAAGAAAAGCTCATGATTTACTCAACAAACTTCAATATATTGGACATACTGTATATGATGATATTTACATTGATTTTCATTTTTCTTTTAAAGAGAACATTTTGCAAAAAACAAAAAAGCTCTTCAACACAAACCTGATCTAAACAGTGCACCTCCGTATGCATGTCAAATAAAATCAATCTTAATTAATAAATGTCGATGAAAGCTTATTTTTACTGTTAATTATGTGAGGCAAAAAGTAAGAATCAACCTTAACAGGACAAACTGAAACTCATGGCGTTTCAACAGAACTTCTGCTCATGAATTTGAAGGTTGCTATTAAATCATTGAACGTAATATTAGGCAACTACGTATTACTATAAGAGCTTATGACTAACTATCTACGTACGCCTTAAAGGCCCACTGAAGTGCCTTGAAACGCGTAGCATTATTCAATGTGTTGACGTAATTTCCCCTGAAACAGGAAGACAGGGCGGAACAAGTAGCCCCTCCCCTTTTTTTAAGTCATCCAATATCGCTTTGAAATAGCATTCTGTGCAGAATTCAAATGGGTCTGATTTTGTGGTCTGCGCCAACTCATGAATATATGATCCGCTCTGTGCTCTCGTGTCTCTGGACCGGAGCAGACTGTATGTATGCGCTGCGGCAGTGCGCCTGAAACTAAGAAACCAGACTTAATTTGCCTCAACTGAAAGCATATTTACACTGTCTGGATCGTTCTCTTTCCCCTATATAGTGCACTATGTGTCCATTCACCATGTAGAAAACTGTAAATGTGTGAACATGTTACCGATTTACAGCCGCAGTTTCAATGTTTATTTAAGGGGCGGGATGCTTCAGATTCTATAGAGCGTTTGATTGGACAGAAAATCTGATGAGAAGCTGAAGTCCACAGTGATGTCATAAAAATCCGTGATCCAAATTAGCGGAAGTGAGACTGTAAGTTTTGAATGCTTATATCTCCTAAATGTGAATTTTTCCATTGTTTTGGAAAACACCAGCTTATTCATAACATATTCATAATAAAAGCAAAAGAATTTAAATTTGGATTTCAGAAGGCCTTTAACCCTTTAACTGTCACCCCCCTTTTTGAGAATACACATGAAAATGCACTATCCAAACTTAAAGGGCTGTAATTCAAGAATGCTTTGGAATATAGACCCAAGTTTGGTCTTGTTTTAAAGACGACACAAAGCAATTCAAAATATGAAAGTATGAAAGAGTTATGGAAATTTAAATTTACTGTAAATGAAAAATACTGTACTAAATATTTTTTTATTTCATATAAAATATATATTTTACAAAAAAGAATTTACTCTAAAATTACTATAAAATCAAAGCCAAATGTCTAACCAATTTGTGTTCCAAATTTGAAGTTGATATCACAAAAATTAAAGTCCCCATGAGATTTTGTTTAGGCGCTGTACCAAAAATAGCCACCGGGTTTTTTTGATGCATTTTCCTGTAAATTTCTGTCCAAATATCACAAAACAGTCACCAAATATGGACCCTTGAGACTCAGACCTTTCCGACGATATGTGTTTTGTCAAGATTGGAAAAGATTTTGAATATAAAGTAGCTAAAATAAATGTTGTAATATGAAACATGACACCGCCCACTAGGGGAGGAGCCCGCTAGAATAATATAGAGTAACGTTTCCATGGTAACACAATGTCCAATTTCAAAACGGTTTTCACAGGATGAATTTTGAGTTTGTAAGCTTTCAAATGATACCCAATTTATGATAATTACTTAAATATATGATACGAAAAAAAGGCAATCAAAAAAAGAGCGCCAGGCGTCCCACCTGTGGGACGGTGACAGTTAAGGGGTTAAGAACAAATAGCGCAATCTAAATTATTGTAAGTACAGAATTAGTTATAAACTAGATAGTAGTTACTAAGCCCCAAGTCTTGATATTAAGTTCCAATTTAAATAATAGTGCAACTCAACTCAGTGGTCTAAATACAAGCTGTTAATTGCAAAATCTACTTACTTTATTATATTCTGCCCTTCTTGTAAATTAACTTGGCTGCAGCTAAATTTGGATGTCAATTCACCATTTAGTGCTTAATCCTGTTCTGTACACACAGTTCAATGATTTACGGGAGTGACAACCACATTCTATAACCAGATTAACTGCCGAAAAATGAACCAAATTGACTGCAATTACCTAAATTCTACACTACGTAAATAACCAAACTGAACAACTAGTTGGTAATCAGAGACGTGTCTCTCTTCTGTATGTGCAGTGCAAGAAAATCACAGGAAAAGAGGAACAAGTCTTGAAATCATTCGCACATTGTGATCAGTTGTGATCGAGGATGTAAAGAGACAGTGTTGCAAGATCTTAAGAAAAAACAGCAAACAAAATTAGCCTAAAATAAACCTAAACAAGTACAAATGCTGTATTGTGCAGTAAAGAATTATGGCGAAATATGCTAAATACTATGAAAATGTCTTTTCATAGTTTGTTTTTGTTTCAGCCATTTTGTTTATGTCTCCACCCGTATGTAGCCTATGAGCTTATATAGATTTTTGGCCTCATAGCACATGATAATTAGGCTAGACATTTCAAAATACAAGCGTGTGCTACAATTACGAGCCATTCTATAAGGTAACATTTAAGCACTTGACAAAAGGACAGCAACACTAAAGTAGCACTTAGAGCACAGCTGCATGCGATCGTTTTGTGCATTTTTGTAAAACGCACATGAAATAAACATTAACGCCATTCGTAGAAAATGCTCTTAAGTGCTAATATCCATTGTTAACTGAAAACGCAGCCCAGTTTATTAATTCCATAAAGTGGCTCGCTTTTTAAGCCAACCCCAAACAACACGCCCAAAAATACATTTACAATAAGTGGACTTGGCAAAAATGCAAGAGAGGGATCTGTGAAGCAGTCTTTCAAACATAAACAAGCACCTCTGTCAGTGATGGTTAAGTTAAAATTGCTGGACATAATGGCCTGGTTCCACAGACAGGGTTTAGATTTACCCTCTGGTGCTCTTCGGTCATTTCTGACAATTTTCTGTTTTGAAATGTTAAAAATCACAGCTTCATCAGAATGATATGAAACTTGGTGACTTTTCTAGCATTAGGTATGTAAACACAAAAAAAATTGGGGCCATGATTCGAGCATGCTAATTGGTCGTAAAAAAAAAAGTAGCATTCATTGTCTTATTAATGGGAAATTAATGGGAAATCGGCAAAAACACAAAAATTCACTGAATATCTGTGTGTACAATCTACAAATCAGCCACAATGCTGAAAAAAAGTACACAGCGGTAAAGGGGTGGCACTCTAAAACATCAAGAGTGTGATATTGACACATCCACTCACGCACACACGCACACTTATACACACGCACACTTATACACACACACACACACACACACACACACACACACACACACACACACACACACACACACACACACACACACACACTATGAAAAACTGAGCCTATGAACCACATTTAGAATTTTTTTACATCACAGCTTCATTGGAAAAATATAAAACTTGGTGACTTTTTTAGCATTAGTTATGTTAACACAAAATAAAATTGAGGGAATAATTCGAGCATGCTAAGTGGTCGTAAGAAAAATACTCCCACTTGTGCTCTTCGGTCAAAAATGACCGTCATAGGAAATTAATGGGAAATCTGCAAAATCACAAAAATTCACTGAATTTGTGTGTGTACAGTCTACAAATCGGCCACAATGCTGAAAAAAGTACTCAGCAGTGAAGGGGTGACACTCTAAAACATCAAGAGTGTGATATTGACACATCTACTCACACACACATTTTTTAAATCACTGCTTCATCGGAATGATATGAAACTTGGTGAATTTTCTAGCATTAGGTATGTAAACACACAAAAACATTGAGGGCATGATTCGAGCATGCTAATTGGTCGTAAAAAAAATACTCCCACTTGTGCTCTGAAATGACACCATAGGAAATGAATGGGAAATCTGCAAAAACACAAATTCCAAGAAAAAAATCTATATCTCTAACAAACAAACAAAAAATCTAAAATTTTATAATAAATAGTCTCTGAGATTTTTTTATATATATTCAAATCCATAAAAAAAAAATCATTAAATGTGTTCAAAACAGAACGTCTCGGTTACGTATGTAACCCTCGTTCCCTGAGGAGGGAACGGAGACGTAACATCAGTGACTGACGAATGGGGGTTTCGCTTAGAAGCCAATCATCTTCGAGAATTTAACAACGCCCAATGGCAGAGCCAATGCCATGGGCATGCGGAATTTGCATGCGTAACTCCGCACCACCGCGTGGGTATATAAGGAAGTACGCTGGCAACATCGCATTATGTTTACCTGCTGAGGAGCCAAGATTGAACTCCTGGCCGTTCCAGCGGTACAGCGGATGTGGCAGAGGGACGTTACGTCTCCGTTCCCTCCTCAGGGAACGAGGGTTACATACGTAACCGAGACATTCCCTTTCGTTCAGTCACTCCGAGTAACGTCAGTGACTGACAAATGGGGGTCCCAATACAGACACGCCACTCAGCTGTCTTCCAGTGCCCTGCGTAAGTGCGAGTGCCCTGTCGTAAGGCTATTACGGATGAAAGACTCCCACTTAACACAGGAATACCAAGGTACACTGGGAAGCATATTCCAGGTGGAGAAATGCCAAGACGCCTACCCGTAGGGAGGACTTAGAGAGTACACATATGACCCGCTAAGGGCTACATATGGAGAACTCTGGGGAACCAGCCGAAGGTGTATTTTTAACCCCAGGGTGGCAAGGGCTTGCCAAGGGAAAGACACCTGCTCAAGGAGGCTTACGGTGGAAATACACGTGTGGGGGTCACCGGAGGGGAACCATGCACACGGAGGCACTTGGACTGACACGAGGGTCTGGGCTCGAAAAGGCAGACTTACTGGTGTCGGCGTAAACAGTGCTGGAGGAGCTCAGGGCTTCCGGGAAGCTACCTGCGAGGAAATATCGCACGTATCCAGTCCGTGGAGTGGAATGGCCAGCAAGCGAAGACACCTAGTGGAGGCGAGTACATAGTCAGACACAGGCTCCACTCTGAGATTGTAGAATCTTGCGAATGTGTTCGGTGTCGCCCAGCCTGCAGCTCTGCAGATGTCTGTTAGCGAGGTGCCATGCGCTAAAGCCCAAGAGGAGGCCACGCTCCGAGCGGAGTGTGCCCTGACCCCAAGGGGGCATGGACGACCCTGCTGCTGGTATGCCAAAACAATGGTGTCCACTATCCAGTGAGACAGCCTTTGCTTTGAGAGAGCCTTTCCCTTCAGCTTCCCACCATAACAGACAAAGAGCTGGTCTGAGGTCCTGAAACACTGTGTCCGACAGAGCAGTGCCAAGGCTGGGTCTGCCCCCTCCGTGGGCAGCGCTTGCAGGTTCACTACCTGGTCTCTGAACGGAGTGGTGGGAACCTTGGGCACATATCTGGGCCGGGGGCTCAGGATCATGTGAGAGTTAGCCGGCCCGAACTCCAGGCACGCTTCGTCAACCGAAAATGCCTGCAGGTCCCCTACCCTCTTGATGGAGGCCAATGCGGTCAGGAGCGCTGTCTTCATTGACAGGAACTTAAGAGTGACTGACCGCAAAGGCTCAAAGGGAGGCCTCTGCAGAGCATCTAAAACTACTGTGAGGTCCCAAGAGGGTACGAGGGGAGAGCGAGGAGGATTCAGTCTCCTCGCTTCCCTCAGGAACCTGATGACCAGGTCGTGCTGACTTACCTTTTAGACTGTAGAGTGTAGTCTTTAGAGTGTAGTCTGATCGGACTAGTACATGTTGACCCTTCAGCAACGCACGGAAGCGGTGTAGGGCGAACCGTACTGCCAGCAACTCGAGGCAATAGACATGCAGGAGGCTCTGAGGTCCTGTCCAGGAACCCGCAGCAGCACGTCCATTGCACATGGCACCCCAGCCCGTGGTGGAGGCATCTGTTGATACAACAATATGCCTGGAAACTCATTCTAAGGGCACACCGGCCCTAAAACTCAGTATGAGCCAGTCGTCGAGGTATTTCAGGATGCTAGTGGCGCAAGGGCTACCTCGACAGACTTTGTGAAGTTGCGAGGGGACAGAGCTAGCCCGAATGGGAGGACCACGTACTGGAATGCCCGCCACTCGAAAACAGACCGCAGGAACGGCCTGTGTCGAGGTAGGAAGGAGACATGATCGACATCCTTCAGGTCGATCGCTGCAACCCAATCTGCTGGACGAACGCATTCGAGAAGGCGTTCGCTGCCAACATCCTGAACGGAAGCCCATGAAGGGATCGGCTCAGGACGGGCAGATCCAGGATTGGCCGTGACCCACCGGTTTTCTAGGGTACAATGAAGTAAGGGGTGAGGAAGCCGGACTTCATTTCGGCTGGAGGGACAGGCTCGATCGCACCCTTCGCCAGTATGGTGGCAACCTCCGCATGCATGACTGGGGCACTGGGCCCCACCATGGTGTAGCGGACTCCCCGGAAGCGGGGAGGAGCCTGCGTGAACTGAATCACGTAGCCGAGCCTGATGGTCTTCGCGACCCGGCGGACAGTCCCAGAAGCTGTAGCCAGGCTCCCAGGAACTGCACCAGCAGGGTCACTCGGACCACAGACGTACCCCGGGTGGGGCAGCGAGGCAGCACGACTGGCCCAGACGTGGGAGGCGTAGCGTCCCGGTGTGGGGGCACAGTCAGCAGCTGCGTCCTGACAGAGGAGACCAGGGAAGGACGCACGTTCGACTGGGGTCTGCTCTGAGAGGATGCTGGCGAGAGAGAGAGAGAGACGAGAGCGGCGCGGCCCGGGGGCAGCACACACTGCCATCACCAGTCTCTGGGTCCTCAGGGATGGGGACATGAGTTCTTTCCAAGCGCCGCTAGCCCGGGGGCCGCAGGGGAAGGATTTTCCACCGGCCCTCCACCGGGGGAAGGAGAGGCCCTGCTACCATCCCTTGGAAAGAACTGGAACCCATCTCTGAGTTGTCCACCTCCAGCCTGGCATTTAGTCAGACTGTGGAGCGGGCTGGGCGTCACCCTGCAACCACCTCCACGGCGTGGCCCAGGTGAAGGCTGCTGCTGGGGCCGGGCGGGAGAGGGGAGGACGCCCTCGGTGGTGAGCGGGCTGAGGCGACTGAGCCAGCGGCTGGGTACAGCAGCTGGCCGCCGGGGCAGTACGTGTTACAGCCTCAGTCTGCTTTCGGGTGGCCGAGAACCGTTGGGCGCAGTTCTCGGCCACGCCGCCGAAGAGGTCAGCCTGGGATATGGGTGTGTTGAGGAGGCAGGCTCGCTCAACCTCCTTCACATCACCAGGTAAGGCCAGGTGCTTTTTGCGGACCACAGCTGTGGACATCGCCCGACCCAGGGCTGTGGCCACCTTCACCACCTGGAGGGCGGGATCAGTGGCGGCACGCAGCTCATTGAAGAGCCCTGGGTCGGCTCTACCCTCGTGCGTGTGCAAAGGGGCGGCGGCCTGCCCCGTAGCTCTGCAGGACCACGCCACCGAAGTAGACGAGCCAACAGGCTTGGGAGGGCACTAGGATAGCCACGCCACGTCGAAGCCCTCCGTGGACACCGTAGTGCGCAACAGAGTGCTCGACAGTGGGGGGGACCCCAGTCTCCCTTTGGTCGCGGCCCCATCGAGGGCAGAGAAGGCGGAGGAGGCCACCGAACGGTCACGGGAAGCACAGGGACTTCCAGGACCGCGTGGTCTCCTCATGCACCTCGGGAGTGAAAAGGCATTGGGGGCAGGGCCCAACAGCTGTCAGGTGCCGCCCCCAAAAACCAATCGCCCAACCACAAGCACTCGTGACAGGGCGCAGTTCCACACCAGCCCGAGGCTCGCGGCTGCCCGAGATAACATGGCTGTCAACTCTAGGTCGAATCCGGCAGCACTGGCACACCCGAAAACAGAGCACAGCCAAATCGTCATCCCCAAAGGACTCTAGCCCACCTTGAGATGCAGTGATTGACTTCTCACTGGTGTTGGCGAAACCCCCATTCGTCAGTCACTGACGTTACTCGGAGTGACTGAACGAAAGGGAACTAGGGAATTCTCCATAGAGACCTCTAGTGATCCCATGGTTGCACGATTTCTTAAATAATTCCAAAAGAGGGCGCTAATCTGCCTTCAAAAAAATATTTTGAAGGCCTAGTCTCTATTTTAACCTGAAATACTGCAATAATAATAATAAAAAAATATAGCTGCAAGCAGCAATACCGGGGCCAAGCGCAAAGAAGAAGACAAGACATGCCAAAATGGCTGGCAATGTCAGATCAACTGCAGCAATGAACAATTAAAGACCTATTAAGGTGATTTTAGGCAAAATAGCTGTAAAATGATAAACACAGTCAATAATAATGATTCAATGATTTATCACTTTCAACCAATAGGTGGCATAGTTACAAAATTGATGTGGTGTGGTCAGAATAAGGGAACAATGACACTTGCAAAGATTGGTGTCAATATCTCAAAGCAGGGTGTCAAGATAGTGTCATTATGTCATTGCAGAGATAAAGCCTCAAGAGGCCTTTTCATTCTAAGTATGGACCACATGGCGGTGCTGTTTTGAAACATTTAAGTAGCTTAAAGGCATGGTGCTGATGGCACATACCAAGTTTCGTAATGATGCAACAATTTATTTGTAAAGTGTAGCATCATAATACTGCATTGTAGTCAATGGGAATTTCATGTTTTGTTCAATTATAGCGCCACCAAGTGGCACAATCCTACCATTTTTTATGTGTCTTCGGAGTGAGCCCATACATGTCTGTGTCAATTTTGGTGAAAATATCTCGTTTCGTTTTGGAGTTATGGACATTTATATGAAAAAAACACATGAAAAATGACTGACACCTGACTTTGATTGGATTTTACACCCCCTTACTATCAATATTTTGACATTTGGGCATTAGTGTTAAGCTATCGACCTATGTTTTCGAACTTCTGACGCTGGTTTCGTCTCGATCGGACTAGTGGTTTCGAAGATATCAGCTAATGTTTTTAAAGCGCTAAATTACAATGCTGCACAAACCAAATGCCGAAACCTAGCAAGTCTGGTATTGTTGGACTCGGTGAGGATTCAGGAGACTAAAAAAGTTAGTCCCATCGAAATAAGTCAACCCCAACCAAAGTTATAAGCGTTTGGGAAAAAAAAAATCTCCACTAGGTGGCGCTGTTTCAAAACTTCTCAGGCTACTTCAGGGCATCATGCTGATGACCCAAACCAAGTTTCGTAACAATCCGCTGATGTGATCATAAAATACAGCATTTTAGCACATAATTCAAAATGTCCGACAGCACATTTGGACAAACGGTTCAGAAGTTATTAGCAAAAATAGCCATTTTTTGTATCTCCGGACCAGTTGGTGGCGCTGTGCCGAAACGCTGCATGTTGCCTCAGGTCATGCTTGTGATGACATGTACCAAGTTTGGTTTGAATACAATAAAGCGCTGCAGAGATATTGCCTTAAGTGTGTTTTTGCAACCGCTACTTAAAATTTGTTTGCGCGTTTATTGAAAACGATTTGACGAATGAACTTGATTTGTAAGATTTTTTGTCAGCATGGTCTGAAGATGATCTGGTTCAATTTTCATGCAAATCGAATGAACCGTCTAGGACGAGTTCGCAAAAGTAGGTTTTTCGGAAAATTCAAAATGGCGAGAAAATTTTAATGATGGAAAATGACGTCATAGGGTGCAATCGAATCGGCTTCAGCCAAGGAATCATAAAAAGTTACTCCCATGAAAATAAGTCAAGCTCACCCAAAGTTATAAGCATTTGGGGGAAAAAATTATCCACTAGATGGCGCTGTTTCAAAACTTCTTGGGCTCATTCAGGGCATTGTGTTAATGACCTAAACCGAGTTTCGTAACAATCCGTTCATGTGTTCATATAATACAGCATTTTAGCACATAATTCAAAATGGCCGACAGCCAAAATGACCGATATGGTACAATTGAATATCAGACGACTCTGCATGCCGTCCTGAATCTAACGAGACCACTTTTATGATTTTTGGGCAAACGTTTCAAAAGTTATAAGCAAAAACAGGCATTTTTTGTATTTCCGGACCAGTAGGTGGTGCTGCGCCAAAACACTGCATGTTGCCTCAGGTCCTGCTTGTGATGACGTGTACCAAGTTTGGTTTGAATACGATAAAGCGCTGCGGAGATATTGCCTTATGAGTGTTTTTGCAACCGTTACGTAAAATTTGTTTGCGTGTTTATCAAAAACAATTTGACGAATCAACTTGATTTGTAAGATTTTTTGTCAGCATGGTCTGAAGATGATCTGGTTCAATTTTCGTGCAAATCGGATGAACCGTCTAGGACGAGTTCGCAAAAGTAGGTTTTTCGGAAAATTCAAAATGGTGAGAAAAATTTAATGACAGAAAATGATGTCATAGGGTTCAATCGAATCGGCTTCAGCCAAGGAATCATAAAAAGTTAGTCCCATCGAAATAAGTCAACCCCAACCAAAGTTATAAGCGTTTGGGGAAAAAAAAATCTCCACTAGGTGGCGCTGTTTCAAAACTTCTCAGTCTCCTTCGGGGCATCATGCTGATGACCCATACCGAGTTTTGTAACAATCCGTTCATGTGTTCATAAAATACAGCATTTTAGCACATAATTCAAAATGGCCGACTGCCAAAATGGCCGATATGGCAAAATTGAATATCAGGCGATTCGGCATGCCGTCCCAAATCTAACGAGACCACTTTTATGATTTTTGGACAAACGGTTCAAAAGTTATCAGCAAAAACAGCCATTTTTTGTATCTCCGGACCAGTAGGTGGCGCTGTGCCGAAACGCTGCATGTTGCCTCAGGTCATGCTTGTGATGACATGTACCAAGTTTGGTTTGAATACGATAAAGCGTTGCGGAGATATTGCCTTATGAGTGTTTTTGCAACCGCTACGTCAAATTTGTTTGCGCGTTTATCGAAAAAAAATTGACGAATCAACTTGATTTGTAAGATTTTTGTCAGCATGGTCTGAAGATGATCTGGTTCAATTTTCGTGCAAATCGGATGAACCGTCTAGGACGAGTTCGCAAAAGTAGGTTTTTCGGAAAATTCAAAATGGCGAGAAAATTTTAATGATGGAAAATGACGTCATAGGGTGCAATCGAATCGGCTTCAGCCAAGGAATCATAAAAAGTTACTCCCATGAAAATAAGTCAAGCTCACCCAAAGTTATAAGCATTTGGGGGAAAAAATTATCCACTAGATGGCGCTGTTTCAAAACTTCTTGGGCTCATTCAGGGCATTGTGTAAATGACCTAAACCGAGTTTCGTAACAATCCGTTCATGTGTTCATATAATACAGCATTTTAGCACATAATTCAAAATGGCCGACAGCCAAAATGGCCGATATGGTACAATTGAATATCAGACGACTCGGCATGCCGTCCTGAATCTAACGAGACCACTTTTATGATTTTTGGACAAACGTTTCAAAAGTTATAAGCAAAAACAGGCATTTTTTGTATTTCCGGACCAGTAGGTGGTGCTGCGCCAAAACACTGCATGTTGCCTCAGGTCCTGCTTGTGATGACGTGAACCAAGTTTGGTTTGAATACGATAAAGCGCTGCGGAGATATTGCCTTATGAGTGTTTTTGCAACCGTTACGTAAAAGTTGTTTGCGTGTTTATCAAAAACAATTTGACGAATCAACTTGATTTGTAAGATTTTTTGTCAGCATGGTCTGAAGATGATCTGGTTCAATTTTCGTGCAAATCGGATGAACCGTCTAGGACGAGTTCGCAAAAGTAGGTTTTTCGGAAAATTCAAAATGGTGAGAAAAATTTAATGACAGAAAATGATGTCATAGGGTTCAATCGAATCGGCTTCAGCCAAGGAATCATAAAAAGTTAGTCCCATCAAAGTAAGTCAACCCCAACCAAAGTTATAAGCGTTTGGGGGAAAAAAAATCTCCACTAGGTGGCGCTGTTTCAAAGCTTCTCAGTCTCCTTCAGGGCATCATGCTGATGACCCATACCGAGTTTTGTAACAATCCGTTCATGTGTTCATAAAATACAGCATTTTAGCACATAATTCAAAATGGCCGACTGCCAAAATGGCCGATATGGCAAAATTGAATATCAGTCGGCATGCCGTCCCAAATCTAACGAGACCACTTTTATGATTTTTGGACAAACGGTTCAAAAGTTATCAGCAAAAAAAGCCATTTTTTGTATCTCCGGACCAGTAGGTGGCGCTGTGCCGAAACGCTGCATGTTGCCTCAGGTCATGCTTGTGATGACATGTACCAAGTTTGGTTTGAATACGATAAAGCGTTGCGGAGATATTGCCTTATGAGTGTTTTTGCAACCGCTACGTAAAATTTGTTTGCGCGTTTATCGAAAACAATTTGACGAATCAACTTGATTTGTAAGATTTTTTGTCAGCATGGTCTGAAGATGATCTGGTTCAATATCGGATGAACCGTCTAGGACGAGTTCGCAAAAGTAGGTTCCCTTTCGTTCAGTCACTACGACGTACGTTAGTGACTAACGAATGGGGGTTTCGCTTAGAAGCCAATTATCTTCGAGAATTCAACAGCGCCCAATGGCAGTGCCAATGCCATGGGCATGCGGAATTTGCATGCGTAACTCCGCCCCACCTCGTGGGTATATAAGGAAGTACGCTGGCAACATCGCATTATGTTTCTGCTTTGGAGCCAAGAGTATCTCTTCACTCCTTCAAGCCTGATCCTGAGTCTTCGACAAAGCTTTGAGACGAGCAGCTTTCCAGAGGCGTTGGTGTTACGGCGCGTTCCAGTGATCATCATACTGCCTGCCTGCTGATCTGCGCAGTGGTCCGTCTGACAGCTGGTGTGTGGTCGCTGGGCGCTTCGGCGTTCTCTGCGAGGCTTTCCTCTCCTAAAAGAGCTTGCACGTGACGCGTCCTTTTCAGGATGTCTCGTCCGTGTACTTCTGGGTGTGGCCGGTTGCTTTCTTCTTCTGATGGGCACAAACACTGTCTGGAATGTTTGGGCTTTCAGCATGCCCAGGCAGCGTTTGTGGATGAGTCATGTTCCCACTGCGGGAATATGACCATCGCGGTGTTGCGGTCAAGACTCCATGACCTTCGTAAAGAAGTGAGAGTCCCCTCTACCACACCCCGATCTACTGAGTCCCCGAGGCCCAGTACTTCGGCTGGTGGTCAGGGTGACCTGACGGTTACGGTGTGGAACAAAGCCCCGACGCTCATGCCTCGGGCCACACCCCCGTCTTGCACACTGCAACCCGCGAGTGTCCAGACGCAGATCGCGGGGCCTGCTTCGGCCCCCCCGCGCATCTCGTTTGGCGCTCCAGAGGAGGATGCGATGTCGGTCACCGCATCACAAGGTGGGCTCGAGTCCTCTGAGGATGATGACTCGGCTGTGTTGCCGCCTTCGGGCGTTCCAGCATTGCCCGAGTCGGACCCAGAGCTGACAGCCATGCTGTCTCGGGCAGCCGCGAGCTTAGGGATAGAGTGGAACCCTCCGCCCTGTCCCGAACGCTCAAGGCTCGATGATTGGTTTTTGGGAGCCCGCGCTGACAACCGTCAGTCCCCGCCCCCAATACCTTTCTTTCCCGAGCTGCATGAGGAACTCGCGCGGTCCTGGAAGTCCCCGTTGTCTTCCCGTGACCGGTCAGCGACTTCCTCCGCCTTCTCCGCCCTCGATGGGGCGGCGGCTAAAGGGTACACTGGGGTCCCCCCAGTTGAACGTTCTGTTGCGATGCAACTGTGTCCTCAGAGCGCTTCAACTTGGCGCGGCGATCCAAAGCACCCCTCCAAAGCCTGTCGATTCACATCAACCTTGGTGGCGAAATCACACAGAGCCGCGGGGCAGGCCGCCGCTTCTTTGCATGCCATGGCGATCCTTCAGGTCTACCAGGCCAGGATCCTCAAGGACATGCACGAGGGTGGAGTTGATCCGGGGCTCTTAAATGAGCTGCGTGCCGCCACCGACCTCGCTCTCCGGGCGACGAAGGTGACCGCACGCTCCCTGGGTCAAGTGATGTCCACAAACGTGGTCCAGGAGCGTCACCTTTGGCTGAACCTGGCAGATATGCGGGACACCGAGCGAACCCGGTTCCTCGATGCCCCCATATCCCAGGCCGGCCTCTTCGGCGGGGCGGTTGAGGACTTTGCCCAACAGTTCTCAATCGCCCAGAAGCAGACTGAGGCTATAAAACACGTACTGCCCCGGCGGCCAGCTGCTGCCTCCACCCAGCCGCCGGCACAGTCGCCTCAGTCTGCTCCACGCCGAGGACGCCCTCCTAAGGCTCCCGCCCCTCCCACCCGGTCCAAGCAGCAGCCTTCACCCGGGCCGGGTCGCGGAGGAAGCCGTAGGAAGGCGTCCAAGTCCCCTCAGGCCGCCCCGCGCCCCGCTAAACGCCAGGCCAAGCGGCGCTCCTGAGACGGACGGCTCAGGGATGGGAAATTCTTTCGAGGAGATGGTAGCAGGACCACTCCTTCCCCCGGTGGAGGGCCGGGGGAGAATCCTTTGTTCAGCTGCTGGCCCACGGGTCAGCAGCACCCTATTTTGGTCAAAGAAAGAATTAACACTCCCATCCCTGAGCCCACAGAGTCCGGCGATGACAGTGCGCGCCACCCACGGGTCCCGCCACTCGCATCCCACTCTGTCGCCAGCCTCCTGGCAGAGCAGACCCCAGTGGAAGACCCCAGTTCCCTGGTCTCCTCTGTCAGGACGCAGCAGTCAACCGTGCCCCCGCACCGGGACGCCCCTCAGCCTCCCATGTCCGGGCCGGTGACGCTGCATCGCTGCAAGCCCACACCGGGTACGTCTGTGCTCCGAATGACCCCGCTGGCGCAGTTTTTGGAAGTCTGGCTTCAGCTTCCAGGGCTGTCCCGCTGGGTCGCGCGGACCATCAGGCGCGGCTACGCGATTCAGTTCGCGCAGGTTCCTCCCTGCTTCCGGGGAGTCCGCTCCACTATGATCGGGGCCAATGCCCCCGTCATGCGAGCGGAGATTGCCACCCTACTGGCGAAGGGTGCGATCGAACCTGTCCCTCCAGCCGAGATGAACTCCGGGTTTTACAGCCCGTACTTCATCGTACCCAAAAAGACCGGTGGGCTACGGCCAATCCTGGACCTGCGCGTCTTGAACCGTTACCTTCACCGGTTTCCGTTCAAGATGTTGACAGCGAAACGCCTTTTCGAATGCGTTCGTCCAGACGATTGGTTTGCAGCGATCGACCTGAAGGACGCCTACTTCCATGTCTCCATTCTACCTCGACACAGACCGTTCCTACGGTTTGCTTTCGAGGGGCGGGCATATCAGTACGCAGTTCTACCATTCGGGCTATCTCTGTCCCCTCGCGTCTTTACGAAGATTGCAGAGGCAGCCCTTGCGCCCCTTCGGCAGCACGGGGTTCGCATCCTGAATTACCTCGACGACTGGCTCATACTGGGTCACTCTCGGGAGCAGGTTTGCGGACACAGAGATCAGGTGCTCCATCACCTAGCCCGTCTGGGCCTTCGGGTCAACTGGGAGAAGAGCAAACTTTGCCCCGCGCAGAGGATCTCTTTTCTCGGTATGGATATCGACTCGGTCGCCATGTGCGCGCAGCTTTCGAGCGAGCGCGCGCAGTCTCTGCTGACTTCCCTTCGTCAACTCGAGGGCAAGAATGCGGTTCCACTGAAACTATTTCAGAGGCTCCTGGGGCATATGGCATCTGCAGCCGCGGTGACGCCGCTCGGATTGCTTCATATGAGACCGCTTCAGCACTGGCTACGCGATCGAGTCCCGAGATGGGCATGGCGGTCTGGCACGCTCCGGGTACAAGTGACTCGGGCCTGCTTACAGACTCTCACCCCGTGGTCGAACCTCGAGTTTCTACGGACCGGAGTGTCCTTAGAACGAGTTTCCCTGCATACTGTTGTATCAACAGATGCGTCATCCACCGGGTGGGGTGCCATGTGCAATGGACAAGCAGCCGCGGGCTCCTGGACAGGACCCCAGCGCCTTCTGCATGTCAATTGCCTCGAGTTACTGGCAGTACGGTTCGCCCTGCACCGCTTCCGAGCGTTGCTGAGGGGTCAACATGTACTAGTCAGGACAGACAACACGGCCGTAGTAGCGTACATCAACCACCAGGGCGGTCTACGCTCCCGCCGTATGTCTCAACTCGCCCGCCATCTCATTCTATGGAGTCAGAAGCACCTGAGGTCCCTTCGTGCTGTCCACATCCCGGGAGAGTTGAACTGTGCAGCCGACGAGCTGTCACGGATTCAGCCCCTCCCCGGAGAGTGGAGACTCCATCCCCAGACGGTTCAGCTGATATGGGAACGGTTCGGCGACGCACAGGTAGACCTGTTGCCTCCCAGGACTCTTCCCATTGCTCCCTGTATTATTCCCTGACCTATGGTCAGCACGGATGCACTGGCGCACAGCTGGCCGTCGGGGCTACGCAAGTATGCGTTCCCCCAGTGAGCCTTCTCGCACAGGTACTGTGCAAGATCAGGGAGGACAAGGAGCAGGTCATGTTGGTCGCCCCGTTGGCACGGCCAGGCCTGGTTCTCAGAACTGCTACTCCTTGCGACAGCCCCTCCCTGGCCTATTCCTCTGAGTCAAGACCTTCTCACTCAGAGACGGGGCACCCTTTGGCACCCGCGTCCAGTGTTCTGGAAGCTCCACGTGTGGCTTCTGGACGGGACGCGGCAGGTTTGAGTAGCCTTCCACCTTCGGTGGTCGCTACCATCACTTCCGCTAGAGCAGAGTCTACACGACACCTCTATGCGTTGAAGTGGAACCTCTTCGTCTCATGGTGCTCTTCCCGCCAGGAAGACCCCTGGAAATGCCCGATTGGATCCGTGCTATCGTTTCTCCAGGAGGGGGTGGAAAGAAGGCTGTCTCCTTCCACCCTTAAAGTGTATGTGGCCGCAATATCTGCCTACCACGATCTCCTGGGAGACAAAAAGGTAAGTCAGCACGACCTGATCATCAGGTTCCTGAGGGGGGCGAGGAGACTGAATCATCCTCGCTCTCCTCTCGTTCCCTCTTGGGACCTCTCAGTAGTCTTAAGTGCTCTGTAGAGGCCTCCCTTGGGCCTTTGCGGTCGGTTGAGATTAAGTTCTTGTCTATAAAGACGGCTCTGCTGACCGCATTGGCCTCTCTTAAGAGGGTCGGGGACCTGCAAGCATTTTCGGTTGACGAAGCGTGCCTTGAGTTCGGGCCGGCTAACTCTCACGTGATCCTGAGACCCCGGCCCGGATATGTGCCCAAGGTTCCCACCACTCCGTTCCAAGAAGCCAGGTGGTGAACCTGCAAGCGCTGCCTTGGAGGAGGCAGACCCAGCCTTGGCATTGCTCTGTCCAGTACGCGCTCTCCGCGCTTATGTAGACAGTACGCGATGTTTCAGGACCTCAGACCAGCTCTTTGTCTGTTATGGTGGAGAGCGGAAGGGAAGTGCTCTCTCGAAACAGAGGTTGTCTCACTAGATAGTGGACACCATTGTTTTGGCTTACCAGCAGCAAGGTCGACCATGTCCCCTTGGGGTTAGGGCACACTCCACTCGGAGTGTGGCCTCCTCTTGGGCTTTAGCGCATGGCGCCTCGCTAACAGACATCTGCAGAGCTGCAGGCTGGGCGACACCCAACACATTCGCCAGATTCTACAATCTCCGAGTGGAGCCAGTGTCCGACTATGCACTCGCCCCTACGGGTGGCCGGTAATGGGCCAGGCTCAGGTGTCTTCGCTTGCTCGCCATTCCACTCCACGGACTGGATACGTGCAATATTTTTCCCTCAGGTGAGCTCCCCGAGAGCCCTGAGCTCCTCCAGCACTGCTTACGCCGACATCAGTCAGTCTGCCCTTTCGAGCCCAGACCCTCATGTCCGGCCAGGTGCTCCGTGTGCATGGTTCCCCTCCGGCGACCCCCACACGAGTATTCCCACCGTAAGCCTCCTCAGCGAGCAGGTGTCTTTCCCTCGGCAAGTCCCTGCCACCCCTAGGGTTAAAAATCCACCTTCGGCTGGTACCCTAGAGATCTTCCATATGCAGCCCTTAGCGGGTCATATGTGTATTCTTAAGTCCTCCCTACGGGTAGGCATCTTGGCATTCCCTCACTGGGATATGCTTCCCAGTGTACCTTGGTATTCCTGTGATAAGTGGGAGTCCTTCGTCCGTACTAGTCTTACGACAGGGTACTCTCACTTACGCAGGGCACTGGATGACGGCTGAGTGGCGTTATTGTATTGGAACCCCCATTCGTTAGTCACTAACGTACGTCGTAGTGACTGAACGAAAGGGAACGTCTCGGTTACGTATGTAACCCTCGTTCCCTGAGGAGGGAACGGAGACGTACGTTTCCTCTGCCACGTCAGCCGTGCTGCTGGAACGCGGAGTTCAGTCTTGGCTCCTGCAGCAGTAACATAATGCGATGTTGCCAGCGTACTTCCTTATATACCCACGAGGTGGGGCGGAGTTACGCATGCAAATTCCGCATGCCCATGGCATTGGCACTGCCATTGGGCGCTGTTGAATTCTCGAAGATAATTGGCTTCTAAGCGAAACCCCCATTCGTTAGTCACTAACGTACGTCTCCGTTCCCTCCTCAGGGAACGAGGGTTACATACGTAACCGAGACGTTTTTCTGAAAATTCAAAATGGCGGGAAAATTTTCATGACGGAAAATGACGTCATATGCAATCGAATCGGCTTGAGCTCAGGAATCAGAGGAAAAAATAATTTTGTTTCTAGCCCTTATGGTTCAAAAGTTATTAGCATAAACATGAGTGCAAATTCGGACAGGTGGTGGCGCTAGAGTGATTGAGTTAGAGACTCAAAATTTGCTATGGTGACATTTCAGACTGTCCTCTATTAGTGTGCCAAATTTCACAACTTTTTACCATACGGTTCTATGGGCTGCCATAGACTTTGTGGCGGAAGAATAATAAGAAGAAGAACGGGAACGGTTTCAATAGGTGCCTACACACCTTCGGTGCTTGGCCCCTAAAAAGAAAATTACAAAAAAAAAAATGTAAATAATTTTCAATGGCAAAAATAGACCATAATTATTGCATAAATATAAAAAATACGATCAAATCATCTCAAAATACAAAATTAAAAAGAAAAAAATATTACTGAAGAAAAATAAATTGCATTGGTTTTACTGGGGTGGAGGAAGTTTAATTTTTAGGTGTCATAGAAAAAAATGAAATACATTTTTAAAATGGATATTTTTCTGACACAAACACATCGATTCGCTTCAGAAGGCCTTTATTAACACCAAGGAGCCACGTGGAGCACGTTTTTTGATGGGCAGATGCATTTTTATGGACTTCAAAAACAAAGCAACTATTACTGCTATTATAATGCTTGGATTAGCCAGAACATTTTTAATATAACTCTGATTTTATACACCTCGGATGGCTAATTTTCATTTTTGGGTGAACTATCCCTTTAATAAAGGCCTTCTGAAGCTAACCGATGTGTTTGTGTGAGAAAAATATCCATATTTAAAACATTATTAAGTAAAATTATTAGCTTCTGGCAGACAGCGAAAGAATAACAGAACTGACAGGATAGAGGAAAATCTCTGAGCATGTGTCAGTTCAGTTGTTATTCTTTCTTGTTAATAATTCTGTTATTATTTCTTTAGTTAGTGTGTAATGTTGCTGTTAGAGCATAAATAATACCTGTAAAATTATAAAGCTCAAAGTTCAATGCCAAGCAAGATATTTTATTGAACAGAAGTTCCCTTTCAAAGCCTACAGCGAACGGCTGGCTTGGACTACAACCTGGTACTTCCTTCATAAATGACGTCAGTAGAACAGTAGAACAGACTAACCTCCGCCCACAAGAATACGTGAAAAAAGGGGGCGTGGTCTTGTTGCTGTCCCACGTGGAGAAGAGGACGTGTCGCGTGGAGAAAAGGGAGTGTTGCGTTTGAGTGTGTTTGTCGCCATGTCGTCGAGACGCTGTTATTTTCATCCCGGAGTCAAATCACCTTTGTTTAGCTTTCCCAGGGACGCTGTAGAGATCATTGAGCGCATATATCACCCCGTTAAGAGGCGTGACCTTTCCACGTGCGCTAAGCTGCTGTCGAATCACAACACAGGAACCGTGACACGTTCGCTAAGCTGCGGTCAAATCCCAACACGGGAACCGCTGGCACAATCAGAACTCGTTACGTATTTCTGAAGGAGGGACTTCATAGAACAAGGAACTCATCAACCCGTTTTTAGGAGAGGGAAAACAGCGGTATACAGATAAGTAAATTGTGTTAAAAATACTGGGGGTTTTTTACACGCGAAACATGAACACATGTTATATTGCACACTGTAAACACAATCAAAGCTTCAAAATAACACGAAGAACGGGACCTTTAAGATGAAACATTGCTTCATGTCTGATCATCAAACTGAACTCAGATCAATTGGTGCATACAGATGAGTCTTGCAGAAAGCATTGCCTCTCTGACATGGGCAAAGTGCTGGTACAGAAGATGAATGACAGAGTGCTAATGTGTTCTGGCACTGAAGCATTGCTTGGGGTTTGGAGCAACGCAACTCCCCTCATCATGCAGCCAGATCCACAGATGAAGGTTTGACTGGGCATCACATCACATCCCTGCTGACAGCACAATCATGAATTTATGATTATATGCTAAGCTAGTGAACCCATGTGCTACCACACAGACTGAAAAGAGTCGGATGATGCCATGATCATGATTTCCACTAAATGTTTCTTCTGTCTGCTTCTCCGTCCATCCATCCTTACATATTCAATTATTTATCTCGAATAAAATAAAACATGCTTATTTTGATGTATCATGCATCATGTGTCATGCCCTCAATTCTTTATTCCTGTATGGCAAGACACAAATTATGATGTAAACACAGCGGGTAGAAGAAACTCAAACTAATATTTATATTTAATATTTTAATTTGCACTTAGTACAAACATTTCCAAATGTCTAAATTACTTAAACTTAAATCTACATTAATTAAAAGCCACTTCATTCTGCAAATGATGTTCAACACTAATGCTGAAATATTGCCATCATCTTCTCAAATGGTCACAAAAAATTGGTATTGGTTATCCAAATATGACCTGTGGTTTAATAATAATAATAATAATAATAATAATTTGTTACATTTATATAGCGCTTTTCAAGGCACTCAAAGCACTTTACATAGAAGGGAGGGAATCTCCTCAACCACCACCAATGTGCAGCATCCACCTGGATGATGCAACGGCAGCCATTTTGCACCAGTACGCCCACCACACACCAGCTGATTGGTGGAGAGGAGACTGAGGGATGATGCCATTTGTATATATATGGGGATGATTAGGAGGCCATGATGGACAGGGGATGGACAGATGGACAAATTTGGCCAGGATGCCGGGGTTACACCCCTACTCTTTATCAATGGGATTTTTAATGACCACAGAGAGTCAGGACCTCGGTTTAACATCTCATCCGAAGGACGGTGCTTGTTACAGTATAGTGTCCCCATCACTACACTGGGGTGTTAGGACCCACACAGACCACAGGGTGAGCACCCCCTGCTGGCCTCACTAACACCTCTACCAGCAGCAACCGAGTTTTCCCAGTTGGTCTCCCATCCAGGTACTGACCAGGCTCAGCCCTGCTTAGCTTCAGTGGGAAACCAGTCTTGGGCTACAGAGTGATATGGCTGCTGGTACAGACTAAATCTACTGATGCATTCTGCAAATGCTATGTGAATGTATTTCTTTTCAACTCACTTCCAGGCAAATTAATGCCCAGTATTTTGCATAGAAGATATATGCACAATTTGAAACCAACTTAAAAACAATCAAGGTTTTATTGGGCAATCCACTTCCTTAGAAAGTCAGCAGGCAGTACACTGAAATATGTGGAATGCAATTTGGTTCAGGCAATCTGACATGAATTATGCCTTTGTCAGAATAAGGGCGGCATTTCCTTTTGTCTAAATTTATAGTGTTGATAGGGGGGAATACATTCACCTTGCTGATTAGACATGGCACTGGCCACTTCAGGTGCCATCAGATAAAATCACACTTCATTTACATTAGCTTGTGAGCTGGATTAAAAAGGCTTATAAACTGACTAAATAATGTTTATATGTGTACATTATGTTCACATTATCTTAAAAAAATATATAATTCGCCTGAATAGCTATAATACAATGGAAGTCTATGTGATATCCTCACTAATATAGTGAAACAAATCGCAGATCGTTGTAAATCTAATTGTACAATATATATATATATGTTTTCCAGGGAGACGTTAAAGAAATTCACATTTCACAGACGTACTTTGAGATTTAAATCCCACCCCAATCTGCCAAGTCTATGTTTTTCTCACACAACCTCTGTAAAAAAATTCCAGGGCAAATTACCTAATGTTTATCGGTAAACTCAGTTGTCCTTTAATGAAATCTAATCCCGTCTGAATGCTACTATCTGTGATTGCTGATGTATTTTCTAATGCTTCTCCTCATCTCCTCATGTGTTTTTTACCTGCCTGATTGACCTAAGTGAGCTACCAATCTTCAGCACGCTTTTATTTATTTTCAATATGGATGGTATCCAACAAAAATATTGCATTATAAAATTTATAAATATAACTAAATTGCAGAAACTGTGAAGACTGCCCATTTTAATATTTGTGTCAAGTAAGAGTTTGTAAAACACAAACTTCCACCTCTGTAGTGACCCTGTCTAAATCGGTACATGAAGTCACAGACATTGAGTGATAAGAACTGTAACTAGAACATCGTTTAGAAAACTAATCCCGTCCGATTAGTGATTGTGTTGAAGCAAATGGTTATCTGAAGAAAAAAAACAAAAATAGATTTTTTTTAAGTTATGCTCTTATTTTAAAGCACTTGCTGCTTGTTTTGTTCAAAACCTTGTTTGCTGGGTTGTGGTTCCTGATATATTGTGATTTTATGTGTGTGTGTGTGTGTGTGTGTGTGGTGTGTGTGTGTGTGTTTGTGTGTGTGTTTGTGTGTGTGTGTGTGTGTGTGTGTGTGTGTGTGTGTGTGTTAGTTGTTGTCAAGCTTTGGATTCTTGTAGTTTGATTTCAACAACTAAAGCTGCACTTAGATCTTACAACCTTCACTCTCTGAGACTCCCATGGTGACAGCCGATTGAAAATATATTTTATAAATGAAACCCACCAGCTCTGCCTTGGTCCCGACCATCAGGTGTGACAACAGCAGATAACACCCCCGTTTGTCTGTCAGAACGCATTGCTCCGGCCTCAGATATGTAAACACACCTGTCACAACTCTGACAAGGAAAATAAAACGCAACAATGGATCTTCCCTCCCAACTAGTGGCAATGTTTGTGACAGAGCCCGCTGCGTTGTTCAAAGTCCTGCTGCTGAGTTCAGCCTGCAAACACATCTCCCCCACCTGCTACCTGACAACATCAGAATGTAGGGGCGAGGAGGGAGTTTCACGCAGAGACCACTACAAGAGAAAGAGTTTCCAGAAATCATCAAAACAGACAGTTTTACTCCAAGAATGCATTAAAACGAGCATCTTTTTAGGATGATAAAGGTATTCTGCTGTTAAAGCAAAGCAATGCAAATATGGCAATACAGTACAGCAGTTTTTTAATTGACTTATTGAAATAATATATACATTTTTCAACCATTGTTTTAGTATGATTTTTTTTTTTACTTGACCATTATAAATACAAGATTTTGTATTTATTTTATTTTGTTTATTTCTATATAAAGCACTTTGAATAGCAATTGTATTCAATACCCAAAACGTACCTAATATTGCCTCATATTTTGTCACAATTTGTACTGGGGAGGTGTTAAGTTTATACATAACTAAATGGGTAATATCATATTATTTTTTATTTTTTATTGCAAGCTGTAGGTTTTCTACTATGTCAAATAGTAGAAAATAGCTTACAACCTCATTGTTACTGGGTGGACTGAATATTGAAAAGGTATTGTTGATGTGTATATGTGAGCGGTAATGTGTTGATTTTGGGAGATTATAAAAGATTTCAGAATTTTTGCAGCTTAGTTTAATTTTTTAAATTTATTTATTTTTTGACTGGAGAGGAAGTTATAGTATGTATAGCACATTTAAATATATCTCAATTGAGGAAAATTGAATTCCGTATGATATGATTATTATGGTGAAAGCTATATCAGCTCTTTTACAAAATGCATACCTTAACGCAACATATGTGTTCTCAAAATGTCTGTAGGATGGAATATACTGTGATCTAAAAACACCTAAACTGCTAGAGAGAGAAGGATTGTGAACTCCACAGGGCTGTAGCATCAGCAGAGGTGTCAGGGAACTGAGATCAAAGTGTGAGGGTGTTTTTGGAGAGTTCAGTTCCCAGAGTGTGTTCTTTGTTCTGCCATTGGATCAGAGAATAATAAGTCTGGTATTTGACATGCCATCACATGTGAAGGTCAAAGTAGCAAAAAACAAGAGTATAAAAACAGAAGAAATTCTAAAGTGCATGACTGTAGGTACCTAATCATTAACAAATAAAGGAATATTATGTTGAATACAATTTCAGATCCACTGAAGTAATTTTAGGGGGTTTAAAAGCAGAAAAGTGAAGAGTTTACAAAAGTTACAAGTCTTTTCTTCCCTATTCTGACATATTTACGAGTGAAACGTAAACACGTCATCTGAGATTTTGTTTTTCAAGGGGATATTTTGATTAAATATTATGAGGGCAAATACGTAAAAAAATTAATAAAAATGTCCATGCATAAATCATTTGTAATAAACAGCAAATTCCTTAAAAAATAATGATTAATTTTTACTTCATGGTGACTTTAAAGCAAATACACATTGTCTACATTGTGATATTGAGATGTTACTACTTTTCTAAGCAGAATTCCAGGTATGCATTAACAATGTAATTCATGTAGGACAACTCAGCCCTATATGAACAATAACTTTGCATAAGCAAGTCCTTTCCAGAAATCCTCATGCAAGTACCAAGCAAGTCACCAACTTTTTTAACTAGTTATGATACGAGTAATTTGATATTTACATTTATGCATTTGGCAGACGCTTTTATCCAAAGGGACAATCCCCCTGGAGCAACATGGAATAAATAGGTGGTGACCGCTGGGATCGAACCAGCAACCTTCTCTGTGTCAGTTCCAAGGTTTAATCCACTGGACCACCATCTCATATAACTTTGCAAAGACAAAGTTGGCAAGTGTTTTATCAGACCAACTTCATGCCCTAATAGTTGTAAAGTCTTATGGTAACACAACAGCTGAAAGATGATTTAAAAATGTTCTGCACTGCTAGGTGTAGTAAAGGTATTACTGTAAATAGGCCTATATTTTTCTTTTAGCAAACTGAGTGTCAATATAAAGTGTCGACAGCATGTCACAGATGTTTTCCAATTGACAGGGACTTTTCACTGGCTTAGCTAACATACTTTATGCTACATGCAAGCTATTTAACTTTATATGTATATTAAAAATACAATATATCAAAGTAAAAAATGCAGATTCTTTTTGTAATTTATGTCTTGTGAGCACTGCTACATACCCCTTTTCCACAGGATTGTTACTACTGCCAGAGCCAGTTGCCAATCTGGCCCTGTTATATGCATTTCTCCCAAAGAAAATGCAGTTCTGAGCCAGAATATTTGGTTCTGTACCTGCCCCTTAAAGGGTAAGTTCACCCAAAAATGAAAATGCTGTCATTAATTACTCACCATCATGTCGTTCCAAACCCATAAGACCTTAGTTTATCTTCGGAACACAAATTAAGATATTTTTGATGAAATGCAAGAGCTCTCTGAGCAATTTAATTAACACTTTCAAGGTCCAGAAAGGGATTAAAAATATCATTAAATTAGTCCATGTGACTTCAATGGCTCAACCTTAATTTTATGAAAAGACGAGAATACTTTTTGTGCACAAAAACAAACAAAAATAATGACTTTATTCCACAATTTCTTATAGTCAGTGTGTCAGTCTCCAACTCAGTATACGTTGTAAATACAGTGCAGCATCAGCATCACACACATGCACATGACACAAGACTAGAAGACATTGTTGCATAAAGTCGTTATTTTAGATTTTTTTACACACAAAAAGTATTCTCGTCTCTTCATAAGATTAAGGTTGAACCACTGGAATTATGGGATAATTTTCATTTTTGGGTGAACTATTCCTTTAAAATGTGGCCTTGTTAAGAGATGATAAACAATATTTGTTTCACCTGTGACTGGTCATTATATTTTGGCTCATCAGTGTATAGTCTTAAAAGACTTAATAACCACACAAAAATACAGTGAAGAAGTGATTTAATCTGGGGAAATTATGCAGTAACATAGCAATTTCTCACGAGTAGCTTTGTCATATCAAATGTTTGCTGGTAAAAAACTAAAAAAAGTTTTTAAGAAGAACTTCTAGTTTCTGTAAGGTGTGCATTACCAATGTAATTTATGTAGGACATGAATTATGGTTGTTTGCACGTTGCATACTGTTTCTGGAAAAAAAGATGGTTAATGGTTTTTGAGTCACTACAATGGAAATTGACAACATTTATGTCTACTTTTAAAAAGAACCAGGCATTCTAGAAGCAAGATTCCAAATGCTTTCACTTCCTTTCTCCAAGATAAGGGATGAATCATGCAGAGGCGAGAGAAACCAGATGTGGTGCATCTTGGTAAGACAGATAGGACAGCCGAGGGTAAACACAGTGATTAATCAAAGCCACAACTGGTTAAAAGTAGATAACCACCTTTTTTCCATGAGGGGAGAAACGCATCTCATGTCTCCATATTTATTTAAAGCTTTGAATTTCTTAAACCATAGCTATCAACAGCCGACTGCAAACTCTGAGCAAGTCACTAGAGAGCCATATAAGTACAGAACACAAGCTGACCCATCACTCAGACAAAAACAAAAAAGGGGACAGAAAGAGGGAAAAACAGATGGAGGGGGTAGCAAAATAGCAGGAAAGAGAGAGAAAAATTTGCTAAAGAGTTGATGTATTTCTTCAGTATTAAAGGTTCAGTGTGTAATATTTATGAGGATCTATTGACAGAAATGCAATATGATATATTTACAGATGCTGGTCATATAATTAGAATATCATCAAAAAGTTGCTTTATTTCACTAATTCCATTCAAAAAGTGAAACTTGTATATTATATTCATTCATTACACACAGACGGATATATTTTTATATTTCTTTTAATTTTGATGATTATAACAGACAACTAAGGAAAATCCCAAATGCAGTATCTCATAAAATTAGAATATTACTTAAGACCAATGCAAAGAAAGGATTTTTAGAAATCTTGGCCATCTGAAAATTATGAGCATGTACAGCACTCAATACTTAATTGGGGCTCCTTTTACCTGAATTACTGCAGCAATGAGGCGTGGCATGGAGTCGATCAGTCTGTGGCACTGCTCAGGTGTTATGAGAGCCCAGGTTGCTCTGATAGTGGCCTTCAGCTCTTCTGCATTGTTGGGTCTGGCATATCGCATCTTCCTCTTCACAATACCCCATAGATTTTCTATGGAGTTAAGGTCAGGCGAGTTCTCTGGCCAATTAAGAACAGGAATATCATGGTCCTTGCTTTGGCACTGTGTGCAGGTGCCAATTCCTGTTGGAAAATGAAATCTGCATCTCCACTAAGTTGGTCAGCCGTAGGAAGCATGAAGTGCTTTAAAACTTCCTGGTATATGGCTGCGTTGACCTTGGACCTCAGAAAACACAGTGGACCAACACCAGCAGATGGCATGGCACCCCAAACCATCACTGACTGTGTAAACTTTACACTGGACCTCAAGCAACGTGGATTGTGTGCCTCTCCAGTCTTCCTCCAGACTCTGGGACCCTGATTTCCAAAGGAAATGCAAAATTTACTTTTATCAGAGAACAACTTTGGACCGCTTTGTTTCCTTTTTGTCTTTAGCACAGACAAGACGCTTCTGACGCTGTCTGTTGTTCAAGAGTGGCTTGACACAAGGAATGCGACAGCTGAACCCATGTCTTGCATACGTCTGTGCATAATGGTTCTAGAAGCACTGACTCCAGCTACAGTCCACTCTTTGTGAATCTCCCCCACATTTTGAATGGGTTTTGTTTCACAATCCTCTCCAGGATGCGGTTATCCCTATTGCTTGTACACTTTTTTCTACCACATCTTTTCCTTCCCTTCGCCTCTCTATTAAGGTGCTTGGACACAGAGCTCTGTGAACAGCCAGCCCTTTTTGCAATGACCTTTTGTGTCTTGCCCTCCTTGTGCAAGGTGTCAATTGTCGTCTTTTGGACAACTGTCAAGTTAGCAGTCTTCCCCACGATTGTGTAGCCTACAGAACGTCTCGGTTACGACTGTAACCTTAGTTCCCTGAGTAGGGAACGAGATGCTACGTCACCGCTTTGGGAACGCCTCTGCGTGATTGCGTCGTGAAGCACTGAACGTCATAGGCAGGTGACGTCATAGACCCGGAAACTATAAAGCACACCGGCAAACAGGTTACTAGCGGGTGTCGCCCTAAAGAAACTCAACTCAAAGGAGTGTGGTAAGCTGCTATGGCCACCACGTAGACCTTTAGTGTGGAGGGGGCTAACCCAGCAGAGAATCTCTCCTGCAGGAACTCCAGCACCATGCTCGCAGGGCAGTTAACTGGATCCCGCAGGCGATCTCGACACCATAAGGTGAAGAGTCTTCACTTTAGATAGTAAAGTTTCCTCGTAGAGGGAGCTCTGGAGCGTAGAATGGTCTCAACAACCTCGGTTGAGGGACCGGAACTTATGAACTGGGCCCCCTCAGAGGCCAAGCCCACAGTTTCCACAGCTCTGGGCGGGGGTGTACAAAGACTCCGCCCGCCTGAGAGAGAAGGTCCCTCCTGATCGGAATCTCCAGGGGAGAGCCATCGAGGAGAGACACCAGGTCCGAGAACCATACCCGGCCCGGCCAGAATGGGGCTACTAGCAGAAGACGGACCCCGTCCCGAAGCACTCTCTCTAGAACTCCCGGAAGCAGAGCAATCGAGGGAAAAGGGTACAGGGGCAGCCTCGGCCACTCCTGTATCATCGCATTCAGTCCGAGAGGAGCTGGAGGTGACAGGGAGAACCACAGACGACAATGCGCATTCTCGTGAGTGGCGAACAGGTCCACTTGGGCCCTGCCAAGCTTCTCCCAAGGACAGGCCTCCTGGAGACAACGGCGCATCAAGCAAAAAGCTGTCCCGTTCCTTTATCTTCGTAAGATTGAGCCACAAATGTCTCTCCATGGCCACCAGGGCTGCCATAGAACGGCCGACGCATCGGGCTGTCTCCTTGGTGGCACGGAGAGCGAGATCAGCTGTAAATCGGAGCTCATTGACGATATCAACTCCGATCTCGTGGCTCTCACCCAGGTCTCTAAGCAGATCAGCCTGGTATGCCTGCACGATGGACATAATGTGCAGACATGCGGCGGCCTGACCTGCTGCCGCGAACGCTTTGCCCACAAAAGAAGATGTGACTTTTAGGGGTTTTGTGGGCAAAGTCGGAGCCTTTATGGCAGACTCGGGTGAGAGATGGCTCGCAAGCATCTGCACAAACCGAGGGACCCGTGCCGTGAGGAACTCGAGCCGGGACGCCCTCCTCGAAGAGCGACCGACGGGATCGCAGCACATCATGTGTATCCCTGCTCGTGATGTAGCGTGAGCAGGGAGGAACACATTGTCTGTAGTGCTGCTCGCTCGCCATAATCTCTCTTAATATAAGTGTGAGTGCAAACTTGTGAAGAAAATAAGAAAGTCTGAACTCAGACACAACACAGAATGACAGGAACAATGACACAGAGCACTTGTTGAAGGCAACAGAAGCTTACGGCGTTTGTTTGCCGGTGTGCTTTATAGATTCCGGGTCTATGACGTCACCCGCCGTTCCATCTCTCTATTGGACTGATGACATACGTGCTTCACGACGCAATCACGCAGAGGCATTTCCAAAGGGGTTACACAGTGCGAGTTCCCTTGAAAGGGAACTAGACTGAGAGTTTAAAGGCCTTTGCAGGTGTTTTGAGTTAATTAGCTGATAAGAGTGTGGCACCAGGTGTCTTCAATATTGAACCTTTTCACAATATTCAAATTTTCTGAGATACTGAATTTGGGATTTTCCTTAGTTCCCTTTCGAAAGGGAACTCGCGCTGCGTCAGCTTGATGCTACGGGGAACGCCTCCAGTGTGACAGGTGCCTGAAATCACAATCAAAAAAAGGTCAATCCTATTGACCGGCGACAGCCTCTAATGTCATCAAGATGCGACCAGGAAGTATAAAAGGGCGCCTTGCCAACATGACATCTTTTCGTCTTCAGTGAATGTTTGCCTGTGTCCAGTAAAGCATCAACAGAGAAAATGAAGAAGTGTGCCCAGAAACAACGCCACTTCCGCAGATGTGTGGAGCCGTGTACCAGGTATCTTACGCCTGAAGATACACACACACTCTGTGTGTACTGTCTGGGAGAAGAGCATGCACGGGAGGTTCTCGAGGGAGCTTCCTGTGCAAACTGCGAGCATTTTCCCATGAAAACGCTCCGCTCTCGTCTGGCCCTCTTCTCGAGAGGAGAGGGTTCAGTGTCTGGGAACGGCCCCGCTCAAGCCGAGGCTGAGCGGCGTCTAAAGTCCTGGGGTTCCCAGATGGATCTGGCTCGTCGCCTGGAGACTGGTGTAGTGCTCGCAGATGACGATCCAGATCGCGAGGGGCAGACCTTGGAGGAGGAGCGAGATCTGGGCTCCTCCTCCTCGTCTGCTGCTCTTCCGTTTGAGCAGAGGATGGTTGTGGAGGCGGATGAGTCACCTGAGGCTGAGGCTTCTCAACCATCCTGTCCCATGTACGGGGAGCTGTTGGAGGTCATGGAACGCGCTGTAGGTAGACTGCAGCTGCCTTGGCAGCGCGTGAGGAGAGAGGCCGTTCGTCCGGATAGATTGGATGACCGGTTTCTCTCCGTTCATGACCGCCCAGCTCCCAGGAGTCTTCCATTTCTTCTGGATCTCCACCATCAGATCTCGAAGGGATGGAAGAAACCCTATTCAGCCAGCATCCATCGACATCAGCGGGCTAATTTTGCTGATGTTGAGGGATTACCCGAGGCTGGATATGTGTCGGTGCCGTCTGTAGACAAGACGTTTGCAAACTATCTCTCTTCCGGGCAGCCATCGACACTGAGGGCTCCCACCCTGCCGACGAAACCTCTCAGATAGACCTCGAGTCTGAACGGCAGGGCGTACATGTCGGCGGGTCACGCCAGGGCGGCTTTACACACTATGGCGGTGTTACAAGCCTACCAGGCAGACCTGCTGAGGGACCTCGATCAGGGGGAGGGATTAACCCCTGATGCGGTGGCCAAGTTGCGCCGGACCACAGATTTTGCTCTCCGGGCTACCAAGCAAACTGCCTTCGCCATCGGTCGTTCGATGGCGGCGATGGTGGCCACGGAGAGACATCTGTGGTTGAACCTGGCGGACATCGGGGAGAAAGAGAAATCCTTTCTCCTCGATGCCCCGGTTTCGCCCTCTGAACTTTTTGGCACCTCCGTGGAGGCAGTGGTGGGAAAGTTCAGGGAGGCGAAGGCGCGCTTGGCGGCATTTAGAACGTACATCCCGCTGAGGTCCAGGACCGCACCCAGGCAGTCGGGTGTCCCTGGCCCGTCCCAGCCTGAGGGCTGGAGACGGGAACAGCGAGCCAGCGTCGCCTCTAGAGCGCCCCCTCCGCAGAGGACTGGGGTGCAGGGTAGGCGGGACACCCGCAACAGGAGGAGGAAGGAAGCCGGGGCTGGTAACCGGAACCAGCGCAGGCAGCGGACTCCACCCCCTAGAATGCGCAGATGGACGCTGCCTTTTCCCTTCCTCTGGCTTTCCCCCGGGTGCTTTACATCAGGCCGTTGGGCCTATGATGAGCAGAAAATGTAAGATTCTGACGTGGTCTGGTTTGTTTGGTGAAAGCGCCCCCCTCAGGACAGTGGTCGTATAATAGCTCGATGGCTGGTTTGAAGCGCCGCAAGAAGCGAGTGGTGAGTCCCCATCGATGAGGGTGAAACATTTTCAAAACTATGTTTTTCAGGACTTCTGTACCTTCGCTCTCCTGAGAGGTTATTTGGGGAATTATGGAACATCGCAGGACTTCGCAGGGCCTGCAGCTCCCCGTGAGTAAGCTAAGAATGATCTTCTTTGCAACATTATATGGTTGTGTGTGAGTGCCTCACTTTTGCCAGTAGAGATTTGCTGCCTCTCCGTGTTATCTTTCCCACTAATGTGGGTAGCTGAATTTGCGCTCTCGCCTGAGGGCTTGTAGTGTCGGAGGCGAGCTGTGTTTTCCTAGCTTAAAGTGTGAAGTAGCTGAAGACCGGGTATGCGTTTATGCATGAGCTGTAGTGAGATCTGCGCCCAGCTCTGCGGGGCTTTGGGGAAGGGGTTTTTCGGGGCCTCGTTGTGTAATTTAAGAGGTGATAATATTTATTTCCAGAGCCCTGAGTAGATCTAGTGCAGACTTAACGTCGCACCACTTGGCCTAGGCTCTGTCAAGGATGGGGGCGTTCCCTTTTAAGGAAGGTTGTTCGCCCCTGGCCTGTCTTTAGGTATAAGAACAGGGCTTTGTTTATGCATCCTTGATTCAGCCTCCTCTTATTACAGAGTCGTCCGGCCAAGGCCCGCCCCCTTCTCTGCGTTCTGGGGTTACTAGTAATGCAGTCTAGGTGTTGCAGGAGACAGTGACTTTGCCAGTGGTCGTGGGGCGGGATTAAGCACCTTTCGCCTGTTGCAATTAGACTTTATTTTGCTGTTTCCGTTTATTTTGTAAGTTGTACTCCCTTTGCTTTAGAGGGTTTGTTAAGCAATTTCTGCTGAGTACACTGCTGTTGGCAATGTGATTAGGTCCATGTCTGTAGGCACTGCCAGAGTGACTGCGCTGTCATGGAGGCCTTCTAGCCTCTGGGATGAAGCCAGCCCCAGGTGCAGGCGTAAGGGCCAGCTGGTTGTGAGTAGCCAGCTTGGGCAGCCTGGGCAGCAAGACTTCAGGACAGGTAGTAGGCGTCAACTGGCCTCCTTGCAAGAAAGTCGACATCAGCAGTAACCTCTTCAACTAGTAGGCTCTTCTTGGCCTCCTTGGGGATGAGTCCCCAGGTGTTAACTGGATTTCCAGGCCTTCGTCAGCAGCAGACAGCTGCCGTCAGCCCGGGCGCAGCAGCCAGCCTTCTTAAAATCACGGCAGGGTCCATGGAATCTGCAGGCCTCCTATTTGGGGGTAGGCCCTGCCAGGCCTCCCTGAGGGGTAGGCTCCCGGTTTTTGGGTTACCTTGGCTCAGATGGTAGGCCCCATCAGGCCTCCCTGAGGGCCTGCTGTGAGTAGCAGGCTTTATCCGGTCTCCCCTGAGGGGGTGTTACTGGACATTAGTCCCTCGACGGCTGGCACAAGCTGCTAGTAGGTGGTAGGCGCTACCAGGCCTCCCTAAGAGCCTGCTGTGGGGTAAGCAGGCTCACTGGACCTCCCCTGTGGGGGTGTTCCCGGGCTCCAGTCACTGCTAGCATGTGTGCTAGTAGGTAGTAGGCCTCACCCGGCCTCCCTGAGGGCGAGTTCCCGATTCCCAGTCGCTGAGGCGGTGAGCAAAGTGAAGCGCTATGGGCGGCACGTTCTGCTATCAGGTGGAGGCACTGCGCCTCCCTGAGATCGTTCCCCGGTCCCCAGTTTCGGTAACGGATGGTGGCATGGGTTGCTATCAGGTGGCAAGCTGCACGGGGCTTACCTGTGGGTTTCGCTGTGGAGTAGTAGGCCTCACGTGGCCTCCTCTGAGGGCACGCTCCTGTTTCGCGGTTTCTGGATTCCAGTCACTGAGCGGAAGGCTGTGATGGAGGAATGCCCGACCTTTGGCAGGTGGTAGGCCTCGCTAAGCCTCCCTGATAGAGCGAGTCCCTGTTCTTCCCAGCTACCTCGAGGGCTAGCACGACTGCGATCAGGTATTAGGCCCGTCTGGCCTTCCTGAGGGCGAGCTCCGCTGTTGGACACGCGAGCAGCCTCCCTGGGGAACGAGTTCCCTGGGCGGGAACGCACAACTGGCTTTACGCTGACAGCTAGTGGTCACCTGCTATCAGGCGCCAGTCTCTAGCCGTTCACGAGACCTGAAGGCGGTGTTCATACCCTAGCATGACGAGACGACGCTGCTGCTATGCGGTCCCTGCAGGAAGGGACTTTCATAGACTGCCTACAGCATGGTTACCTACCGGGCATGCTTATGAGCTCCTCTCAAATGAGAGTCTGCTGTGAGCTTACGGCCGCCTGGCGCTGGTCCATCGGTTGTAGGCCCCTCGGGGCCTCCCTGCTATGATCAGCCTGTAAGGCCTTTGGCCTCCTAAGCACGTTTTAAAGTAAGTGCTTGGTAGATCCGAGGATCTAGCGGCTAAACTCCCCTCGCTAGCAAGGGTTAGAAAGCACTTCGCTGAGCGCAGCTCTCCAGGATAACCCGTCTCTGAGGTCCGGCTGGTGGAGGACACTGCCTTTTCTGCAGTACCCTAGCGGGATGTCTCTTCGGAGGCGAGTACCAGAGGCTCTGTACCTTACAGACAGGGTTGGCTGTACTGGCGTGTCCCATATGGGGTCACTAGGTCAGACCTCCCTGGTGGCATTCTGTGAAATCCTCCCAAATAGTGGCTGGCGCGGGTTCCCTCGGGTTCCCTTGCCACGTTCCCTTAAAGGAACTCCTTCTGTTGAATGGGCTGGTTCCAGGCCTTCGAGCGGCCAGGGTAGGACCTCATGGTGTGCGAAGGTTCCTTCTCAGGCTATAGCTTGGGCTGTGACCGCTGTCACTGACAGCCTAATGTGACCAGAAGGGGAGTGGTTCAGGCATTTCAGTTGAATTTGCTTGTCTTGACAGTTGTCACTGCCAGTGGGCATGCACTCCCTTCGGCATGGCGGCGTGGGTATATCGTTCCCCGTAGCGTCAAGCTGACGCAGCGCGAGTTCCCTTTCGAAAGGGAACGTCTCAGGTTACAAATGTAACCATTGTTCCCTGAGAACAGGGAACGAGACGCTGCGTCGCTTGGCATGCGTTAGGGCTTACCTGCCGAAACAGTCCCTTCAGACGATTGGATGTTGTCATGTTGGCAAGGCGCCCTTTTATACTTCCTGGTCGCACCTTGATGACATCAGAGGCTGTCGCCGGTCAACAGGATTGACGTTTTTTGATTGTGATTTCAGGCACCTGTCACACTGGAGGCGTTCCCCGTAGCGTCAAGCTGACGCAGCGTCTCGTTCCCTGTTCTCAGGGAACAATGGTTACATTCGTAACCTGAGACGTTTTCTGTTATAATCATAAAAATGAAAATAAATAAACTTTTGAAATATATCAGTCTGTGTGTAATGAATGAATATAATATACAAGTTTCACATTTTGAATGGAATTAGTGAAATAAATAAACTTTTTTAAGATATTCTAATTATATGACCAGCACCTGTATATAACTATGTTTTCAGTGGAGTATAAAGACCTTACTTAATGAACCGTGATGTTTTAATTACCTTAGAATGAGCCCTTTCTATCTACATACACCACCGGACCCCTTACAGTGAAATCGCCATTTTGCGCCGTCATGTTTCTACAGTAGCCCTAAATGGACAAACTTCTCTACAGAGCGCTAGTCACTCTCTGCTCTCTCCGATGACAACATTTGTGTCCTGTATCAGCCCCCGTAGCTTCTCTATGTGCTCCAAAAGGGAGGGGTGAGCAGTGGGTGATGCAATTTACAACCTCACAGCTTGATGCCGTTAAAATTCACACACTGCACCTTTAAGGCACAAACACACCTTCATTCTATGCAAATGAGGCTGATTAAAGATTGAGCCTTATTCACAAAATTCTGTAAACTTTACCTTGCACAATTAACTTTGTACTGTTACTGGTCACAAAAGCTTTTGGTGCTTTTGATTTGTTGCTGGTATAGTATGGTATGTGTTGCTGTGACGTGTAAATGTATGGGTATAAATATAGAAGGGTATTTGTGTCTATTTCTTGTAATTGTGACTTCATACTTTATGTATACTTATATACTTTATATCTCACAATTTCACTTTATATTTCACAATTGTGACAATTTCTCATAATTACTTCTTTATTTATCATAACTATGACTTTATATCACACAATAAGAGTGTCACAATATACCGGTATTGTTAATGCTACATGTATGATAATATTGTGAATATTCCAGCGCCATTTGACAGTCTAACACAGTAGGTGTCAGAATTGCAGAGAGAGAGGAAGCGAGGGGGATGAGAAACAGTTCTTCCTGGACAAGATCAAAAAAGAAAAGAAGAATGATGGAGCCTAGATGAAATGCCACTCCGAGTAAGAACAAAAAAGCATGGCGAGAAAGCAGGTCAGCTCAATTGCTGGGGATGTTCTTGAGTGACTTTGCCCTCAGGCGCAAGTCAGAGTGCTTTCTCTTCATCTTTCTTTCTTTCTTTCTTTCTTTCTTTCTTTCTTTCTTTCTTTCTTTCTTTCTTTCTTTCTTTCTTTCTTTCTTTCTTTCTTTCTTTCTTTCTTTCTTTCTTTCTTAATCTTCACTTTGGCACAAAAATTATACTTTTAAACATGAAACAGTACTCACAATGGATTTAACTTCAATAATGTGATATTTTGAAATGAAAGAAAATAGTTGATGGGAAATAATGCATGGTGGGGCTTGTGTAAGATACATAATACCTGAAGAAAGCTATCCATTAGCATTGCTGTTCAAGCAATGAGCGAGGGGACATTTGTATGTTTGTCAAGTCAAGTCACGTCACGTCACCTTCATTTACGTATATAGCGCTTTTTACAATATAGATTGTTTAAAAGCAGCTTTACAATGATAATAGGATATTAATGGAAGAGATATTGTTTTGGCTATACAGCAGCTATAGAAAAAAGTTATTGTCCAGCTAAAGTAAGTTTTTGATTGATTAATTTCCGTTGTAAATAATCATTCGTTATTTACTTTGGGGCCACTTACTGTATATGACACCATTTTAAACTAAAATAGAAAACTCTCAATGTGTTCCGGCAGCTCATCTGCACGGCAACAGCGCACGGCGGCTAGAAAACGCAAACCTTGAAACAGGTTTTGAAATAGTTTTGAAGCGATACCTGCTCGTGTAAACTTAAAAAAAATGTGAATCTGTGAGAATTTGTTTGTTTTTCTACATCACATCGGGTAGCCCCACCTACAGTAGAGTTTGACTGGTCCAACATTTCACTTCACATAACCTTAAACATCAAATATGTTCTGATTGTGTTCTGTCACGGTTGTTTTGCTTCCATTGTAGACAGACAAATTGGTTGTTGAATAAAACATGCTGTCTTTTGCTTTTTAGGCAGTAAGAGTATGAGAAAGAGATGTTCAGAGAAAAGAAAGATAAATAACCTTTAACTTCTAATCTTTACACACACCTACACAGTGAGAAACCTTTGTTTCCGTGTAGATTTCCAAGAATACAGAATTTTATCCATTTTATATAATACAGTGATTTTGCAATATTAAAACATTGTTTCATCCAGAAATGTCATAGCCTGGATCATACTAATAATAATGATAATAATTATGGAAATAATGATCTACTCATCAGTTTCTTTACTTCTTCTATCCCTCGCTCTCCTTTTCCACACTTCACTTCACAGCTCGTGGAGGGTTCAGCATGCTTCATTTAATGACATTAATTAATTCCCATTCTCTTTCTTTAATGAGCCAAATCAGTCATGAGCCAAATGAAAAAGAAAAAAAAAAAAGAGTTAGCAAGTAGCTCCTTAATGTCACCAGTTAGGAAGGAATGTTTCAAATCAGAAAAAATCCTCTGTGTGCTCTGTTGAACGAGAGACACCAGTGGAAATCATCAAGCATAAAATGTATTAATGTGAATCTATTGTTCACTTATCATCTGCCCAATGCTGCCGAGACAAAAGTGTGTACTCGTTAGTTATGCATTAGCATGTGCTAATTTGAGGCTGTAGTTTTGGCTAATGTGACAGTTCAACCTTATGCACTCTAGGTTTGAGTTAGAAGAACAGTAGATAGAAAAACCATGATTCACATTTCGAGTGCTGATTCTCATTTCCTGTGATAACAATTTTTTTAAATAGGCTAAATGAGTAGCCTTAATAAAAAAGAAGGTAAATAATCAAGTAACAAGCAAAATTAAACTTGTTTTGCTTAAAATTTCTGCGAATACTTTGCTGATGCAGGTAGAGCAACAAGATCACAGCAATTCTCAATTCTCAAAAGGATGCAAGTCTGTTCTTTGTGTTCTTGGAATTGAGAAACAGCCAGTATTTGCAGTGTTTGTTTGAGCCTCTCAACCAGCCCAGCAAAACAAGATTAGCTAGTCAGTTGCTAAATGCATACCTGTCAAGTATCCCGTTTTGGCCGGGAAAGTCCCGTATTTTACCCTTCTTTCCCGCCGTCCTCCCGTATTAGTATTTTCCTGTAAATCTCCCGTATTTTAACCTGCGTTATTAAAAAACAATAATACCGGAGTAAAAAAACAAAAACATTTCCAATCTGAGCTCTGTAACTAGCCTCGCGATAACTGCCATCTGCAGTAGCCTACAGTATAGGTGTCCGTTGTCGCGAGGTTAGTGTGTGAGGTCAGATGACGAGTGACAACGCGGGAAAAAAACTAAACAGAGACGGATGATGGACGTAACGATAGAGACGGATTAAGGCACTCCTGCCAAAAAAAACAACAACAAAAAACCCTCGTGTAAATACCGTGATCAATGGGACAGTGAATTTAATTATAAAATGTAAGTGACTTAATGTGAATTAATTGTTTATGGAACTGGCGTATGAAATCAGTGTCATTTCCAGTCGTGATGGTATTCAGGTAAACAACACTCTTGTTAGTGTGATGTTGCTTAACTGTATCATATGTTATAAATAACTACACCATTTTAACTGTGTATGTTAACTGAGTTTCTTTGTATGAGCGGCGCTCATTTTTTTCCGATTTTCTCCTCGAGAGGCTGCGCGAGCCTCAACAGCTCCATCCATCCATCCATCCATCTTCTTCCGCTTTATCCGGGGCCGGGTCGCGGGGGCAGCAGTCTAAGCAGAGATGCCCAGACTTCCCTCTCCCTAGACACTTCCTCTAGCTCTTCCGGGGGGACACCGAGGCGTTCCAAGGTCAGCCGGGAGACATAGTCCCTCCAGCGTGTCCTTGGTCTTCCCCGGGGCCTCCTCCCGGTTGGACATGCCCGAAACACCTTCCCGGGAAGGCGTTCAGGAGGCATCCGGAACAGATGCCCAAGCCACCTCAGCTGTCCCCTCTCGATGTGGAGGAGCAGCGGCTCTACTCCGAGTTCCTCCCGAGTGACTGAGCTTCTCACCCTATCTCTAAGGGAGCGCCCAGCCACCCTGCGGAGAAAGCTCATTTCGGCCGCCTGTATCCGGGATCTTGTCCTTTCGGTCATGACCCAAAGCTCATGACCATAGGTGAGAGTAGGAACGTAGATTGACCGGTAAATCGAGAGCTTCGCCTTACGGCTTAGCTCTTTCTTCACCACGACAGACCGGTACATCGACCGCATTACTGCAGAAGCTGCACCGATCCGTCTGTCAATCTCCCGTTCCATCCTCCCCTCACTCGTGAACAAGACCCCTAGATACTTGAACTCCTCCACTTGGGGCAGGAACTCTCCACCAACCTGAAGTGGGCAAGCCACCCTTTTCCGACTGAGGACCATGGCCTCGGATTTGGAGGTGCTGATTCCCATCCCAGCCGCTTCACACTCGGCTGCAAACCGTCCCAGTGCATGCTGGAGGTCCTGGTTAGAAGGGGCCAACACGACAACGTCATCCGCAAAGAGCAGAGACGAAACCGTGTGGTCCCCAAACCTGACACCCTCCGGCCCTTGGCTGCGCCTAGAAATTCTGTCCATAAAAATTATGAACAGAACCGGCGACAAAGGGCAGCCCTGCCGGAGTCCAACATGCACCGGGAACAAGTCTGACTTACTGCCGGCAATGCGGACCAAACTCCTGCTTCGGTCATACAGGGACCGGACAGCCCTCAGCAAAGGACCCCGGACCCCATATTCCCCTAGCACCCTCCACAGGACGCCGCGAGGGACACGGTCGAATGCCTTCTCCAAATCCACAAAACAAATGTGGACTGGTTGGGCAAACTCCCATGAACCCTCCAGCACCCTGTAGAGGGTATAGAGCTGGTCCAGTGTTCCACGACCAGGACGAAAACCACACTGTTCCTCCTGAATCCGAGGTTCCACTATCGGCCGAATTCTCCTCTCCAGTACCCTGGCATAGACTTTCCCGGGGAGGCTGAGAAGTGTGATCCCCCTATAGTTGGAACACACCCTCCGGTCCCCCTTCTTAAAAAGAGGGGACCACCACCCCGGTCTGCCATCCCAGAGGCACTGTCCCCGACCGCCACGCGATGCTGCAGAGGCGTGTCAGCCAAGACAGCCCCACAACATCCAGAGACTTGAGGTACTCAGGGCGGATCTCATCCACCCCCGGTGCCTTGCCACCGAGGAGTTTCTTGACCACCTCGGTGACTTCAGCTTGGGTGATGGACGAGTCCTCCTCTGAGCCCCCAACCTCTGCTTCCTCAATGGAAGACGTGACGGCGGGATTGAGGAGATCCTCGAAGTATTCCTTCCACCGTCCGACAACATCCCCAGTTGAGGTCAACAGCCGCCCATCGCCACTGTAAACAGCGTTGGTAGGGCACTGCTTCCCCCTCCTGAGGCGCCTGACGGTTTGCCAGAATCTCTTCGAGGCCAGCCGATAGTCCTTTTCCATGGCCTCACCGAACTCCTCCCAGGCCCGAGTTTTTGCCTCCACAACCACCCGGGCTGCAGTCCGTTTAGCCTTCCGGTACCTGTCAGCTGCCTCAGGAGTCCCACAAGCCAACCAGGCCCGATAGGACTCCTTCTTCAGCTTGACGGCATCCCTTACTTCCGGTGTCCACCACCGGGTTCGGGGATTGCCGCCTCGACAGGCACCGGAGACCTTGCGTCCACAGCTCCGAGCAGCCGCTTTGACAATGGAGGTGGAGAACATGGTCCACTCGGACTCAATATCTCCAGCCTCCCTCGGGATCCGGTCGAAGCTCTGCCGGAGGCAGGAGTTGAAGATCTCTCTGACAGGAGACTCGGCCAAACGTTCCCAGCAGACCCTCACAGTACGTTTGGGTCTACCGAGTCTATCCAGCTTTCTCCCCCGCCATCGGATCCAACTCACCACCAGGTGGTGATCAGTTGACAGCTCCGCCCCTCTCTTCACCCGAGTGTCCAAGACATACGGCCGCAGGTCAGATGAAACGACCACAAAGTCGATCATTGACCTACGACCTAGGGTGTCCTGGTGCCATGTGCACTGATGGACACCCTTATGCTTGAACATGGTGTTCGTTATGGACAAACTGTAACTAGCACAGAAGTCCAATAACTGAACACCACTCGGGTTCCGATCAGGGGGGCCGTTCCTCCCAATCACGCCCCTCCAGGTTTCACTGTCATTGCCCACGTGGGCGTTGAAGTCCCCCAGTAGAACGACGGAGTCCCCAGTCGGAGCACTCTCCAGCACCCCTCCCAGGGACACCAAGAAGGTTGGGTACTCTGCACTGCTGTTTGGCCCGTAGGCACACACAACAGTGAGAGACCTATCCCCGAGCCGAAGCCGCAGGGAAACAACCCTCTCGTTCACTGGGGTAAACTCCAACACATGGCGGCAGAGCTGGGGGGCTATAAGCAAACCCACACCAGCCCGCCGCCTCTCACCATGGGCAACTCCAGAGTGGTGAAGAGTCCATCCCCTCTCGAGGAGTGTGGTTCCAGAGCCCAAGCCGTGCGTGGAGGTGATTCCGACTATCTCTAGTCGGAACCTCTCAACCTCACGCACAATCTCAGGCTCTTTCCCCGCCAGCGAGGTGACATTCCATGTCCCAAGAGCCAGTTTCCGTGTCCAGGGATCGGGTCGTCTAGGCCCCCGGCCTCGACTGCTGCCCGATTCGCTTTGCACCGGCCCCTTACGGTCCCTCCTGTGAGTGGTGAGCCCACGGGAAGGTGTCCCCACGTCGCTCCTTTGGGCTGAGCCCGGCCGGACCCCATGGGGGAAGGCCCGGCCACCAGGCGCTCGCATACGAGCCCCAACCCCAGGCCTGGCTCCAGGGTGGGGCCCCGGCTGCGCCGTACCGGGCGACGTCACGGTCCTCCTTTTTTTTGTCATCATAAGGGTTGTTGAACAGCTCAACAGCTCAACCTTGTTAACGTCAGTTCGTTTAATATTATTATCCACTATCGATCTCCGCTTACACTGAATGCAGAATCATTATTGCACTTTGGTGATTCCTAGTTATTTTTTGTTTTGACATTTTACTCAGGATACTTGTCCGTTGGGCAAGTAACATTATTTTTCACTTGCCCCTTCAAAAAATCCACTTGTCCCGGACAAGCGTTCATGTCGAGCCCTGCCCATAGCAATGCAAGTTCAGAAAGGGTATTTAGCATGGTACAAAAGATTGTTACAGAGAATAGGATGACATTAGACAACAGAACTGTTTGTGCTCTACTCTCATGTAAAATGAACCACTCTGGCCCAGCCCACAAATACACTCCTTCCAAAACAGGCTTAAAGAAAAACTGTAAAAGAAAAGCAATATGAAATGAAAAGAATGTGTGGAATGAAAATAAAATGTAAAGACAAGCAATGTTAAATGAACAGAAAATATGCAAATTAGCCTTTAAATAAATGCTCATCATATATACCCTTTTGTGTTTTCATTTGGGCTATAACACCTGTCTTAAAATGTAAGGGATACTGGACTGGAGCTTGGTTGGGGTGGTGGGACTGCTTGCGGTGGGCGCCGAAAAATTTCCCTTATTTTCAAATCCAAAACTTGACAGGTATGCTAAATGTCATTCCAAGTTTAGTAGAAAGCTAGGTTAGGAATCAAGCTAGAGCATGACATACTAATGCAAAATTATGTTATGAAACTCTAGATGGCATAGGACAGGGGTTTTCAAACTGGGGTCCTCCAGAAGGTTCTAAGGGGTCCCCAGAACATTTCAGAGAGTAAAAAGACAAAGCAAAAATGAATAAAGTCTACCGAACATTCTGTTTCATTTCTAAATGTTTCTCTTTTCTTGCTCACTGGGATTGTAAGGCAGTATTCTTAACGCAGTACGCATGCTGCTTACATACATTTATTGTGAAAGTTGCTCATACAAATAATTCTTAATTGAACATGTTCTTCTTCAGGTTTATACATCCAACAAAGTATAGCCAATTTAAGTTTGGAAACAATATGTTGTGTTTATAATGTCACACTTAATGTTTATCTATAGTTTTTTTTTCATATATACAAATCCATATATATGGATTTTAGGAAGGGGGTCCCTCATTAAGGTTCATCATATTTGGGGGTCCTTGGCATCATAAAGTTTGAAAACCCCTGGGATAGGCTAATAGATCCTTATCTCAATCTGCTTGCAATCACATCATTCTCTATAGGATGGTGTAGCTGATTGATTCCTGCTGCACCAGCAGCCAATGAGCTTGCTGCTCAACTTTAAAATACTTGGTCAGTGTTTGCAATAGCAGTCTGCAGCGCACTTTCAGAAACCCTCCACCTCCCCCAACTCCACCTGTATAAATCTGCTACAGGTAATTAATGTATGTTATTGTACATCAGCAGTATGACTTACTTGCTCACATAAGTGTACTGTATACGTATTTACAGTAGCAAGTCCCATACTTGCTCTGTAGCAGCAGCAGCAATAACAGCAGCAGTGTAGCAGATCTATTCCACCAAAACCAAATATATTAGCATTGTCATATCCATTACCATGCCAAACACTCCAAGAGTTGTCATGACACAACTGATAACAATAATAATAATAATAATAATAATAATAATAATAATAATAATAATAATAACTGTACACCCTGATTTCAGAAAACTGCATAAAGCCAGCCAATTAGATTGGATCTTGACGTTTTGAGAAAACTTGTGCATCTGGCAATATGCTGGCATGTTGTCTGAGACTGATTTTAGGAAGTCCACAACTTAACCATCTAACAGACCCATAGAGACTTCTGGCAGGGTGGCAGGGAGGTGAAGAGGCAGACGACATCAGGCATTCAATGCCTAACTGACAGAGAGGGCAGAGGTCACAGTCAGACCCCCTCATATAGTACACATTAGATACCAGCATTAAAACAGTATACATCCGTGTCGGCACTCTTACTCCTGGTTTGTATTGTAAAGTCTATGGTGTCTGAGCACAAAAAAATTGACAAAACGAACTGAAACATGGTTGACAAGCTTTTGCTCATTCAGGAATATGGACTGGGGGTGGGGAGGGGGGTGTTAAGCAAGAGAGAGCTGCATATATGTTGAGCTATCTATGCAGTAGATCTAGTTCTCCATGCGGAAAACACAGTGATGTCATTGCTAGCCCAAAGCAGGTCTAGCACTATACACTGTATAACCTCAGTGGGAATGAGCAAGCCAGCATGGATAACTGGCAACATTCCAACCGCAAAAATGTAACGCCTCATTATTCACATAAAGGAGCCCGAACCCATGTTTTCTTGAACATTCTACTGGAGACCGCCCTATGGACAGTGAACTCACTATTTTTGGAACAAAAGAGATGTATTGCATGATTCAAACATGTGGAAAAGACCAGTTTATACCAGTATGAATGTCCCTGCTGGCCCAGAAAGGTTTATACTACTTAGCTGTCTAGCTGTTGAATAAGCACATTGCCAGCAAAGTTTAGCTGTTATGCCGGTAGTTCGTTAAAAAAAGGACAATTCTTTACTCTCCATCATGTTGTGGAACACAAAAGAAGATATTTTGAAGAATAGTGATAAGTTATAACCAAACCATTTTGGTTACAACTGACTTCAATTGTATGGATAAAAAAAACAAAAAACAGACAGTTCTCAAAATATCTTCTTTTATGCTCTACAGAAGAAAGAAAATCATGCAATTTTGCGGTCATGCGGACTGTCTTCCATATTCAACTGGCGTGTAGACATGTGCCGGTATATGATAATACGATATATCACGATAATGAACATGCATGATATTGTTATTGTGGGCACTTCAAAATACTGTGAGTAATTATTGTTTACGAATTATTCTGATTTTTAGAATGCATTTTAAGAATAATTTACCCATCAAACGTTTAAAACGAACAGCACAGCTGTATGCTGTGTCAAAGAGGAACGTGCACTGATGTAAACAAACCCCACGCACATGAGCAGTGCATGGAGGGACAAGGGAAGACACGCTGAATGAAAATGCACATTCACACTCTCTGACAGCAGATGGCACTGATGGAACAGCAGAAATGCAGTCGTTTCCCTGGTAACCCTCATAAACAAAGCAGACTCATGCTACTAAACAGTATTTAAATGTTTCAAACAGCCATTAAGATTTCTGTATCCGTTGCGGTGCTCATCACATAACCAAATACTTAATACTTATAGACTTAAGGCTATTTATTTTCAAACTTAAACATTTTTATATACTAATCTGGACTACATGCCCTAGATATTGTTTGAATATGTTCTGATTCTTTATTGTTCAGTCACACACTTTACAATAAGGCTCCATTATTTACCACTAGTTAACAAACTGACAATGAAAAAGAATTCTAAAGCATTTATTAATCTTAGTTAAATGTAAATTTCAATAACACATTGTGGCGGAGGGGGCGTGGTTTCACAAGGTCTGCAGCGGGAGAGAGAGGGCGGGACCGAGCGGTGAGTAAGTAGGTCAAGTGCAGATAACAAACACCTGTGTCTCATTGCAGTAGTTGGCGTGGAGAGACCGCATAAAAGCCGCCCAGCAGAGAGGAGAGAGAGAGAGAGACGCACTGGGACTCGTGTGCTAACAGAGAGAGGAGAGACGCAGAGAGGAACTGCCCAAACCGACGTTTAGAGAGACAAGTTTTGAGTTGAATGATTTTGGTGCGAAGTGCACGCAGCTTGCTAACTGACCAGAGTATAAATAAAAAGTACTTACGAGTCCCAGAAAGCCGACCCTGTCTTCTTCCTTCCCACACCCACATCCGAACCTTCGCTACACTGGTGCCGAAACCCGGGAAGGGAGAGGAAAGCCGCCGCCATGCAGACTCCGCCAAAAGCGCCACTTGCGGAGCTGGTCAGCTCGCTCGCCGGTCTTCATCAGGAGCAACACCAGGACCTGCTGGCCGTGAGGGAGGAGCAGCAGAAACGCTTCGAGGCTCTCCTCCGGGCCCAGCACGAAGACCGGGAGCTGTTTCGGAGCTGGATTAGCCAGGGGATTCGGGCCGTCCCCCCCACCAACACAGACTCGGCGGCCGTCCTGCACCTCTCGAAGATGGGGCCCGAGGACGATCCGGAGGCGTTCCTCGACCTCTTCGAGAGGTCCGCCGAGTCCAGGGGATGGCCCAAAGCGGACTGGCCGATGCGGCTCCTGCCGCTGCTATCAGGTGAAGCCCAGGTAGCCGCCCACCAACTGCCAGTCCAGAATCTCCTGGCTTACGACGACCTCAAGCGCGCGATTTTACAGCGGGTCGGCCGGAGCCCGGAACAACATCGCCAGCGTTTCCGTACGCTGGCACTGGACGAGTCCGGCCGGCCCTTCGCCTTTGCGCACCAGCTCCGGGACTCCTGCCGCAAGTGGCTGATGGCCGACGGGAGCGACGTCGAGGTCATCATAGATCGAGTGGTGCTGGAACAGTTCGTGGCGCGGCTTCCGCGAAAGACCGCGCAGTGGGTCCAGTGCCACCGCCCGACGTCGCTGAGCCAGGCCATCCAGTTGGCGGAGGACCAGATGGTGGCGTGCCACGGGGTCGGCGAGCCCCTGCCATCGGCTTCTCTCTCTCTCTCTCTCCCCTCTTCTTCCCCCAACCCTTCTGTCTCTCGACCTGTCCCTCTCCCTAGGTCCCGTGGCAGCGTGGCGCCCAGGCCGCTACCACGATGGAGGCTGGGCGGAGCCAGCGAGCCACCGGCACCTCCTCGGTCAGCGCCGAGAGGAGGCGCTGCAGCGCCGGATCCCTATCCCTCTTCCCCCGCCCCCGCGTTCTCTCCACGCCAACCTGCCGATCTACTTCCGGCCACTAGGGCAGCGGGAAGGTCTGGGCCGGCTTGTTGGCGCTGCGGGGATCCGGGCCATTTTATCGACCGCTGGCCGGTCATGGAGGTCGGGACATTGGTCCAGGTTCCTGACGCTCCACAAGCCGCCCCTGATCAAGCTGGCTTGTACCTAATACCCGTGAGTATCAAGGGGGGTACTTATCAGGCGTTGGTGGATTCCGGTTGTAACCAGACCTCTATTCACCAAAGCCTGATTCAGCCCGAGGCATTGGGTAACAGCCGTGTGGTTACGGTGCGGTGTGTGCACGGGGAAGTGGTGAACTATCCGTTAGCGCCCGTGGGTATTCAATTTCGGGGACAAACGCATAGTGTGGAGGTGGCAGTTAACCCGCACCTCCGGCATCCGCTGATTTTGGGGACCAATTGGCCGGCGTTTAACGAATTATTGGGATATTTGTGTGCGGATGCCTCTTGGGAAAACCGCTCGGGAAGGAAGGTGGCGGTTGCGCACGTGGGTGAGGCGGAGCCGGGACCTCTGGCGGCAGTTTCAGGGGAAACGAGCGAACTGCGGGCACCAGTGCTCACAGATCGCGACGACTTTCCCCTGGAACAGTCCCAGGACGATACGCTTAAAAATGCGTTTAATCAGGTCCGATCCATCGACGGCTGCCTCGTCCATCCTGGGCAACCGCTCTCCTTCCCGTATTTTGCGATTATAAAAGACAGATTGTATCGGGTGACCCAGGACACCCAGTCAAAGCAGGATACAACACAGTTGTTAGTACCTAAAAGCCGCCGGGAAATGCTTTTCCAGGCGGCTCACTCTAATCCTATGGCCGGGCATTTAGGACAAACGGCTACACTCAACCGTCTAATGGCCCGTTTCTTCTGGCCGGGCATTCACGAGAATGTACGCAGATGGTGTGCGTCTTGTCGTGAATGTCAGTTGGTGAATCCACCGGCCACCCCAAAAGCACCATTGTGCCCTCTCCCGCTAGTGCAGGTCCCCTTCGAGAGAATTGGTATGGACCTCATCGGGCCATTAGAGCGGTCAGCACGCGGGCATCGCTTTGCATTAGTTATGGTAGACTATGCAACGCGATACCCGGAAGCAGTCCCGCTCCGCACTATTTCGGCGAAAAGTGTTGCGAGCGCACTGTTTTCATTAATCTCCCGGGTGGGAATCCCGAAAGAGATTCTCACTGATCAAGGCACGGCGTTCATGTCACGAACGATTCGCGAACTTTACGAGTTGTTGGGCGTTAAATCGGTTCGCACAAGCGTCTATCACCCACAAACAGATGGCTTGGTGGAAAGGTTTAATCGCACGTTGAAATCCATGATTCGTAAGTTCGTTCACGAGGATGCTAAAAATTGGGATAAATGGCTAGAACCTCTGATGTTTGCTGTTCGCGAGGTCCCGCAAGCCTCCACGGGGTTTTCCCCCTTCGAGCTTCTCTATGGGCGCCAGCCCCGGGGGGTGCTGGATGTCCTTAGGGAGGCTTGGGAGGAAGGACCTTCAGCGAGTAAAAATGAAATTCAGTATGTCCTGGACCTGAGAACAAAACTCCACACTTTGGGGCGGCTGTCAATGGAGAATTTGTTACAGGCTCAGGACAAACAGAGACAGCTATACAACAGAGGCGCTAGGCTTCGTCAATTCACTCCGGGAGAGAAGGTACTTGTATTACTCCCTACGTCGAGTTCAAAATTACTTGCAAAGTGGCAAGGACCCTTTGTGGTTACACGGCAAGTTAGCGATCTCAACTATGAGGTGATTCGATCAGATAGGGACGGGGCACGTCAAATTTACCATCTCAACCTACTTAAAAAATGGTCGGAGGCGGAGTCAGTGATGCTCGCGACGGTGGTGAGCGGAGAGGAGGATCTCGGGCCAGAGGCGGCTCAAAAACCTCAATCTCTCGCTCTGGCCCCGGGGGGGGACCACCTCTCACCCTCGCAGCTAGCTGACGTCAAATGTTTACAAGCGGAGTTCGCTGACGTGTTCTCGCCCCTTCCGGGTCGCACCGATCTCATACAGCACCACGTTGAGACTGAGCCAGGAGTTGTGGTTCGCAGCCGGCCATATCGATTGCCTGAACATAAGAAAAAAGTAGTTCAGGAAGAATTAGAGGCGATGCTTGATATGGGGGTGATAGAAGAATCCAACAGTGACTGGGCGAGCCCGATTGTGTTAGTACCTAAACCTGACGGCTCGGTCCGTTTCTGTGTGGATTATCGTAAGGTGAACGCGGTGTCGAAGTTTGATGCGTATCCAATGCCGAGGATTGACGAACTGCTTGATCGGCTAGGGACCGCTCGTTTTTACTCGACACTGGACTTAACTAAGGGATATTGGCAGATCCCCTTGTCACCAATGTCTAAAGAAAAGACCGCTTTCACCACGCCGTTTGGATTGCACCAATTTGTCACGCTTCCTTTCGGTTTGTTTGGGGCCCCTGCCACGTTCCAGCGTCTGATGGACAGGATTCTCCGGCCGCACGCTGCATATGCCGCTGCCTACCTAGATGATATTATCATTTACAGCGCGGACTGGCAGCGACATATGCAACAGTTGCGGGCTGTCCTGAAGTCGCTGAGAAGGGCGGGGCTCACGGCGAACCCAAAGAAGTGTGCGGTTGGGCGGGTGGAGGTAAGATATCTGGGCTTCCACTTGGGTCATGGTCAGGTGCGTCCCCAAATTGATAAGACAGCAGCGGTTGCGACCTGTCCAAGACCTAAGACCAAAAAGGAGGTTAGACAGTTCCTGGGGCTAGCGGGATACTACAGAAGGTTTGTACCTAGTTATTCGGACCTCGCTAGCCCGCTGACTGATCTAACTAAAAAAGAGGTGCCAGATACAGTTTAGTGGACGGAGCGGTGCCAGCAGGCTTTTACCCAGATAAAGGCTGCTCTGTGTGGTGGGCCGCTCCTTCAGGCCCCTAACTTTTCTCTCCCTTTTTCTCTGCAGACTGACGCCTCGGACAGAGGGCTGGGCGCGGTCCTGTCCCAGGAGGTGGAGGGTGAGGAGCGGCCGGTGCTGTACATTAGTCGTAAGCTCTCCAAGAGAGAGACTATGTACAGCACCATTGAAAAAGAATGCTTAGCCATCAGGTGGGCCGTTCTCACCCTGCGGTATTACCTCCTGGGGCGGGAGTTCACCCTCTGTTCGGACCACGCGCCCTTGCAGTGGCTCCACCGCATGAAGGATACCAACGCGCGGATCACCCGTTGGTATCTAGCTTTACAGCCTTTTAAGTTCAAGGTGATCCACAGGCCGGGTGCTCAGATGGCTGTGGCGGACTTCCTCTCCAGGACGGGGGGGGGGGGGGGGGCTGCAGACCGGATGGCTCACCGGTCTGGTACAAGCGGTGGGGGTATGTGGCGGAGGGGGCGTGGTTTCACGAGGTCTGCAGCGGGAGAGAGAGGGCGGGACCGAGCGGTGAGTAAGTAGGTCAAGTGCAGATAACAAACACCTGTGTCTCATTGCAGTAGTTGGCGTGGAGAGACCGCATAAAAGCCACCCAGCAGAGAGGAGAGAGAGAGAGAGACGCACTGGGACTCGTGTGCTAACAGAGAGAGGAGAGACGCAGAGAGGAACTGCCCAAACCGACGTTTAGAGAGACAAGTTTTGAGTTGAATGATTTTGGTGCGAAGTGCACGCAGCTTGCTAACTGACCAGAGTATAAATAAAAAGTACTTACGAGTCCCAGAAAGCCGACCCTGTCTTCTTCCTTCCCACACCCACATCCGAACCTTCGCTACACACATTATTAAAATCAAAAGTTGTAACTGTATTATTAAATGGACCTGAGCTAAAATAATAACTTGTTGTTAATGTTAATTAATGCATTAACTAACGTTAACTAGTGAGACCTTATTATAAAGTGTTACCTATTGTTCTTTATAATTCTTTTGCACTTTGAAACATTTGTTTACTTTATACAGTTTTGTGTATTGCTTTATTGCATTTAAATGTTCAGTTCTTTTTGTTATAATAACGTTATAGTATGTAGTTGTAGTACCTGTTATAGTATGACAACACTCTTTTAAATATCGTGATAATACCATATACCGTGATAAAAGCTTCAGCAATTAATCGCAATATGAAAATTGAATGCCTACTGGCGTGAAGATGTAGCCTGGGAAAACCCAGACAACTTCCGGCAAATTTAGATTTGCTCTGCAAGTAGTCTGGCAAAGACCCCATTCAAACCCATTTCTAAACCCTAGAAATCGCGGCACCAATTAGAAACGTTGGGGCGGGCTTTACACGATGGCGACAGCGCAGCGACGTTGAAGCAGTTTTGCCGCTACTGTGGAGCATCACTCGTTCGAATCAGCTTTCGCGTCTGTTTTAAGCGATTTAAACTTTTCCTTTTCGTTAAAACCCGAGCAAAGAACAACACTCGAAGCCTTTAGATCTAAAAAAGATGTTATCGCTGTCTTACCGACTGGATTCGGCAAAAGTCTGATACCAGCTTGGCCCTTTGGTGGCTAAACGAATGGGTCTTAGCGAGAGCCCTCTGGTAGTGTTAATGTTTTACAAAATATAGTTTTAAGTCCTTTTCAGGCGAGAATGTAGTTGTTTAAAGCTCAAATATGTGGTTTATTTATAAAGAGAGCGCCTTTTTTTAAATTTTATCTGCCGTTTTCGGAGTTGTGAGCGCCAGTGGTTCAGCGGCGCTCAATTGATCATTGAGCCCGCCGAGAGGCGCCTTTCCTCGGCCAGTCCTTCTGCCCTCTGCCGCTGGCTCTGATGTCTCTGTAGTGGTTAAACATCAGATATGATTCGTGTAGATCTAACGGCTGATCTTTGCTCTCATTAATCTATAATTTGTTCCTAGACAGATCGTTTTGTCTGTGGGCAAAGTGAAGTTTCATAACTTTATATTTTTAAGATCTTAAACTTTACCGTTGTAGTCTCCTAGCGCTGACTTTGACTGAATTGCTTTATTTATTGTATAGCTTCTTATACCTTTTACTTATACTTTTATGATTGCTATGGATGATCACACATAAACTGACATTTAACAAAATGAGACTGGGTTGTGTTTTGTGTCATATTTAATTTATTACAGTGATAATCATAGCCTATATTATGTGTGTGTGTGTGTGTGTGTGTGTGTGTGTGTGTGTGTGTGTGTGTGTGTGTGTGTGTGTGTGTGTGTGTGTGTGTGTGTGTGTGTGTGTGTGTGTGTGTGTTTTTAAATGTAAACGAAAAGAGGCTGGGTTTTTTATATTTCGTTTTGTTATAAACATGCATTGAAGATAATATGCATTGCCTGCACTACATATACAAATATATACTGAGTGATACTGTCAAGAACGCTGCTTGTCCATTAGCAGACTAGGCGGACTAGTTTCCTCCCGTCCTCGGGAGTTCATTCTCCGGAGTCAAACTTGGTAAGTCACGGAAGCAAGTCAGAAGTTCGCGTACGAAATATGTCATAAAAAACACCACTGCCTCATTTCATAATTTTTTTTAATAATAATTAAACATAATAATAGCCACACGAATGTGGTTCAGGCAACGCATAGCTAGGCCTACATTGATTATCTTATATATTTATAATAAAACGAAGTATAAAACACCATGCCTCTTTTCGTTTACATTTTAAAAATAATATATTAAACATTAATATGTGGTTTAGGTAAAGTGACCAGATTTCTGAAATGGAAACCGGGGACATTTCTTATTTGAGAACACAATTACAGACAAGAACGCATATTGAGAAACGGCCAGAGTCTCAGATGTTTCTCCGTCGCTCTGCATACGTCATCTCCCTCATCGCTCTGATTGGTTTGAGGTCTATCCAATTGCGCCGAGAGGCATTTGAGCGACGCCCGTTGGTGACGCCCCTTTGGAAATGATTTGTCTATGAAGCTTTGCCAGACCATAACTCAGTTACTACTGAGAATGGTCTGGTTTTAACCAGGCTAGTGAAGATGAGCTTGGACGTAGCTTAAGCATTTTGAACGGTGAGAGGTGTTACACTTTCTGTGTAAGTTGATTACGGAAGGTGATATTTTACTTTATAACGTGTTAAACATGGTTATTTTTCTTACAAAAACCCATCGATTACCTTCAGAAGGCCTTTATTAACCCCCCGGAGCCATGTGGATTACTTTTATAATGGATGGATGCACCTTTTTGGGCTTCAAATTTTGGGCTGCCATTCACTGCCATTGTTGTAACAGTTATGAACTTTCGTTATGTCTTAATTTAGTTTGCGCATGATTGTTGTCTGATCGTTTGTGCCTGCCGCGTGGTTTGACTTTGGAGCTAAGCCTCGTTGACTCTAAATCCTCAATTTTTCTTCTTATATCAACTCAATAAAGTAATATTTTCAAATTTTATAGCAGGTGAACATATCCTCGATAGTATTCTATTTCTCAAAAAATCAGATTGCTTTGATATCGCTTCTTATATCCATATTTCCGAATATCCGCTACTAGCCTTAGCCCGCTAGCATCACCAGCGTGGTCTCGTAAAAATAAAGAAATTACTGTATATCTGTTCTAATGGCGAATGCATCGGATATATGTCTACCTTTGAGTGCAAGGGACACGTTCAAGCTGCACGCTGTACAGTTGGAGCTGGAGGCTCTGGAGAAGCAGATCGACAACCTCCTGTAGAGACAGGCCGATCTCAGGGTCCGACAATCAGCACTAGAGACATCGCGGGCTGACGCTCACAAGTCCGTAGTAAGTAATGTTATCACTCCGATGTCTTATACTCCTTGTGTTTCCCTGCTCAGGGCACGAGCACCCAGAACGCGATCATCCCAGGCCTCCTTCACTCCGGCGCAGACACACTGCGGGCCCTGGGTGATTCAGCAGCGGAAGGCGCGAGCCAGGCCTCGGTCGAGGGCCTCTCTCCGCCTCCGCCGCTGGTATTCGATATCTCCACCTGAAACCGTTTCTCCCCTCTTCTTGAGACGGAACGTGACGCTGTGATCATCGGCGACTCCATTGTCCAGCATGTACATGCTACCTCAGCTAAAGGTAAGGTGCGCAGTCACTGTTTTCCTGATTATGAATGGTGACGAGAGCATCGGTGCTGTTGTGCTTCACGCGGGGGTGAACGACACCAGGCTGTGGTAGACGAAGGTTCTGAAGACAGACTTCAGGAGCCTGATCGAGGCCGTATGCAGAACATCACCCGCGACGAGGATCATCGTGTCCGGACCGCTTCCCACATACAGACGAGGGCATGAAAGGTTCAGTAGACTATTTGCTCTAAATGAATGGTTAATGTCATGGTGTAAAGAACAGAAGCTGCTCTTTTCTGGGAGCGGCCTAGGCTTTTCCATGCTGATGGCCTGCAACCCAGCAGTATCGGAGCAGTTCTTCTGTCCGACAACATCTCCAAGACGCTACGCACCGTATGACTAGTAAGTCAAACTACACTTGACAGTTCTTGTTCTGTAGTGCATTGTATAGAAACGGTGTCTGTTCCACGAATATTTAGGTCAACATAGGATCTAGAGAAAATCTGATCATTATTAAACCAGATAATTGTAAAAGAAATTAACAAAAACATTCTCTAAAACTAGGTCTCCTTAACATTAAATCGCTCACACCTAAAGCAGTTATTGTAAATGAAATGATCACAGATAATAGCTTTGATTTACTCTGTCTGACTGAAACCTGGCTTAAACCTAATGATTATTTTGGTCTTAATGAGTCTACTCCACCCGGCTACTGTTATATGCACGAACCCCATCTGATTGGTCGTGGTGGCGATGTTGCAACTATCTACAGAGATATTCTTAATGTTACTCAGAAAACAGGACAGATTAAATTCATTTGAAGTGCTTGTGCTAAATGTTACACTCTCAGATATAAGACAAAAATCCCTATTATCTTTTGCTTTGGCTACCATATATAGACCACCAGGGCCCTATGTTGATTTCTTAAAAGAGTTTGCAGATTTTATATCAGACCTAATGGTTAATGTTGATAAAGCACTGATTGTCTGTGATTTGAACATTCATGTAGATAATACAAACGATGCGCTAGGGGTTGCGTTTACAGATTAATTAAACTCCTTTGGGGTAAAGCAAAATGTAACTGGGCCCACTCATCGTTTTAATCATACACTAGATTTAATTATATCACATGGAATCAATCCTACTGATATAGACATCATACTGCAAAGTGATGATGTCACTGATCACTACCTTGTAACGTGCAGACTGCGCACTGCTGATATTTTACATACTGTTCCGCGTTATAGACCAGGTAGAACAATTCTCCCAAACACTATAGATAAATTCACAAATAACCTACCAGATTTATCTCAGCTGCTCAGTGTACCCAAACACACAAATTAACTAGAGGAACTAACTAGCAGTATGAGCACCATTTTCTCTAGTACATTAGAAATGGTTGCACCGATCAGATTAAAAAAGGTTAGAGAGAAAAGTACTGCACCGTGGTACAACAATATTACTCACGCTATCAAGAGAGAAACTCGTAATCTAGAATGTAAAATGGAAACAAACACGTTTAGAGGTCTTTAGAATCGCTTGGAAATACAGCACTTCCCATTATAAAAAGGCTCTAAAAGCAGCCAGGGCTGAGCATTACCATAAACTGATAAAAAATAACCAAAACAACCCCAGGTTTTTATTTAGTACAGTGGCCAGGTTAAAAAATAAATGCACATCACCTGAACAAAATATTCCTGTACAGTTTAGTAGTAATGACTTTATAAATTTCTTCACAAAGAAATCGAAAACAATTGTAAATGTACAACCTTTGGCATTTTACGATTCCTGAAGAACAACTGCAGTGCTTTGCAACTATAGGACAGGAAGAGCTAAATAAACTTATCATTGCTTCTAAACCAACAACATGTTTATTAGATCCAATACCCACTAAACTACTGAAAGAGTTGTTACCTGTAGCAGAAGAGCCTCTTCTCAATATTATTAATTTATCTTTAACTCTAGGTCATGTCCCAAGACCATTCAAGATGGCAGTTATTAAACCTCTCATTAAGAAAACACAACTAGATCCAAATGAATTAGCAAATTAAAGACCTATTTCAAATCTTCAATTTCTGTCTAAAATACTAGAAAAAATTGTGTCTGCTCAATTATGCTCTTACTTACAAGAAAACGATATCTATGAAAAATTTCAGTCTGGATTCAGACCCCATCATAGCACAGAAACTGCGCTTGTTAAAATCACAAATGACTTACTCTTAGCTACTGACCAAGGCTGTATCTCAATACTAGTTTTACTTGATCTTACTGCTGCATTTGACACCATAGATCATAAAATACTCTTAGATCGTCTACAAAATTACACTGGTAATCAAGGACAGGCATTAAAGTGGTTAAGATCGTATATATCAGAGCGTTACCAGTTTGTCTATTTAAACAGGGAACAGTCTAAGATAACGTTGGTAAATTATGGAGTGCTGCAAGGATCTGTGTTAGGCCCTCTGCTATTCTCAATATACATGCTGCCGCTTGGTAATATTATAAGAAAACATGGAATTAGTTTCCACTGTTAAGCCGATGATAAGTTATATATTTCAGCACGACCAGATGAAATCTCTAAATTACCCAAGCTGACAGAGTGTGTTAAAGATATAAAATATTGGATGACCTGTAATTTTCTCCTACTAAATTCAGGTAAGACTGAGGTATTACTTATTGGATCAAAAACTGATACACAGAATCTCTTAGATTATAACTTGCATTTAGAAGGTTGTACTGTTACTTTATCCACTACAGTAAAATACCTGGGTGTTATATTAGACAGCAACTTGTCTTTTGAAAATCATATTTCGAATACCTCTCCTTGAACTGTCACCTTATCGTGGTGGAGAGGTTTGAGTACACGAATGATCCTGGGAGCTATGTTGTCTGGGGCTATATGTCCCTGGTAGGGTCTCCCAAGGCAAACAGGTCCTTGGTGACGGGCCAGACTAAGAACGGTTCACAAACCCTTTATGACAACTACATCAAGGACCAAGACGTCCACCCTGGAGCCAGGCCCGGGGTTGGGGCTCGTATGCAAGCACCTGGTGGCCGGGCCTCCCCCCATGGGGCCCGGATGGGCTCAACCCGAAGGAGTGACATGGGGCCGCCCTCCTGTGGGCTCACCACCTGCAGGAGGGAGCGTAAGGGGCCGGTGCATAGTGGATATGGGGCGACAGTCAAAGGCGAGGCCCCCGACGACCCAATCTCTGGATACGGAATCTGGCTTTAGGGACATGGAATGTCACCTCGCTGGCGGGAAAGGAGCCGGAGCTTGTGCGGGAAGTTGAGAGGTACCGACTAGAGATACAGCTCCTCCACGCACAGCTTGGACTCTGGAACCACACTTCTTGAGAGAGGCTGGACTCTCTACCACTCTGGAGTTGCCCATGGTGAGAGGCGGAGAGCTGGAGTGGGTTTGCTTAGCCCCCTAGCTTAGCCGCCATGTGTTGGAGTTCACCCCGGTGAACAAGAGGGTCGCTTCCCTGCGCCTTTGAGTCAGGGATAGGTCTCTTACTGTTGTGTGTGCCTACGGGCCGAACGGCAGTGCAGAGTACCCGGCCCTCTTGGAGTCTCTGGGAGGGGTGCTGGAAAGTGCTCCGACTGGAAACTCCGTCGTTCTACTGGGGGACTTCAACGCCCACATGGGCAGTGACACCTGGAGGGGTGTGGTTGGGAGGAACGACCCCCCTGATCTGAACCCGAGCGGTGTTCTGTTATTGGATTTCTGTGCCAGCCACGGTTTGTCCATAACGAACACCATGTTCAAGCATAAGGGTGTCCATCAGTGCACGTGGCACCAGGACACCCTAGACCGGAAGTCGATGATCGACTTTGTGGTCATGTCATCAGACCTTCGACCATATGTCTTGGACACTTGGGTGAAGATAGGGGTGGAGCTGTCAACTGATCACCACCTGGTGGTGAGTTGGATCCGATGGCGGGGGTGGAAGCTGGACAGACTCGGCAGACCCAAACGTACTGTGAGGGTCTGTTGGGAACGTTTGGCTGAGCCCCCTGTCAGAGAGATCTTCAACTCCCACCTCCGGCGAAGCTTCGACCAGATCCCGAGGGGGTCTGGAGATATTGAGTCCGAGTGGACCATGTTCTCCACCTCCATTGTCGATGCGGCCGCTCGGAGCTGTAAGGGGCTGTAAGGTCTCCGGTGCCTGTCGAGGCGGCAATCCCCGAACCCAGTGGTGGACACCGGAAGTAAGGGATGCCGTCAAGCTGAAGAAGGAGTCCTATCGGGCCTGGCTGGCTTGTGGGACTCCGGAGGCAGCTGACAGGTACTGGCAGGTCAAGCGGACTGCAGCCCGGGTAGTCGTGGAGGCAAAAAATCGGGCCTAGGAGGAGTTCGGTGAGGCCATGGAAAAAGACTATCGGTTGGCCTCGAAGAGATTCTGGCAAACTGTTCGACGCCTCAGGAGGGGGAAGCAGTGCCCTACCAACACTGTTTACAGTGGAGATGGGCAACTGTTGACCTCAACTGGGGATATCGTCGGGCGGTGGAAGGAATACTTAGAGGATCTTCTCAATCCCACCGACATGTCTTCTATTGAGGAAGCAGTGGCTGGGACTCGTCCATCACCTGGGCTGAAGTCATCGAGGTGGTTAAAAAAACTCCTCGGTGGCAAGGCACCGGGGGTGGATGAGATCCGCCCTGAGTACCTCAAGTCTCTGGATGTTGTGGGGTTGTCTTGGCTGACACACCTCTGCAAAATCGCATGGCAGTTGGTGACAGTACCTCTGGACTGGCAGACCGGGGTGGTGGTCCCTCTTTTCAAGAAGGGGGACCGGAGAGTGTGTTCCAACTATAGGGGGATCACACTTCTCAGCCTCCCCGGGAAAGTCTATGCCAGGGTACTGGAGATGAGAATTCGGCCGATAGTGGAACCTCGGAATCAGGAGGAACAGTGTGGTTTTCGTCCCGGTCGTGGAACACTGGACCAGCTCTATACCCTTTCCAGGATGCTGGAGGGTTCATGGGAGTTTGCCCAACCAGTCCACATGTGTTTTGTGGATTTGGAGAAGGCATTCGACTGTGTTCCTTGTGGCATTCTGTGGAGGGTGCTCTGGGAGTATGGGGTCGACGGCCCCCTTGCTTAGGCAAGGCAAGGCAAGGCAAGGCAAGTTTATTTGTATAGCACATTTCATACACAGGGGCAATTCAAAGTGCTTTACACAGAAATGAAGTTAAAATATTCATAAGTGAATACAATAAAAATATACATAGTATAACAGTTATAGTGGGAATTAAAAGAAAATATAAAATAAAGATGAAATCCCCTATCTGGGGTGGAAGAAAATGGAGAGTCAGGTTTACTTAAAAAATATTTGTCAGGTAACTGTGCGTTTAGACAGTACCCTTACAGACAAATCTTCTTGGCCTAACTTGAGGGCGTTCTCTAGATGTTTTACCCGTCAGAGCAGATCTAAACGGGTCTTCCTCGCACCGGAGCGAGTACTCAAAAAATATTTGTCAGGTAACTGTGCATTTAAACATTACCCTTACAGACAAATCTTCCCGGACAGGAACACCGGGGCTATCTCTACTTTGTTCGACCGTCAGAGCGGATCTACACGGTCCTTCCTCGTACTACCAAGGCTATACAGATCTATATCCGTCAGAGCGGATCTAAACGGATCATCCTCACACCGGAGGGATTTCGATTTAGCGCTCCCCCGTCTCTCAACCTCTTCCACCCAGTCAGCCTTAAACAAAATAAAAAATAAGTGAATAAAAAGTATAATTAAAACAGAAATAAAGTTAAAATATTCATAGAATAAAAAGTAAAATTAACACAGTAAAAGCATAGGATAAGGTGCAATCAGTCGGACATACAGTAGCAAAGCTCATTCATTAAATGCATAGCTAAACAGATGTGTTTTGAGTCTGGATTTGAAAGTGGCTACTGTTGGAGCACATCTGATCTTTTCAGGAAGCTGGTTCCAGCTGCGGCTGGCATAACAGCTAAAAGCAGACTCTCCTTGCTTTGAGTGAACCCTTGGTATTTCTAATTGACTTGATCCTGATGATCTGAGTGATCTGTTGGGTTTGTATTTAATCAGCATATCTGCAATGTATTGAGGCCCTAGGTCATTGAGTGACTTATATACAAGTAATAGTACTTTAAAATCGATCCTAAATGTAACTGGAAGCCAGTGTAAAGACCTGAGGACTGGTGTGATATGGTCATATTTTCTGGTTCTGCTCAGGATCCTGGCAGCAGCGTTCTGTATGAGCTGCAGCTGTCTAATGGTCTTTTTGGGAAGGCCGGTGAGAAGACCATTACAATAGTCCACCCTGCTGGTGATAAAAGCATGAACGAGTTTCTCTAAGTCTTGCCTGGAAACAAAGCATCTAATTCTTGCAATATTTTTGAGATGATAGTAGGCTGATTTAGTTATTGCTTTGACATGACGACTGAAACTCAGGTCTGACTCCAAAATCACACCCAGATTCCTGACTTGATTTTTTGGTTTTAGACCTTTAGCCTCAAGATATGCGTTCACCTTGAGAATTTCATCTTTGTTTCCAAATGTAGTGATTTCAGTTTTGTCTTTGTTAAACTGAAGAAAGTTTTGGCACATCCAACTGTTAACTTCTTCAATGCATTTACACAGAGAGTCAATGGGGCTGTAGTCATTAGGCGATAGGGCTAAGTAGATCTGGGTGTCGTCAGCATAGCTGTGGTAAGCCATTTTGTTATTTTTCATTATTTGGCTCAGTGGAAGCATGTACAGGTTGAATAGTAGTGGTGCAAGAATTGACCCTTGTGGAACTCCGCATGTCATGGATGTCCACTCAGACTTATGGTCACCTATACTCACATAATAGCCTCTCCCTTCTAAGTATGACCTGAACCATTTGAGGACCATTCCGGAAAGCCCAACCCAATTTTCTAGCCTGTCAAGAAGTATGTTGTGGTCAACAGTGTCGAATGCAGCACTGAGGTCGAGTAGTACCAGAATTGATGTTTTGCCTGTATCTGTATTGAGGCGAATATCGTTTATTATCTTTATGAGTGCTGTCTCTGTACTGTGATGCGGTCGGAAACCAGATTGAAAATTGTCAAAGTATCCGTTTGAGTTCAAGAATTTGTTCAGTTGACTGAAAACAACTCTTTCAATGATCTTGCCTATGAAGGGGAGATTTGAGATTGGTCTGTAGTTGCTCAGTATGGAGTTATCCAGATTTCTTTTTTTCAGGAGGGGCTTAACTACTGCGGTTTTAAGGGAGTTTGGAAAAGTCCCAGAAAGAAGTGAGGCGTTTACCACTTCTAGGAGATCTGCTTCTAGACAGTTAAACACACTTTTGAAAAAAGGAGTGGGGAGTGTATCAAGGGCGCAGGTTGATGTTTTTAGGTGCTGTACCGTTTCTTCTAAAGTTTTACCATCAATTGCTTCGAAATCAGTCATAGTTTGTGGTCTGATCTGACTCACCCCAGAGCAACTCAAGGATGTGCTGATCGCATTTCTGATATTATTGATTTTCTCAGAGAAGAAGAAAGCAAACTCACTACATTTGCTGTCTGAGAGCATTTCACTGGGAATGTGACACGGGGGGTTTGTTAGTCTCTCTACAGTAGCAAAAAGAGTGCGCGTGTTGTTTATGTTTCTGTTTATAATATTTGAAAAGAAGGTCTGTCTAGCTTTGCCTAGTTCCATATTGAAAGCACGAAGACTGTCTTTATAGATGTTGTAATGGACTACAAGTTTTGTCTTTCGCCACATGCGCTCAGCTTTCCTGCATTGTCTTTTCATTAATTGCACTGCTGTTGAGTTTCTCCATGGTGCTTTTTGTTTGCCACTCTTTTTTCTGACTTTCACAGGAGCAATATCATCAATTACACTCTTAACTTTTGAGTTAAAAGAGTCAAGGAGAAAATCAACAGAGTCTGCAGATATGCTTGGTGTTAGAGATATAGCCTTCATAAACAGCACACTAGTGTTCTCATTTAAGCATCTCTTTTTGACAGAGACAGTGCTAGTTTCAATGGCAGGAGAGATTGATATATCAAAGAAAATACAGAAATGATCAGACAGTGCCACATCCTTAATAATTATCGATGAAATGTTTAGACCCTTACTGATGAGTAAATCTAGAGTGTGTCCACGATCATGTGTGGGTCCGTGTACATGTTGTGTCAAATCAAAAGTGTTAAGAACAGTCATGAGATCTTTTGTTGTACTGGATTCGTGATTGTCAATGTGAATGTTAAAATCCCCAGCAATAGCAAAACAGTCATACTCAGATGAGATTGCTGATAACAGCTCTGTAAAGTCATCAATAAAAGCTGGACAATATTTTGGAGGCCTGTAAATAATGATAAGCAGGATGCGTGGAGCACCTTTTAGCACAATGCCCAGATATTCTAGAGACAAATAATCACCAAATGATACTTGTTTACATTGATAGACATCTTTAAAAAGAGCGGCGACCCCCCCTCCCCTTCTGACTGCCCTGCAGACACTCATAAAAGTAAAGTTAGGAGGGGCTGTTTCATTGAGGACTGTTGCACTGCAGCTGTCTTCTAGCCACGTTTCATTTAGAAGCAAAAAATCTAGGTTGTTTGTGGTTATTAAGTCGTTGACTAGAAATGATTTGTTTTTAATGGAACGGATGTTTAAAAGTGCTAACTTAATAGTATTAATTTTATTTTTTTCCCCCACAGTAATCTTATTTTGACAAGTAACAGGCCGCAGATTAGATGGGTTAGCCATACGGCCTGAGAAGGTCTTAGTCTTTCTATCACGTAACAGAACAGAAATAGGGACAGAGACAGGCACAATGGGTTCCCGCTTGTTTTGTAAACGTTTGATAAGGTTGCTGTTGAAGTTGCGAGGACCCAGAACACGTCACTGAGAGCTGTTATCAGTTGTTTTTGGTGCAGATGGAGGAGGGTGTGTGCCCTGGCGTTGTGATCGGAGAAATCTCACAGGAGGAGGGGCAGAGCGAGCTGGGCCCACAGTCTTTAGTGGTTTTGGGGATCGACGCAGAAACGGGGATGCTGTAGAGAGGAATGACATGTCTGGTGAGGGGGGCTGTTTCTCTGGTGTTACCAGAGGCTGCAATATGTTATCGTCCAGTTCATGGAGTGACTTAGACAGCTTGTTTCTCAGACCACACATAAGGTGTAAGAGTTCACCAGTCTCACCCCCGATGGTTCCCATTTTTACCAGTGCCTCCACAGACTCCACAGTCTGGGCTGAGATGTTACTGTTTAGTGCCTCGATCTGTGTCACTTGGAGCAGTTCAAATCCGTCACAGTGTGTCTGTGGTGAGCCCTGAGGGTGGGGCTCAGATGGGAGTGTGTCCATGAGAAGTGGTTGTTGTGGCTGCGTGGTGTTATCATTGTCCTTGTGGGGTGTATCAACCGCATGCCCATTCAGATGCTGAAATGAAGTCCTGTGCTCGTCCATACTCTGTACTGGAGTGTGTGTGCCATCCAGGTTGAGTGGGTTAGCACACACAGCTGAAGGATGATGAAGGGAAAAATAAATATTGTCCTTTAGTACTCTTGCACCGAGTTTGTTTGGGTGGAGGCCATTTGATGTAAACAGTTGTCTCTGACTCCAGAAGAGATTAAAGTTGTCGATAAAGTTCACTCCCTTCATGTTGCAGGTTTTTTGCAGCCATGTATTAAGCCCAAGTAGCCGTGAGAACCTATTTGTTCCCCTTGCTGGAAGTGGTCCACTGATGAACGGCTGAGCTTTCAGTTTTCTTAGTGTTTCAAAAAGTTCATTGAAATCCCTCTTAAGGAGTTCTGACTGCTCTCTCTGAATATCGTTCTTCCCCACATGAATGATAAGTCGATTTGCAGTCTTATGTTTCATCAGAATGTTCTTAAGTTCCCTGTTGACATCAGAAACTGTTGCTTGTGGAAGGCAGCATGTAGTTGTATCCCTGCTGCTAATGTTTCTGACTGCGGAGTCACCCACTATCAGAGTCCTGGGCTCGGCTGCCCTCTGAGCTGAGGGCCGCTGTCTGCTCGACCTTGAGCGCCTGTTAGCATCAGTGTTAGCTACGGGCTGATTCGATCTGTGTTCAGTCACATTCATCACGTTTGGGGATTCCTCACCCACATTCATTAACACTTCAAATCTGTTTTCAAGATGTATATTTGGTGTTATTAAACAAGTGTTTGCAATCCTTGTGTCTGGGGTAGAGCATGCTACTGCGGCAATATGTGATGATCGTGACAATCTGATGTCTCGAGCGCCTTTGGGTCTCGCTCCCTGTTTGTGCCATCGATTAGTGTGTGGATCAGTTACTTGTTTCTCTAGCTGTTGAGTAGCACTACATTTATGGGACTCACCGACAGTGTGTAGACGGCGTTCATGATGAAGCTCTGCTGTGTGATTCGTCTGGTTAGATGGTTCCGCAAATAACTTTGTTTCAAGAACTGCAATCCTTTGTAAAAGTCTGTGGCAGTTTGTGCAGCAAGTAGATTCTAGAAGAGGCATTTTCTTATCCTTTTGAATGTAGGCAGCTGTGTTTTCCCTTCTCCGGAATGTAAGCTGAAGGCAGTGGGAGGCTGGTCGGTTGAAATATTCTGCTTTTTGTTTAGTAATCCAGTAACAGAGTTTCTAATTTTATCATTGGACTCAGGCTTTGTCGTTTGAGCACTGTGCTGATTTGCTGAAGTTGAAATTATGAGCTAAAATAAAGAAGCGATAGAGCGATAGAGCAAAAGCGCGGAGCAGTAAGCAAGAGCGTCCGAACAGTAGCGAAGCAGGAAGCACACAGGAAGCACACTTAGGGCTGTTCGGTCCCTGTACAACCGGAGCAAGAGCTTGGTTCGCATTGCCGGCAGTAAGTCAAACCTGTTCCCGGTGCATGTTGGCCTCCTCAGACCAGCGACCTTCAGTTGGTGGAGAGTTCCTGCCTGTGGAGGAGTTCAGGTATCTTGGGGTCTTGTTCACGAGTGACGGAAGGATGGAACGGGAGATTGACGGATTGGTGCATTGGTGCAGCTTCTGCAGTAATGCAGTCGATGTACCGGTCTGTCGTGGTAAAGAAGGAGCTGAGCTGTAAGGCAAAGCTCTCGATTTACCGGTCGATCTACGTTCCTACTCTCACCTATGGTCATGAGCTGTGGGTCATCGTAGGTGCATGTCCACTGTGAGAGACATAATCTAAATTAAAAAATCAATTTTTACTATTTATTTGTATGATACAGCTGCAAATAAGTATTTGAACACCTGTCTATCAGCTAGAATTCTGACCCTCAAAGACCTGTTAGTCTGCCTTTAAAATGTCCACCTCCACTCCATTTATTATCCTAAATTAGATGTACCTGTTTGAGGTCGTTAGCTGCATAAAGACACCTGTCCACCCCATACAATCAGTGGGAATCCAATTACTAACATGGCCAAGACCAAAGAGCTGTCCAAAGAGACTAGAGACAAAATTGTACACAAAAACTGATGGGCGGCAGTGGCTCAGTGGTTCATGTAGGTTGTCTACAAACCGGAAGGTTGGTGGTTCGATCCCCGGTTCCACCTGACCAAGTGTCGAGGTGTCCATGAGCAAGACACCTAACCCCAGCTGCTCCCGACGAGCTGGATGGCGCCTTGCATGGCTGACACCGCCGTCGGTGTGTGAATGGGTGAATGTGATACAAGATGTAAAGCGCTTTGGATGGCCATTGGTCTGTTAAAAGCGCTATATAAATGCAGTCCATTTACCATTTTACACCTCCACAAGGCTGGAAAGTGCTACGGGGAAATTGCCAAGCAGCTTGGTGAAAAAAGGTCCACTGTTGGAGCAATCATTAGAAAATGGAAGAAGCTAAACATGACTGTCAATCTCCCTCGGACTGGGGCTCCATGCAAGATCTCACCTCGTGGGGTCTCAATGAGCCTAAGAAAGGAGAGAAATCAGCCCAGAACTACACGGGAGGAGCTGGTCAATGACCTGAAAAGAGATGGGACCACCGTTTCCAAGGTTACTGTTGGTAATACGCTAAGACGTCATGGTTTGAAATCATGCATGGCACGGAAGGTTCCCTTGCTTAAACCAGCACATGTCAAGGCCTGTCTTAAGTTTGCCAATGACTATTTGGATGATCCAGAGGAGTCATGGGAGAAAGTCATGTGGTCAGATGAGACCAAAATATAACTTTTTGGTCATAATTCCACTAAACGTGTTTGGAGGAAGAAGAATGATCAGTACCATCCCAAGAACACCATCCCTACTGTGAAGCATGGGGTGCATCATGCTTTGGGGGTGTTTTTCTGCACATGGGACAGGGCGACTGCACTGTATTAAGGAGAGGATGACCGGGCCATGTATTGCGAGATTTTGGGGAACAAACCTCCTTCCCTCAGTTAGAGCATTGAAGATGGGTCGAGGCTGGGTCTTCCAATATGACAATGACCCGAAGCACACAGCCAGGATAACCAAGGAGTGGCTCTATAAGAAGCATATCAAGGTTCTGGCGTGGCCTAGCCAGTCTCCAGACCTAAACCCAATAGAGAATCTTTGGAGGGAGCTCAAAGTCCGTGTTTCTCAGCGACAGGCCAGAAACCTGACTGATCTAGAGAAGATCTGTGTGGAGGAGTGGGCCAAAATCCCTCCTGCAGTGTGTGCAAACCTGGTGAAAAACTGCAGGAAACGTTTGACCTCTGTAATTGCAAACAAAGGCTACTGTACCAAATATTAACATTGATTTTCTCAGGTGTTCAAATACTTATTTGCAGCTGTATCATACAAATAAATAGTTAAAAAATCATACATTTTTTAGATTATGTCTCTCACAGTGGACATGCACCTACGATGACAATTTCAGACCCCTCCATGATTTCTAAGTGGGAGAACTTGCAAAATAGCAGGGTGTTCAAATACTTATTTATTGTCAGACTCTACTGACAAAACCACTTGCAGATAAATCTCACTTTTTATGTTTGGGAAAAAGAGAACCAGTGTTCTCTTTTCATTCAAGCTAGCCTCTGACAATTTGCAATGATGCATTGTTGAAGGAAGTAGATGCTGGCATCGGTACTGGCCACCATTAGCACAGGGTCACCTTCAGTCGGCTGTCTGCCAGAGCGAGGCACGAGTGCTCAATTGACTGACTCAATTACAGATGAACATGAGAAATGCAATATCTGCAACTCTCCAGATATGCAGTAATCTACCACAACACATAGCTGTGTTTGTTGCATTATCAATGAGCAATCATGCCGGATGGTAATGCAACACATGCAATTAATGTTTATGAATGATAGTTCAACCCATTTAATAAGTAGAGCACTTTATTAATGCACACATACATGTAAACACACTTAACAAGAAAACCCTCATGTGTACCAAGTGGCAACCTCCCGCAGTTTCTCTTGAAGCCAATACGGAAGTGACTTAAACTGCAATTCATCGGCTGGCCACTAGGGACATGCTCCAGAAGGGAGTAGAATCTCATTGAGCCCCATGTTAAAATGCCCAACAACTTTACAGCAGAAAAACACATGTTTATAGCCTACAGTAGTACAAATTGTGGTTTTGGTCTATACGGCTAATTTTGCCCTTCATGACAACTGTGAGGGGGGCTGGGGGGGGTGGGGGTGAATTTTTTTATAACTCATTCGTTTACATTATATAAAGCTTTAAAGTCCTGCATAATTAAGGGCGTGGCCACTTTGAGTGACAGGTGGATAGCCATTTATCTGCTGTCTGTTAGTCATCGCGTCACCTCAGCTCCACCCACGTCCTGCCTCTTTGCCCATTTTCTATTATCCGGGAGTGATGCGCAATGATGCGCTGACAAGATGGCAACGGCCTGCTCATCCCTACTTTGCGCTTCAAAACTGCTCTTCAGAATCCTATGGGTGACGTCACGCGCACTACGTCCATATTTTTCTACAGTCTATGATGTGTACAGTAGATCTTCTAAGCTGCATCATAATGCACACAGAACAGCATGAGCTCATGTGAGATGAAAGTCAAAAGGTATCAAAGTCATTCAACCAGGCTCCTTTTTTAAAATATGATAAGGTGATCCTAAAAGGTCACAGCTATTTCCTCTTCCAAACATGCTAATGGAGTCATTTATCTGTGTGTCACCTCCAAAACGGTCCCTCTGGAATATATAATATTCTGCTAAAGGATTCCATCTGTTCAATATATATATATATTTTTTTATGGGGGGATGGGGGTTTGGTTGTACTCGTCTTCCACACTGAGTTCAGTAGGTTATGGTTCTACTACTATGGCCTCATTCTGCTATTAAACCAACTCAAATTACTTTAGGTCTTTGAGCCTGAGGGCAAGACCTGGTGAGTCTGTCTCTTAGGATTTGCCCACTACGTGACAAGCAGCATCACATAAGTCAATCAAATGTCAGCTCATTACATCATGCAATATTTATTAATATCTCAAATATATATATATATATATATACAGGTCCTTCTCAATAAATTAGCATATTGTGATAAAGTTCATTATTTTCCATAATGTAATGATAAAAATTAAACTTTCATATATTTTAGATTCATTGCACACCAACTGAAATATTTCAGGTCTTTTATTGTTTTAATACTGATGATTTTGGCATACAGCTCATGAAAACCCAAAATTCCTATCTCAATAAATTAGCATATTTTATCCAACCAATAAAAGAAAAGTGTTTTTAATACAAAAAAAGTCAATCTTCAAATAATTATGTTCAGTTATGCACTCAATACTTGGTCGGGAATCCTTTTGCAGAAATGACTGCTTCAATGCGGCGTGGCATGGAGGCAATCAGCCTGTGGCACTGCTGAGGTGTTATGGAGACCCAGGATGCTTCGATAGCGGCCTTAAGCTCATCCAGAGTGTTGGGTCTTGCGTCTCTCAACTTTCTCTTCACAATATCCCACAGATTCTCTATGGGGTTCAGGTCAGGAGAGTTGGCAGGCCAATTGAGCACAGTAATACCATGGTCAGTAAACCATTTACCAGTGGTTTTGGCACTGTGAGCAGGTGCCAGGTCGTGCTGAAAAATGAAATCATCTCCATAAAGCTTTTCAGCAGATGGAAGCATGAAGTGCTCCAAAATCTCCTGATAGCTAGCTGCATTGACCCTGCCCTTGATAAAACACAGTGGACCAACACCAGCAGCTGACATGGCACCCCAGACCATCACTGACTTTGGGTACTTGACACTGGACTTCAGGCATTTTGGCATTTCCTTCTCCCCAGTCTTCCTCCAGACTCTGACACCTTGATTTCCGAATGACATGCAAAATTTGCTTTCATCCGAAAAAAGTACTTTGGACCGCTGAGCAACAGTCCACTGCTGCTTCTCTGTAGCCCAGGTCAGGCGCTTCTGCCGCTGTTTCTGGGTCAAAAGTGGCTTGACCTGGGGAATGCGGCACCTGTAGCTCATTTCCTTCACACGCCTGTGCAGGGTGGCTCTGGATGTTTCTACTCCAGACTCAGTCCGCTGCTTCCGCAGGTCCCCCAAGGTCTGGAATCGGTCCTTCTCCACAATCTTCCTCAGGGTCCGGTCACCTCTTCTCGTTGTGCAGCGTTTTTTTGCCACACTTTTTTCTTCCCACAGACTTCCCACTGAGGTGCCTTGATACAGCACTCTGGGAACAGCCTATTCGTTCAGAAATTTCTTTCTGTGTCTTACCCTCTTGCTTGAGGGTGTCAATGATGGCCTTCTGGACAGCAGTCAGGTCGGCAGTCTTACCCATGATTGCGGTTTTGAGTAATGAACCAGGCTGGGAGTTTTTAAAAGCCTTTTAAAATCTTTTGCAGGTGTAATTTTGATTCAGATGATTAGGTTAATAGCTCGTTTAGAGAACCTTTTCATTATATGCTAATTTATTGAGATAGGAATTTTGGGTTTTCATGAGTGGTATGCCAAAATCATCAGTTTTAAAACAATAAAAGACCTGAAATATTTCAGTTGGTGTGCAATGAATCTAAAATATATGAAAGTTAAATTTTTATCATTACATATGGAAAATAATGAACTTTATCACAATATGCTAATTTATTGAGAAGGACCTGTATATATATATATATATATATATATATATATATATATATATATATATATATTAAACTGCAGGAAATTGTAATTCTTTCTTTCTTTCTTGTCCAATATATTACAACATATATGAAAGGGACATAAAAATTTACTGCACAGTAGGAATGACCCTGAGTAGGAATGAACACAAATGTGTAGATATAAGCAATACAGTCATTTTACGCTTGTAAATCCATTAATTCTCTAACCATCAGATGGTTTTATGTTTCTCCTGCTCTGTAGTCTGTTTACATCAGTCATTATGTCTGTGGGATAAATTATGACAACTGTTATGCGTAAATTTTTACTTGCCCTGCCAAAATGCTCACTGATACCCCTTTATATTTCTGACATACAGTACTCGATGCGCTCACACTATTACTACTGACATGAAGGACAAACAGTCCAATGTAGACAGCCTCAGGCTGTTATAGCGTTGTAGACACACGGCGTGAGTTACAGTAAATCTCTGTATGTGGTGTTTGACGTCACAGAAAATTCCCATGATGCAAAGGGAATCACAGTTATTAACTGTAAAGAGAATTTGCAGTATAATACTGGGTGATGTATAGTAAATAATTGTACAATTTGGGGATTTGAAATGTTGTAAAAGTCAAGTCAAGTCCCCTTATTTATATAGTGCTTTTTACAATATTTGCAGATTTTTTCAAAAGCAGCTTCACAGTGTTAACAGGAAAATAATGCAACATAATTTGTACAGCCGCTCTAGAGAAAACAGTGATGTCATCCAGCTCAGTTCAATTATCATATAGTGTCAATGCAGACAGATCAGTAATATAGTTGACTATTTAGTATTCCCAACTAAGTAAGCTAAAAGCCAAAGGCAAAAGAGGCGACGGTGGCAAGGAACCAAAACTCCATCAGGTGACATAATGGAGAAAAAAACCTTTGGCGAAACCAGGCTCAGTCGGGGTGACAGTTCTCCTCTGGCCAATGAACAAAAAGTGTATGATTATCATTTATAGGCAAACATTAAAAGTCAGAAGTCAGATTAGATCGGAACATTCAGAATAGTTGTCCAGTTCCATCTGGTTGAAGATCGGAGTCAACACGGAGGAGACTGGTTTGTTGAGAATCAGTATCACTGGATGCAACACAGAGATTGCATTTTTATTATTCAACAGGTGAATTGGGTATTTTATTGGACAGATAAATTGCCATATGTATCTCTCTAAAAGAGTTCATTATAAAGCATTATCTATTATGAATGGTAATTTCATTGGTTGATGAGGGGTATCCAACTTACGCAGAAAGTCTAACGACTCTCGCATTTCAAAACACTTACTTTACATCCAACGTCATACGTCTCGCCAGGTACACTTTTTTCGTAAGTTGAAGCTACGTAGATATTTTACTTTATAAAGTTTTAAATATGGATTTTTTTTTATTTTTACAAAAACCCATTGATTAGCTTCAGAAGGCATTTATTAGCCCCCCTGAGCCGAGTGGAGTATGTTTATGAGGTATGGATGCACTTTTTTGAGCTTCAAACTCAATGGACCCCTGTCATTGCAAAGCTTGGATGCGTCAGGATATTTATTAATATAACTCTGATTGTGTTCATCAGAAAGAAGAAAGTCATATGGTGTATATGACTTTCTTCTTTCTGATGAACACAATCAGAGTTATATTAATAAATATCCTGACGCTTGAGGGTGAGTAAATCATGGGGTAATTTTCATTTTAAAGTGAACTACTCCTTTAATAGACACGGTACTTCCTTGAGCCCCTCAACAACCAATGAAATAGATAGCTAATGCTCTATAGTGAACTCTGTTAGAGAGCTACATATGGCAATTTATATATCTAATAAAATACCGTACTCACCTGTTGAATAATAAAAATGCCATCTTTGTGTCGCTTTTTCATTTAAAAGTGAACTACTCCTTTAATGGATATAGCTACAGTAACGTGTTCAGCTAGTCAGCTTGATGTCCTTTCCATCTAAACTGGTTATATCTCAACCTTAATAGTACATGTTTTATGAACAGTAGGATAATCTCTCTCTCTTTTTTCAGTTATGAGAGAACCATATTCATTCGTCATGCAGAGCCAAAACACAATGAAAATGCTTCTGCAAAATACATGCAGTTTTGTTGTTTAACCACTAAAGTGGCCAAAACTAATACTGTGTACCTTTAAATAATCTGTTTAAATATCAAGTGCACATGCACAGTGGATTTATTGTTGCTGTTTAAAATTTAGATGAATTATAGCATATCACACGGCAATACACTGCAGAAAATGCTTGAAATTTCATGCCAACTACCCATTGTTCTCTGCAATATGCTTGGCTAAGAATAATTCAGATGGAAATGATTCCTTAGGAGCCACTGAGTCACGGCCCCTTTTGATAACCTTAAACAGCAGTTGCCAGAGAGGCAACGTCCTTGAGCTCCTTCTAACTCTGACGTAGCACTCCGTGTCTCATTCTGCTGTAGTCTGCTGCTGTATGTTTCCCAACATTTCCTCAGATTCATTGTTTCATTGGCATAGTAGACTAGATGCTTACTGCTAGTGCTAAAACCTAACAAAAGTTGTTCACACAATTTATGCTCTTTCATTCAAAAAGAGCAAAATGAAAAACAATATAATAATACTGCATGCAAAGGTCTTGTGGGGTATTTTTAAAAGCTGGACTGTTTTTAACACAATGTGTTTGGGTTTGGCGAAATTGGGCTGGCTATGTGGGGTTTGGAGAGCGTGTGTGGCTGAAGTTTGCAAAATTATGCAAATTGTCTGTAGCACCTTCAAGCTTTTTAAGCCGAGTGCAAAGCATGTAAATTAAGATAATGATTGTAATTGTGTACATAACAACAAAATTGATCCTTAGGTACTTTGATTGTTAGCAATTTCAAGTTGGCAGTATTTGGTTATCTGACAAGGAGATAGATATATCAATGTAAGGAGGTATTTGCTCTGATATATCATGAGAAATGGATTCTCACAAATCAAAATCGTGGCATTAGTTGGTATTAAAAAAATTGTTAGCATGAGTGTGTAACATGATATAGTGGATAAAAACACCATTGGATTTGTGCGGTGCCTGGGGTTTGCTAATGGACAACATAACTCTATTGAGGGGAGGAGGTCTGATATGATGCTGATGCCTCCTGACTTATGGCCATGATGAAGTGTGCCAATTACACATGAAGGCCACAACATTGGGAGTGCTAGGATCTCACTGCTGATCTGTGAAATCAGAGTCACACAAGCACAGACACAGTAACAGAGTAAAACACACAACACCGGCACATACTGAGTGTGATAAATGTACAGTTAGCTGTGTAAAGTTTCTGTATGCTGAAATGTCACTTCCTAGTCATGGCCCCAGGGCCACTACGCCTGGAGTTGCCATGGAAGCATCGTCATGCTTGAGCAGAATATTGATTAGGTGTAAGAACAGCTGTTCACAGACACACACACATATACACACACCACATGGATATGATGTAAGTAGTATATTTCTGAAGGAAATTCTCTCAAATAAATTAAATACAGGTCACTTTTCAAAAAGCTACATGAACATAGGTGTTCATGCGTATTCCTTTCAAAGGCTTACCACAGTAAGAGCATCAGACAGTTGAAGGGTGTAGGAGTTGGAAATAGTAAAAATATATTAATTGGTTTACAGTAAATTACCTTACCAAAAAGTTTAACATCACATTATATGTAATTTTACTGTAAAATACTGTCAAATTTCATTTTTGTTAGTAAAAACTATATGAATTACCATACCATTTACAGTAAGAAAAAAACAACAACAGTAAAAACACATTCCCAGAAGTCACCGTCTTACGCATCACATATGATAATTTTTTTAATAAATAATTTAGTTTCTTGTTATTTTTGTTATCAGTAATGTATATTACTGTGTTCTGTTGTTGGTTTTTATTTAGTTAATGTTTATTGCATTATTATTATTATTTTTATTATTATTTTAGTGTCATATTTGTTATGCTGGTGTACGGTGTTCATTTTAGGACATCCTCAGACCTCAGTCATATGATGAAAAGGCGTCATGCCTCAGACTAAAAGGCTTCAGTCGTTAGACAAAACGGCATCGCAAAAAACGGCATCGCACCTCAGACTGACAGGCTTCAGGTCTCAGGAAAAACATCCTCAGGTGTCAGGTCTCGTACAATTAGGCATCGGACGAAAAAGTCTCAGACTAAAAGGCATCAGATATAAAGGCAACGGACGAAAAAGCCTCAGACTAAAAGGTATCACACTAAAAGGCATCAGATATAAAGGCATCGGACAAAACGGACTCAGACATAAAGGCATCAATCGGATGAAACACACTCAGAACGAATATTTCCTCCACAATATGATGTCACATACACAAAGTTTTATACATTTTAAGGTAAAAAAATGTGGGTAGTTAAAGTAGTTAAAGCTGATAGAATCAATTATTTTCAACTGCAACTCCAAATGTGTGTGAAGAAAATCTTACTTGTGTTGAATTAAGGGCTGTCTACATGACAATAATGCATAAAGAGTTAAAACATAGCAACGTAAAAGCAGGCTCTATTTGAACCTATGAATCACCCAAACCAGGGTTGCCAGGTCTGCATTTTTTCACTACACAAAACATTCTTTGTAGCGTCCAATAATCAAATAATCGAAAAGAGCTTTGTGCTTTGTTACTTCTGATAAGAAAGCTTTCAGCTTTAAAATTCTTTCCATTTTATCACGAAATTCAAACAATAAATGGTATGTTTACACTGTTAAAGGAACACGCCAACTTTTTGGGACTTTGGCTTATAAACTGTATTCCCCAGAGTTAGATAAGTCCATACATACCATTATCATCTCCGTGCGTGCCATAACTCTGTCTGACCTGAGAAGCAGCGTTGTTACTTCCGTCAACAAAACCAGAGTGACTAGGTAGCTGTTTTTGCACAACGAACCCACAGACAAAAATTTAAACTGCCCATCCCCCCTCCAATTCATTAGCAAGTTAAATGCTACAGCCTAGAGAAATACCTCTAGCACTGCTCATTTGTGACTGTGACAGAGCGCATTCGTGAAAACACAATACTAACATTACAGGGGATACATGGAGCATGGGAAAAACGGCTCGGGTTACGTCTGTAACCCTTGTTCCCTGAGAAGGGAACAACACTTTGGGGATACTCCCTAAGCACTAGCGAATCTGAAGTCCGTATAGCAACTAAACCAATCTGATTGGCGTGCGTGATGACGTCACTGTGACGGCATACCCGGAAGTATAAAAGGGGAGCCGGCGCATTGAAACGGCAGCTATTGCTCTGAAGTATGCACTCCAGGCGTGCCGAGGTGTGGTGACGCGACACAGTGCTCGTTCCCTTCTCAGGGAACAAGGGTTACAGACATAACCCGAGCCGTTCCCTTTTGAGGGAACTCTCACTGCGTCGGAACGACACTTTGGGGAACGAGTACCCACTAGCCCACACTGAGGGTAGCGCCTGCCCTAGTGTGAAGCCGGAGACCGGGCACAACTAGGACTGGAGCACCCTAGCACTAGGCGCAGTAGAGAGATGCAGGCTATAAAACCTGATAAAAGTGTGTGGGGTAGCCCACCCAGCCGCCTCGCAGATATCCTGCATGGGGACCCCAGAAAGGAGGGCCACCGAAGAGGCCATGCCTCTGGTGGAATGAGCCCTCACGGCCATAGATGAAGGCAAATTGCGCACCTGATAAGCCGCGGTTATCGCCTGGACAATCCAGTTACTGATTGTCTGAGTAGATGCAGGCAACCCTTTCTTGGGTGAACCAAAGCACACCAAAAGCTGTTGAGATCTCCTCCACTGCGCAGACTTCTCCACATACACTCTGAAAGCCCTAACTGGGTAGAGCAGGTGAAACCTCCCTTCTTCCGCCGTCACGTGAGGCGGAGGATGAAATGCCTGAAGAACCAAAGACCTGGCCACCCTTGATGGAACTTTGGGCACATAGCCCGGCCTTGGGTGTAAGATGGCTTTTACTCCCCCAGGGGCGAACTCCAGGCAAGTCGGCGTTACCGCCAAGGCCTGGAGGTCCCCTACTCTCTTTAGCGATGTAATCGCCAGGAGAAAAGCCACCTTCAGGGTCAGGTTCTTTGGTTCCGCCGACTCCAATGGCTCAAAGGGGGCCTCAGCCAGACCTTCGAGAACCACTGCCAGGTCCCAGGTTGGGACTCTGGAACGAGCCGCAGGCCTCATCCTCCGAGCCCCACGGAGGAACTGTACAACCAACTGGTGCCTACTCAAAGGCCAATCACCCAAAGGAGTGTGGAAAGCCCCAATGGCAGCCACGTACACCTTGAGTGTGGACAGGGTTAGACCCGCAGAGAAGTGATCTTGGAGGAACTCCAGCACTGAAGCCACCGGGCAGTTAACTGGGTCCACCTCACGCTCCCTGCACCAAGTGGCAAACACATTCCACTTGAGGCTGTACAGTCTCCTTGTAGACGGAGCCCTGGAACTGAGTAATGTCTCTATCACCTCTGCCGACAGGCCAGCCTCTACGTACCTGACCCCCTCAGGGGCCAGACCCAAAGGTTCCAAACCTCCGGCCGGGGGAGGAATATTGTCCCCCCCGCCTGAGATAGGAGAGCCCTCCTCAGAGGAATCTGCCATGGAGGACCTGCCAGCAGAGCTATGATATTCGAGAACCAAACTCATGTCTGCCAACGGGGTGCTACCAGAAGTAGACTGACCCCCTGTTGACGGACCCTCTCCAGGACTCCCGGGAGCAGAGCAATCGGGGGAAATGCGTACAGACGCCGCCTCGGCCACGTCTGAACCATGGCATCCAACCCCAGCGGGGCTGGATGCGTGAGGGAACACCACAGTGGGCAGTGGGACGTCCCTCGAGACGCCACCAAATCCACTTCCACTGGGCCGAACCTCTCGCACATGGCCTCCACCACCCCTGGGTGGAGTCGCTACTCCCCGGGCCTCAACCCCTGCCTCGACAGGATGTCTGCTCCCTGATTTTGGACCCCTGGGACCTACATTGCCCTGATGGACAACAGTTTCCCTAGGGTCCACAGGAGAATTTGATGCGCCAGTCTGCATAGAGGGCGCGACCTCAAACTCCCCTGCTCCGAGCCCCAAACAGTGAGGGAGGCGCCTGTTGAAACGGATTCCTGGCAACAGAACGCTCCCAACACTGGCCCCTGGGACAGAAACCAAGGTTTCTTCCATATGACTAGGGAACGAAGGCATCTGCGCATTACCCTGATCATACAGAAAGAATTCCCTCTGGGGGAAAACCCCTTGGTTTTCAGCCACCACTGTAGGGGTCTCATGTGCAGCAGGCCAAAAGGTATCATGTTGGACGCTGCTGCCTTGAGCCCCAGCACTCTCTAAGAGTGCTTCACAGTGATGCTGTGGCCTAGCCTTACTCCTGAGACCATCGCCAGTATGGTCTCGACTCGCGCGGGAGACAATTGTGCCCGCATCGTCGTCGAGTCCCATACAATCCCTAGAACCGTAGCCCTCCGGGACGGCTTTGTTGTGTTGAGTCTCAGCCCCAAGCACCTTATATGGGCCAGAACGACATCTCAATGCCGAACTGCCATCTCGTACGACTGGGCCAATATGAGCCAGTCGTCAAGATAATTCAGAACACGGATGCCCTGGAGTCTCAATGGAGCCAGAGCTGCATCCATGCACCTTGTGAATGTGCGTGGGGAAAGAGCTAGCCCGAAGGGAAGCACTCGATACTGGTACGCCTCGCCCCCGAAAGCGAACCTCAAGAACTTCCTGTGACATGGAAGGATGGAGATATGGAAGTATGCGTCCTTTAGATCTATCGTGACGAACCAGTCCTCGAACTGGATCTGACTCACGATGATGGAAACCGTGAGCATTTTGAATTCGAACCTCCTCAGAGACCGAATACCTCAGGTCTAAAATCGGACGCAACCCTCTATCCTTTTTGGGAACTATAAAGTACCGGCTGTAGAAACCGGACTCCCTCTCTGGCGGAGGAACTAAGGCTTCCTTCGCCAGCAAGGAATTTACTAGTTCCCTTACCCGAACCCGCTCTTTGTCTACAGTACGCAGGACCCATGTAGAAATATTCTCGAGGCTTACTTCGGGTGTTACACGAGCCTCGTCCCCAACCCCCTGAAGCGGATGACCGGCAGGAAGTGGTTGGGAACGATTCTCTATGTGCGGACGCGTTAGCTTCCCAGCCGCAAGTCCTTCCAGAGGCGGCTGGAGCAGCATGCGTTCGGGGGAAATCGACGTGGCCCGAAGCGTCATAGATGGCGGGATTACCTCGATTTCCTCGGAGCGCCGCAGAGGAAGCAACCTCGGTTGCCCCTCTGTGGGGGGGACCGCTCTTGGAAGTCCAGCCGAAGCTAGGACTTCTTCCCAGCAGCCTTCCGCCCTGGTGTACGTTCCTCAGATCGCCTCCAGGAGCGGAAGACCGCTGGTGGAACTGCTGGTGAGAACGCCGCCTCTGTTGCCAGGCTCCTGGAGGAGGGGCTCTAGAGGCGACGCTCTCCTTCTGCACCTGCCGGTGCGAGGAGCTGGCAGACGGCTGAGGCTGCCTTCCCAGGCTCTGAGTGGCGAGGGAGGCACTGGCGGAAGGCTGCTGACTGCATCTTCGCCTCCTGGTATTTGGCGACAACGGTCTCAACCGCATCACCAAATAGACCAGAAGGCGAAATCGGGGAGTCTAGGAGGAAGGACTTATCCTTCTCCCTCATCCCCGACAGATTCAGCCAGAGATGCCTCTCCACAATCACCATAGAAGCCATAGCCCGGCCGATAGCACGGGCCATCTCCCTGGTGATGCGGAGAGACAAATCTGCAGCCCTCCGTAGTTCCAGCACATCCTCCGAAGAGGGGCCGTCGCCCTCATCGAGCTCTTTCAGGAGGTCAGCCTGGTAGGCCTGCAAGACAGATAATGTGTGCAGGGAACTACCAGCCCGCCCAGCCGCCATATAAGCTTTGCCCACCAACGATGAGGTGTCCCGACAGGGTTTGGTGGGCAGCTCCGGGGTCTTAAGGGACGACGCAGAATCGGGTGAAAGATAACTCGTGAGAGCCTCTTCCACCCGAGGCATCGTCCCATAGCCCGCCTTGCGTGCCCCCAGAACATTGGAATAATCCAATACTGGAGGAACACACGAGGAAGAGGGCTTCCTCCAAGACCTACACACCTCGGTGTGTAGATCCGGGAAGAATGGTAAACCCCGGCGAGAAAGAAACTGGTCGTCCAGCCTACTGGGTGGCTGAATTTACGGCACTTCCTGTGGCCAATTGATATTCAATTTGGCCACCGCACGAGTCAAAACCTCAATTAGCTCCTCTTGGGCGAGTGGATGAAGCGATGAAACACTTCCTGCTTCTCCACCCGCCCTGATGCACAACTCATCCGGCTCCTCGGAACCGGAGAGAATAAGCATCAGATCCTCAACCCCGGGGGAAGAAGCCGCAGCGCGGGCTTCCACACGGGGAGGAAGATCTTTAGAACTGTCAGACAAGGATTGGGAAAGTGCCGCAGCAGTCCCAGATCCTGCTGACAAGTCCTTCTGTGAACCCCATGGTCTGTGACACCGAGACGCCTCAGCGACCACGGGTCCAGAACCATGGGGCTCACGAGGCTGGCCGGTCTCCTCGAACACGGCCAGCCGAGAGCGGAGCAGTCTGAGTGTGAGCAGCTCACAATGCTGACAGGCAGCTCCCTCGAGAGCTGCCCGAGCATGCTCAACACCCAGACACTGCACACAAAGCAGGTGTGCATCTGAGCCCGAAATGAAGCGGGGACACGGATGCACACACTGCTTAAACTCTCTCACACACTTTTGCAACTGTGACAAACAACAGTAAATAGACAGACAATTTCAACAGAGAGCGCTATGCTGAAGAGCAATAACTGCCGTTTCAATGCGCCGGCTCCCCTTTTATACTTCCGGGTATGCCGTCACAGTGACGTCATCATGCACGCCAATCAGATTGGTTTAGTTGCTATACGGACTTCAGATTCGCTAGTGCTTAGGGAGTATCCCCAAAGTGTCGTTCCGACGCAGTGAGAGTTCCCTGGAAAGGGAACTGCAATACAGTAGTGACCACCCTATTCATGTAACAGTGTCACAAACGTTACATTAGATCTAGCTAATGGTACTGTTACAGTAGGCTAGTCATCTAAAAACATAACAGAACACTTACTGCAGTCGCGGGTGATCCGCTTTGTCCCGTCTGTACTATCGATGGGATGGCCGTATCCTTCAGCACACTCTGTGACTATACACATCACAACATGTAAATAGGGAAATGTTGACATCATTTCGTCACTTATTGAGCAGTAGGCTAGCTGAGCTATGCTAAGACAGAGTTATGGCAGTAACGGAGATGAGAATGCTTATCTAATGTAACTTCTGGAGAATACAGTTAATAAGCCAAAGTTCCAAAAAGTTGGCGTGTTCCTTTCCTGTGCAAGCCACAGCGTCTTTTTTCAGCACGAAAGTTACAGCACGAAAAAACATGCATGAACATCAGCATAGTTAGCTATATGAGAGGTACTTATGTACTGTTATTTATATATGCATGCTTGAATAAATTTGTCATGAAGACAAGCGTTTATGAAAACTACGTTATGTGCAACCAAGTTTTCAGTTTTGATTTGTGTAATTATTAAATCTTAAAATAAATATAATTTGAATTAAATAGCTCTGTTGTTAATTTTAAAGTATAAAAATTTAGTAATATACCAAATGAGAGTTCCCTGTATAGTTAACAGCATTATTTGGGAGTGATTTGTTTTTCTTTAAGAAAATCGTTATCTGCAGAGAAACGTCTCTTTTATGCATGGTAACCCTCGTTCCCTGAAGGAGGGAACGTAGACGTACGACGGACGTCACCATCGAATTGGGATCACTTCTGGGAGCCCCTATTAGCTTCGATATATAGAGAATGAGCCAATGGCCATTGGTGTGCAAGATGTTGCATCTCGCGCTCCTCCCCGTGGATATAAACAGGAGGCGAATGCAGCGCAACATTGTTTTTCACTGAGGAGCTGAACTAGTGACTTGGCCATGCAGTGATGGTACAGCAACTGTGGCGACGGGATGTACATCTCCGTTCCATCCTTCAGGGAACGAGGGTTACCATATGTAACCGAGATGTTCCCTTTCAGCCAGTCACGTTCGACGTAGTCGGACATCACCGACAAATTGGGATCCCTATGGAAAACTCCACTTCCAGCGCCCCGCGAAAGCCCCTCAGACCCCGTCTGTTTAGGGCGGGAAACTCACGCAGGAGAGTCACTGCTGCTGTTCTGCAAGACCGACTCAGCAGAGTATTGGATAACGCTGGGAAGCGTGCCCCGAAGGGCCACTGCGGAAGCCACATCCTACCCGTAGGGAGGTATCATGTGGAATATACATGTATGGACTGGCCATGGGCAGTGCAACATACGGAAGTCCCAGGGGTGGCCCCGGCCACTGTAGGCAGAGAAGACAGAGCTAGCTCTGCCAAGGGAAAGACACGGGCTCGCCGTAGAGAGCCGTACCGTGGAAGAATACACATATGCGACCACCATGTGGGTTACAATATATGGAGTCTAACACAAATTCTACCAATGCATATGAGTGTTAGACCTGGCGTCGGATGCTCCACCACGTCCGACTGCCGCGGGTTGCGGAGGAACTCAACAGGGTTCGCCAATCTGGGGAACTCGACTGGTGCAGCAAGAAATTGCGCAGCAAGCCGACACAAGAACAGGCACTTCGGTGTTACTCGCTATTTGAAGCGAGCACACAGGAAGAAACCGGCTATAGAATCTAGTGAACGTGTTAGGTGTCGCCCAGCCTGCATCTCTACATATATCTGTCAGCGAGACGCCACGAGCCAATGCCCAGGAAGAAGCCACACTCCTAGTGGAGTGGGCCCTCAATCCGAGCGGCCAACCTCAGCTTGGAGACAGTCTTTCCCTTCTGCTGGCCTCCGTAACAGATGAAGAGCTGTTCTGAGGTCTTGAAGCTTTGCATTCTGTCCACGTAAGTCCACAGAGCGTAAATGGGACAGAGAAAAACCAGGGCTGGGTCTGCCTCCTCCAAGGGCAGCACTTGCAGGTTCACCACCTGCTCCCAGAAGGGAGTGGTGGGAACCTTGGGCACATATCCGGGCCGGGTCTCAGGATTACATGAGAGTTACCGGACCCAAATTCCAGGCACGATTCGTAGACCGAAAATGCCTGCAGGTCCCCTACCCTCTTGATGGAAGCCAATGCAGTCAGGAGTACTGTCTTCCAAGACAGAATTTTTAACTCTGCTGACTGCAAAGATTCAAAGGGAACTCTCTGCAGTGCGGTTAGCATCAGAGATAAGTCCCAAGAGGGTATAGAGTGAGGGCGAGGCGGATTTAATCTCCTCGCCCCTCTCAGGATGGAAATATAGTATGTAATATGTTGAAGAAAAAACATATATTATTTGACTACTTATGAGTTGGAACTTGGAAAATGGCACAAAATTAATTTTGTGAGGTAATTGTTCAGATGCTTCAGATTGTGGGATAACGGATTAACACCTTATTCATTGGAATAACAGATGAAATGAATGTTCAGCAAAACACCAGTCAAAAAAGAGAAAAAAAGGTTGCCATGATTGTTCTGCGTAGGCATCATTTATGCCATTCGGAATGCACTCCTTGAAACTGTTGTGCACAATATTCCATAATTCATTGCACTCTGCTGGTGAGCTGGTTTTGACCACTTAAGTAAATGCAGCAGATAAGCAACTGCTGCCATTCTCATAAACATATTAATAAACATAAAAATAAAAAACAATCTTTTTTATTTTACTTTTACAAAAATTCACAATCAACGACCTTCAGGATAAGAGAACAAAGATACCTTCCCTCTAGCTTACTCACAGTAAAACTACACTTTATTGTGCAGAATAAGACAAGATGATTAACTCAGCAAATTTCCACACCACTGCCGCTCTCATTCAAAAACGAATTATGAAACTTTGCATTCCTGTCAGGATCCCACAAGGAGCACAGGAATGCTGTGTGTTACAGCAACAGACTCTAATGACACTGCAATGATCAGGTTTCTTTGATCCTCTGAGGAGAGCAGAACAATCATGCAAACACGAGATGTTAAAACATACACAAATAACGAGGAGAAGAAAAAGGATCTTGACATAGGAATCCCTTCGTGGCCTGCACTGCACTGTAAACAAACTATTTTGCTTATGGAGCAAAAATTAACAACATATCTAGCCAAATTGTGTCTGAAATGTGTTGTAATTTATATTTTTTAAAGAACTGCTGTATGAAAGCAATAGCACTCTTGAAGTCATTCTGATGTACTGAATACCTTATGATAGTGCTTAAGGTTGCTGTAAGAGCAAAAATGCCCCTATTAGGATACCACCAAAATAAGTCTATATGTATCTGTCACTGTGTTCTGAATATACATGTCTCTGTGACTGTACTAGACTCTTTAAAAAAAAAAAGATTCAGGGGCTGACTTTAGAAAACCATCCAATCTGAAACCCTTTTTCCTGCCAATGTCTTTAGATGATGGGGTTAGGAAAGAGAGCAATGCAAATTAAATACATTATGGAGTATGTCATGTATTTGATTAAGAACATCCACCATACTGTGACCTACATCAGTGACATAGGTTTTTTTAAACTTTCTGATAATGGTGTTAACATCACGCACTGGGGGCATGGATAATTATTAACTTTGCATTTTTCTCTGTTTTTCAGTTGTATTTACACTGTTTTATCGTTGCTTTTGTTGTAAGTAAAGGGCTGGGCTATATATTGAGTTTGTATGATATATCACTATATTTTTATTTTTTATAAAATATATGGAATACCGTTTGTATCGTGTGATATGACCGCATCTAAAAAATAGCAGGGGGCGCAGAGTGATCTGCTGCGGGGAAGGTGCATAATCCAATTTGTCTTAAACAGCCATGCTTTATATAAGGTGCTTCAAAATAACTGTTAAGATCAAAATAAAGGCACAATATGAAAGATTTTTGGATTAAAATATCAAAAAACCACTAGAACAATGTTATATATTTTGTTGACTTGTGCACTTACATTATCCCAAAAGTTTCCAAGAATGTTTAAATCCAGAGAAATAAGCAATTTTAACCAGTACACAGACCGCGTCCGTGCATCGCCTATAAATGATATCATACCCGTGTTACCCTCGATTTCCAGTTTTATTTTGTAGAAACCATGGCAACACCAATGACGCTTTAATATATTGTGAGTTTTATTAGACAGGTGGGCAACTGTTTGGATACATTTATCGACAGAAAACGAATCATTGTTATATTAGTCTTATTGTTCTTAGTTATAGTCTTATTGTTTAAATCTCGTTTTCATAATTTAGAGCGAGTACCATTTACCATGCCTAATATTAATCATGCTTACTGCAGTGTGCAACAAGTGTCTCATAGTAGTCGCCAAGGGAATGCACATAGAAGCATTATAACATAACTCAAATAATGTATCTAATATGACAAAACAGTGCAGCTTACGCATGACCTGAAAAAGCGGAAGCGGCTGTCTGCGACATAGTAAAAGCTCAGCAAAATCAAGGCATCATTTAGCCTTTGTTTTGAATAAGCGACCTCTAGTGGCAAAAAATTACATATTGTGGCTTTAACACGTATAGTTTAAAGCGGCTTGCCCCGTCAGATGCTCTGACTGATACATGTGCTTGCACTGTTTAATGTGTTGGAGATGTGGTGCTTTCCTTAGTGCAGTGGTTCTCAAAGTGTGGTACGAGTACCACTAGTGGAACACAGAGGAATCACTAAATAAAGTAATGTTAAAACCTATAGTCTATAGTTAAAACGCAAAACATTTAAGTATCTTTTTTTTTTTTTACATTTAAGTACAGTTTTAATTTAATAATTATTTTATTATTTTATTTACCTGTATGTAAGCACAGTGCAGTGTTAATGTACAAACTGTGTATTTACAATGTTAAAGTGGTGGACAACAATAAATATTCTTATTAGGAATAAACTGCCTCATTTTTTGAACTGTGCAGAGATGTAGCTGAATAGTTAGGGCTACCACACAACTGTATTTTAATCATTATGGTCATTATGGTGGTACTTGGAGAGCAAAATATTTTCTGAGGTGGTACTTGGTATAAAAAGTTTGAGAACCACTGCCTTAGTGCATAACTTAGCTACATTTCACAGGTATATTCTCCATATGTAAATGTTAGAAAGTCTGGCAAATATGTCCATTTTGCTGCCAGGAGAGGACACACCTTCTGCAAGTGAACCTCCTCTAAAATTCACAGACTTCTATTGTCATTGTATGCCATTGTATTACATCATTTATTTATCCAAATAGAAAAACTGAAAATACCAAGATATCACTATTCAACCAACAAATATAGAGATATACATTTTTTTTTGCAAATATCGCCCAGTCCTAGTTGTAAGGTTTAGTAGCTTGCTGTTTAGTGTCATCTGGAGTTCATTTTCTACTCAAAATGACCCATTCATACTCAAAAACTATCCATTGTATGTAACCGTTATTTTGTACCAAATATTAAGGTATCTGTTTGGTTGGGTACCTCATTACCGAAATTGTGTATACAGTATGCTGTCTTACAAAGTGTAACAAGGCATATACTGTGTTGTTTACTTAAATGTTACTTAAAAAGTAAAGCATACACTTTAAAAGCACGGCTTAGTTCATTGCTACATTGTTTGAGTACAATTTTAAAACAAAGATTAAGTAAAATGTACTTAAACAGAGTATTACAAAGAAAACGTCAAACTAAATCTGGCCTAGTTAAATTTACTTAGGCTATTCACTATGTTAATTTTACATAACTTACTTAAGTAGATCTTACTTAATTTCATACATTGTTGAAATGTTACTTCTTTTTTTTCAGTGCAGAAAATTGCATTAATGTCAGTTTTGCAATTAAAGACCCTTGAAAATACAGTAATATCTTGAGCAGTTTGAGTGTTTATATTTAGCAAGCCTACTAAGAACACATCTTCTCATAGGTCTACTCCATTTACACAGGACATGATCGTGCGTTCTTATGCTACCATTTTTAATTTTGGAATAAGTATGCCATGTTTCACTGTTTCTTTAAAGGTCCCGTTCTTCATGATCCCATTGTTCAAACTTTAGTTAGTGTGTAATGTTGCTGTTAGAGCATAAATAATACCTGTAAAATTATAAAGCTCAAAGTTCAATGCCAAGCGAGATATTTTATTTAACAGAAGTTCCCTTTCAAAGCCTACAGCGAACGGCTGGCTTGGACTACATCCTGGTACTTCCTTCATAAATGGCGTCAGTAGAACAGTAGAACAGACTAACCTCCGCCCACAAGAATACGCGAAAAAGGGGGCGTGGTCTTGTTGCTGTCCCACGTGGAGAAGAGGACGGTCGCGTGGAGAAAAGGAAGTGCTGCCTTTCAGTGTGTTTGTCGCCATGTCGTCGAGACGCTGTTATTTTCATCCCGGAGTCAAATCACCTTTGTTTGGCTTTCCCAGGGACGCTGTAGAGATCATTGAGCGCATACATCTCCCGTTAAGAGGCGTGACCTTTCCGTACAACTTGCGCTAAGCTGCTGTCGAATCACAACACAGGAACCGTGCCATGTGCGCTAAGCTGCTGTCGAATCACAACACACGAACCGCTGGCACAATCAGAACTCGTTACTTATTTCTGAAGGAGGGACTTCATAGAGCAAGGAACTCGTCAGCCCGTTTTTAGGAGAGTGAAAACAGCGGTGTACAGATAAGTAAATTGTGTGAAAAATACTGTGTTTTTTTACACACGAAACATGAACACGTTATATTGCACACTGTAAACACAATCAAAGCTTCAAAAACACACGAAGAACGGGACCTTTAACATATCATATCCTGTGCACCTTGTTTTAAGAAGCAGTACCAAGTTAAACATTGTTCGTCTTTTAATGCACACCACAGCGGGTCAAAGTCAACTGACCAATCAGATAAATCAGGGGGCGGGATAAGCATCCAACTTTCTGTACAATATCCATGAAACAAACAAGTCCTGTTTCTCATACATAAACATGTGTCCTTTGTCTTGAGTTGTTCATGTGTGTTAAAGGTTATGGCAGAGAGGGGAATGTAACATTGTAGAGCTGCACAGGTGGTGATTGGGGTCCAATGAGAGTTCTGCTGTGTGCTGATCAGCATTTGATTATCTTCCCTGAGCAGCAGCACACTGTGGGCCAGTGCCTTCATTAGCATCTCATCTGCATAATATCTGAGCCAGTACAGGTGCATTTGTATGCTCAACAGTTCAGCCCTACTCTTAGGCTTGCCTATTGATATACAAATTGTACATGCTACAAACTGTTGAGCAAATGTAGATGTATAAATAATTTCTCAGATGTATAAATACTAAAATAGAAAATTATCCTTATATCATATTTTTTATATCCTATATAAAAAAATCCTTTAGTTAACAGGTAAATGTTTAATATCTACACCACAAGAATCACAATGCATTTGAAAGAATAATGTCTCAAACATGTTTCCCAGCTCATGCTCCAAAGTCATACCATTGCTTAAGCTAATGTTGTTGGGCTGGAAGAAATTCACTGGCTTATAGGTTACATACTATGCAAAAAAAAAAAAAAAAAAAGCTCAGAAAAAAACAAACTAACTACAACAAATAATGTATTAGTATTTTGTTTGTTCTCTCTTGTTTTTGCAAGTCTTCATAATTTCTTTGTATGAAAGCCTGGACAAAAATTATGTCTGCATAATTTCATTGTGCCATCACAAACGAAACAACGGTGTTTACAAAATGTTTAACGAATTTGTAATAATATTTGAATAAAGGGTGAATATGTCAATTTTCCTAGGCCAGACATCACTTTTAGCCACTACTGTATATATTAGGGCTGGGTAAAAAATATTAATTTGTCGATTTAATCGATTCTCATTTTTACGAAACGATATCGATTCTTAAATCCCAAGAATCGATTAGTCATCCTGTTTTTAGTTGATGAATGAACAGAACATTGTACCATGCCTCCCATCCAATAAATCGCATCCAAAAAACTTACCAAAATCTGTATCATGTCACATGGAATCGCTCAATCAGTGTTTCAACCATGGAAAGACATCAGTAAAACAGCTTGTAGCGCCACATTTACCTCAGAAAAACTCCAGTGTCCATAAACTCGTTAGTCAGCTAGAAAAATTATCTCTAGAGAATAGCATTTTGCTAAATATATGCACCATATTACATAATAATGATAATTTTTTATGTTCTTCAATATTTAATGTATGTTTAATAAATCTGGCAAGTTTTTTTTTATGACAGCCACCATTTAAATGTTTATATTTCATATAACTTTATTATTATATATTAAAAAAACATGATTGAGTTTAATTTACGTGTTTGTATACAAACCAGTTACCTTCAATATTATAGTAGGCTACTGTAGCCTGGCTACAGCTGACTCTCATTACAGCATTTAAAGTGTTTATCACACACAGTTTCTGTCAATCTCATGTCAATCTTGAGTACCTATAGTAGTATTGCATCCTTCATATCTCCGAAAAGTCTTTAGTTTTATCATATTTATATGAGTCTTTCCGAATAAAACCGAGCGGCTGGAGGCGTATCGTGTGGGCGGAGCTAACGAGTCATGAGTGCGCGCAGCTATTGCATTGAGAGCATCTGAAAGCTGTTACATCCTTAGAAAACGTGGGAAAAAAACTTTGTTTTTAGAACACCATGTCATGCACCAGTTTTACAACATTTGTGTGTGTTTACTTATGGTTTATGAGGACATGATTTGGTTTATGGACTATTGTATGTGACTTAGCAGTAGCAAGCAGAACGGTTTTGCTCGTCAGACTAGTGTGTGTTTACGCAAATGGAATAACATAAAACAATGGAAAAGTAGCGCATTTTAATGAAGAAGTGCGCTTTGTGTGAAACGGCCCTTAGGTTTAATATGAAATAATTAATTTAGTTCAATATATTTTCCCACTCTTTGTGTAGGCCTATTGTTGTTTGGAGTGTTTTTACAATAAACAAACAGACACCTATAGTGGTCAGCTAAACAAATGTATTTAAACACACACCATACATTGCATGCCCCATTGATAAATTAACTATACATTCATGTTGTTTACTTGATGTGCACTTACTTGATAGCCAACAACACAGACATTTGAAGCAGTTTTACTCACCGCCTGCAGTTCCAACGCATGACCCTGAAACTTTAGCGTTGGGACCGCTCCATCTTTCAGCATTAGACGATCTGCAAATCTGGAGTTGAACTCAGCCTTGTTTATAAAACAATCATCTCCGAAATGCAGGGACCAAACAAAAACACTTGCGCAACTCTGTTGCTGCTCCGGAAAAACAAACCCCATCCACCGTCCCCGTAATGCTGGGTTCTTTGGGAAGCTGAACAGGGTTGTGTCCTGTGACCTGTGCTGCGTAGCCAACAACTTCCCTAAAGCCGAGCAAAGCGTGTTGATGGGCATGCTTTTGCTCTTGCTCTGGTCGACGTGTGTGTGTGCGCGCCCTTCCGGGAGAAGTGCCTGTACAAGGACATTCCACCCTTGTTGACACACATAGGCCCATACTCGAAAAAAAAAACTTTACGAAACTTGTTAGAAACCGGAAGGAGTATTTTTTGAGTCCTGTGACCTGTGCTGCGTAGCCAACAACTTCCCTAAAGCCGAGCAAAGCGTGTTGATGGGCATGCTTTTGCTCTTGCTCTGGTCGACGTGTGTGTGTGCGCGCCCTTCCGGGAGAAGTGCCTGTACAAGGACATTCCACCCTTGTTGACACACATAGGCCCATACTCGAAAAAAAAAAACTTTACGAAACTTGTTAGAAACCGGAAGGAGTATTTTTGGCACATAAATACTTCATTAAACGTCCAACATATTTTTTGAATCTTTGGCCATGTTTAGCATGGGAATCCAATTCTTTAACAGTGTAAAAAAACTCAGTATGTAAGACATAGCATTATACCCCCCCCCCCCCCCCTTTAAGAGATTTGTTTTCCTTGAGAAAATTTGCCATGTATTGAACCTGAATTATATCCAAAATAATCAATATTGAATCAAATCAAATCAGAATCTAAATCTAATTGAATTGCAAGCTTGTGAATCGAAATCGAATTGTGAAATTTGTGTCAATACCCAGCCCTAGTATTAAGCAACACAAACGCCATCTCCTTATAATCTTTCTCCTCAGTAGTTGACACACTCAGCCTGAAGAAGAAGCCAACAGAATAATAGAACAGAACCTTGCCGTTGAGACAGACCTACATTGAATGCCGTCAAAGCGGACTACACAACGGCCCTGCCGCTTACCTTCCGTTGAAATGAAAAGAGCTATTATGCAAAGGTCCCATCCAGTCATCCAATAGGCCTTAGTCAGGGTGGCACCATGTTTAATTTTTGAAAACGAGGCTGTGGGGGGATAGAACTACAGCAGTGCGTTCAATGGACTGTAATAAAAAAAAATATATATATATATAAAAATAAATACTTGACAGCTGACAAAAAGTTGATCATGACATGATCTAAGATCTTTATGCCATGTTTGCCATTGTAAAGACTGCAAATCTATCCCTCACAGCCTTGTTTTCATCTGTGTTAAATTTAATATTGCGTCTAACCTGACTAAGGTCTATGGGAACAAGAGTTGTGTGATCTGCCTGGGCCACTCTCATGCAGAGCCAGCTCTTAATGAGACAGACTGCCCTTACTCTGAGGGCATGATTCTCAGGATGCTGAGCTCTAGGGTTGCAACTATATGGTCTCCCACCCCTTTCTTCATTACATTCTCAGGAACCATGTACAAAGTAGCAGTGGAGCAGAGCAGAAGGTTCATAGTGATGAGCTCATGCTGGTACAGGACCCACATGGCCTCTCACTTTCCCGATCCTGCATCCTCAACTGGCCCACATCCTCACCACATTCCACCGCTCTGCTGGAGAACACGGTTTGGTCATATTCATCATGATGGGGATGATGCCATGTCTTTGGAACCTCTGAAGGTGAAGACTGGTCCATGTCATAGTGGAGTCCGGTGCCCCATTCAGAGCGAAGCAGAAGAGTGTTTACTACGTTGGACAGTGCTGACCACCAGGGGTATGAAAAGATCCCTTCTGTGGAGGAAGCTGCTGTCACCCACCTGAGTCCATCAACTGGGGTCAGATGGTCACAATTTGCCCATCACTGTGGTCAATAGCACTTTGGACAGTGCAGAGTTTTTATCAGAGGGGTGTTGATATGAGCCCGGTTTCCATGTGAAAAACTGTGACGACAGATGCTTCCAGCACGGGTTAGTATTGCATCTGGCGCTCAAAGCATTTCTACCAAAAGTCTACCATGCTTTTGTATATACGGGCAACACGGCATTGGTAGTACACATACATTGTCAGTGGGGTGTCAGGTAGCATTCGCTAGTACCGGGTGAATGGGAGCCGCATCCCCAGATGGTACAGATGATTTGGTATATTTTTGTACCAGGTGCACCTGTTCCTGGAGAATTCTCACAGTCAAATGTTTTTATGCAAATACGCAAGCCCCCTTGAGGTTGGCACACAAGTGGCCAGCGGCATGCTAATATGCGCTTCCTCCTGTGAGGTCAGAGAACCAATGCTCATCATGCTCCGAAAGCTGACTGCTCTTTTGGTAAGAATGAAATATCTAAGGGGTGCTAGGAAATTTCATCCTCTGTGTTCTTCTACTCTGTCTACATGGGATATGGCCATAGTGCTGAAAGCTCTCAAAGGCACATTTTCTATATAAGCAATGGGCCCACACAAAGTAGCATGCCTGAGCTCTATTGGATAGTGAAATTTACTGCAGTGACTCAGTGAGGTTTCATCAATAGTAGTAGAAAGGTGTTTCCCTTAGCATCTGATACTGAAGCAATATCTTAAGTAACCAAAACATTTTCACATGTTTCGGGGGAATTAGCTTACTTGATAGTTGCTTTTACATATTGAATTTGGACAGAACATAATTTTTTTTTTTTTTTTTTACAAATTTACACTTTATTAGCTCTAAGGCAAGCCACCAACCATGATTTTGTACTTGCTAGTCGATGTCAAACTTAGAATTTTATCTAATGAAATCTCTAAGAGAAAATGCACCAGGAAATATAAATACTGAGGGAGAAAGGAGGAAAAAGATGAAAAGTAAAATTTGACTGAACTAAACATCGAAATAAATCTAATTAATAAACTAATTTAACCATGTAAACTAAATTACTGATCTAATTATTGATCTAAAGCCCACACTGTCACCGTATGGAAATTGAAATGAACTGATGACATCAAATGGCTATACAGCTGAATAAAATTAGGCTGCATTATTTTGCTGTTTAACACTGTAAAGCTGCTTTGAAACAATCTACATTGTTAAAAGCGCTATATAAATAAAGTTGACTTGACTTGACTTGAAAGTTGAGTGATGTTAAAGAGATGTTCATGAGAGGGAGAAAGTGCATTAGCTGAGTGAACGAGGAATCAATAAGTGGAGAAATCCCAGTGCTGGACAAGACAGTGACTGAGCAGAGCATGGGGAGGAAATGAGGAGAACAGTGAGACTGAAAAATTAGTGCTAGAGGGACCAAAAGTGAAGTAGGAGGAACTGATGCCAAAAGAACTATTAAGAGAGAATTGGTTTTCTAAATGACGTTTTTGTTACAACTATTAACAGATAACATCTGTGGTTTCATGCACCGATTTGGATGAGACTGGGATCTTTGTAGTTTTTACTGATGAGAGTGTTATTTGTCTGGATGTTGGTGTTACACTATCATGTGCTCTAGATTTGTGCATCAAGAAACCCACTGAAGTGAGCAATCAAGTTGAGGATCACATCTGACACTGCTCCATCTGATCCATTCTGACCAGGATGGAAAACGGCTCGGGTTACGTCTGTAACCCTTGTTCCCTGACAAGGGAACGAGCACTGCGTCGGAACGACACGCTGGGGATACTCCCTAAGCACTAGCGAATCTGAAGTCCGTATAGCAACTAAACCAATCTGATTGGCGTGCGTGATGACGTCATAGTGACGGCGTACCCGGAAGTATAAAGGGGGAGCCGGTGCATTGAAACGGCAGCTATTGCTCTGAAGCATGCGCTCCAGGCGTGCCGAGGTGTGGTGACGCGACGCAGTGCTCGTTCCCTTCTCAGGGAACAAGGGTTACAGACGTAACCCGAGCCGTTCCCTTTCAGGGGAACTCTCACTGCGTCGGAACGACACTTTGGGGAACGAGTACCCACTAGCCCACACCGAGGGTAGTGCCTGCCCTAGTGTGAAGCCGGAGACCGGGCACAACTAGGACTGGAGCACCCTAGCGCCAGGCGCAGTAGGGAGATGCAGGCTATAAAACCTGATAAAAGTGTGCGGGGTAGCCCACCCAGCCGCCTCGCAGATATCCTGCATGGGGACCCCAGAAAGGAGGGCCACCGAAGAGGCCATGCCTCTGGTGGAATGAGCCCTCACGGCCATAGGTGAAGGCAAATTGCGCACATGATAAGCCGCGGTTATCGCCTGGACAATCCAGTTACTGATTGTCTGAGTAGATGCAGGCAACCCTTTGTTGGGTGAACCAAAGCACACCAACAGCTGTTGAGATCTCCTCCACTGCGCAGACTTCTCCAGATATACTCTGAGAGCCCTAGCTGGGCAGAGCAGGTGAAGCCTCCCTTCTTCCGCCGTCACGTGAGGCGGAGGATGAAATGCCTGAAGAACCAAAGACCTGGCCACCCTCGATGGAACTTTGGGCAAGTAGACCGGCCTAGGGTGTAAGATGGCTTTTACTCCCCCAGGGGCAAACTCCAGGCAAGTCGGCGTTACCGCCAAGGCCTGGAGGTCCCCTACTCTCTTTAGCGATGTAATCGCTAGGAGAAAAGCCACCTTCAAGGTCAGGTTCTTTGGTTCCGCCGACTCCAATGGCTCAAAGGGGGCCTCAGCCAGACCTTCGAGAACCACTGCCAGATCCCAGGTTGGGACTCTGGAACGAGCCGCAGGTCTCATCCTCCGAGCCCCACGGAGGAACTGTACAACCAACTGGTGCCTACCCAACGGCCCATCACCCAAAGGAGTGTGGAAAGCCCCAATGGCAGCCACGTACACCTTGAGTGTGTACGGGGTTAGACCCGCAGAGAAGCGATCTTGGAGGAACTCCAGCACTGAAGCCACCGGGCAGTTAACTGGGTCCACCTCACGCTCCCTGCACCAAGTGGAAAACACATTCCACTTGAGGCTGTACAGTCTCCTTGTAGACAGAGCCCTGGAACTGAGTAATGTCTCTATCACCTCTGCCGACAGGCCAGCCTCTAGGTACCTGACCCCCTCAGGTGCCAGACCCAAAGGTTCCAAACCTCCGGCCGGGGGAGGAATATTGTCCCCCCCGCCTGAGATAGGAGAGCCCTCCTCAGAGGAATCTGCCATGGAGGACCTGCCAGCAGAGCTATGATATTCGAGAACCAAACTCATGTCCGCCAACGGGGTGCTACCAGAAGTAGACTGACCCCCTGTTGACGGACCCTCTCCAGGACTCCCAGGAGCAGAGCAATCGGGGGAAATGCGTACAGACGCAGCCTCGGCCACGTCTGAACCATGGCATCCAACCCCAGCGGGGCTGGATACGTGAGGGAACACCACAGTGGGCAGTGGGATGTCCCTCGAGACGCCACCAAATCCACTTCCACTGGGCTGAACCTCTCGTACATGGCCTCCACCACCCCTGGGTGGAGTCGCTACTCCCCGGGCCTCAACCCCTGCCTCGACAGGATGTCTGCTCCCTGATTTTGGACCCCCGGGACATACATTGCCCTGATGGAAAACAGTTTCCCTAGGGTCCACAGGAGAATTTGATGCGCCAGTCTGCATAGAGGGCGTAACCTCAAACTCCCCTGCTCCGAGCCCCAACCAGTGAGGGAGGCGCCTGTTGAAGCGGATTCCCGGCAACAGAACGCTCCCAACACTGGCCTCTGGGACAGAAACCAAGGTACCTTCCATATTACTAGGGAATGAAGGCATCCGCACATTACCCTGATCATACAGAAAGGATTCCCTCTGGGGGAAAACCCCTTGGTTTTCAGCCACCACTGTAGGGGTCTCATGTGCAGCAGGCCAAAAGGTATCACGTTGGACGCTGCTGCCCTGAGCCCCAGCACTCTCTGAAAGTGCTTCACAGTGATGCTGTCGCCTAGTCTCATCCCTGAGACCATCGCCAGTATGGTCTCGACTCGCGCGGGAGACAATTGTGCCCGCATCGTCGTCGAGTCCCATACGATCCCTAGAGCCGTAGCCCTCCGGGACGGCGTCAACACACTGTTGAGTCTCAGCCCCCCACACCCTAATTGGGCCAGAACGTCATCTCAATGCCGAACTGCCATCCCGTACGACTGGGCCAAAATGAGCCAGTCGTCGAGATAATTCAGTACACGGATGCCCTGGAGTCTCAATGGAGCCAGAGCTGCATCCATGCACCTTGTAAATGTGCGTGGGGAAAGAGCTAGACCGAAGGGAAGCACTCGATATTGGTACGCCTCGCCCCGGAAAGAGAACCTCAAGACCTTCCTGTGACATGGAAGGATGGAGATATGGAATTATGCGTCCTTTAGATCTATCGTGACGAACCAGTCCTCGAACTGGATCTAACTCACGATGATGGAGACCATGAGCATTTTGAAACCGAACCTCCTCAGAGACCGATTCAAATACCTTAGGTCTACCGGACGCAACCCTCCATCCTTTTCGGGAACTATAAAGTACCGGCTGTAGAACCCGGACTCCCTCTCTGGCGGAGGAACACACCCTAAGGCTTCCTTCGCCAGCAAGGATTTTACCAGTTCCCTTACCCGACCCCGCTCTTTGTCTACAGTACGCAGGACCCATGTAGAAATATTCGGAAGGCACTTCCATGCGCCGAGATACTCTACTAAGGGAACCAGAGGCTGTCTTCGGGTTGGCTGGCTTCGGGTGTTACACGAGCCTCGTCCCCAACCCCCTGAAGCGGATGGCCGGCAGGAAGTGGTTGGGAACGATTCTCTATGTGCGGAGTCCTTCCGGAGGCGGCTGGAGCAGCATGCGTTCGCGGGAAATCGATGGGGCCCAAAGCGTCATAGACGGCGGGATTTCCTCGATTTCCCCGGAGCGCCGCAGAGGAAGCAACCTCGGTTGCTCCTCTGCGGGGGGGACCGCTCTTGGAAGTCCAGCTGAAGCTAGGACTTCTTCCCAGCAGCCTTCCGCCCTGGAGTACGTTCCTCAGATCGCCTCCAGGAGCGGAAGACCGCTGATGGAACTGCTGGTGAGAACGCCGCCTCTGTTGCCAGGCTCCTGGAGGAGGGGCTCTAGAGGTGACGCTCTCCTTCTGCACCCCCCTTGGGGCCGCCTTCCCAGGCTCTGAGTGGCGAGTGAGGCACTGGCGGAAGGCTGCTGACTGGATCTTCGCCTCCTGGTATTTGGCGACAACGGTCTCAACCGCGTCACCAAATAGACCAGAAGGCGAAATCTGGGAGTCTAGGAGGAAGGACTTATCCTTCTCCCTCATCCCCGACAGATTCAGCCAGAGATGCCTCTCCACAATCACCATAGAAGCCATAGCCCGGCCGATAGCACGGGCCATCTCCCTGGTGATGCGGAGAGACAAATCTGCAGCCCTCCGTAGTTCCAGCACATCCTCCGAAGAGGGACCGTCGCCCTCATTGAGCTCTTTCAGGAGGTCAGCCTGGTAGGCCTGCAAGACAGATAATGTGTGCAGGGAACTACCAGCCCGCCCAGCCGCCATATAAGCTTTGCCCACCAACGATGAGGTGTTTGACAGGGTTTGGTGGGCAGCTCCGGGGTTTTAAGGGACGACGCAGAATCGGGCAAAAGATAACTCGTGAGAGCCTCTTCCACCCGAGGCATCGTCCCATAGCCCGCCTCGCGCGCCCCCAGAACATTGGAATAATCCAATACTGGAGGAATACGCGAGGAATAGGGCTTCCTCCACGACCTACACACCTCGGTGTGTAGATCCGGGAAGAAAGGTAAACCCCAGCGAGGTGTTTGGACCCGGCGAGAAAGAAACCGGTCGTCCAGCCTACTGGGTGGCTGAATTTCCCGCACTTCCTGTGGCCAATTGATATTCCATTTGGCCACCGCACGAGTCAAAACCTCAATTAGCTCCTCTTGGGCGAGTGGATGAAGCGATGAAACACTTCCTGCTTCTCCACCCGCCCTGATGCACAACTCATCCGGCTCCTCGGAACCGGAGAGAATAAGCATCAGATCCTCAACCCCGGGGGAAGAAGCCACAGCGCGGGCTTCCACACGGGGAGGAAGATCTTTAGAACTGTCAGACAAGGATTGGGAAAGTGCCGCAGCAGTCCCAGATCCCGCTGACAAGTCCTTCTGTGAACCCCATGGTCTGTGACACCGAGACGCCTCAGCGATCGCGGGTCCAGAACCCTGGGGCTCACAAAGCTGGCCGGCCTCATCGAACACGGCCAGCCGAGAGCGGAGCAGTCTGAGTGTGAGCAGCTTTTCCACTGACAGGCAGTTCCCTCGAGAACTGCCCGAGCATGCTCAACACCCAGACACTGCACACAAAGCAGGTCTGAGCCCGAAATGAAGCGGGGACACGGATGCACACACTGCTTAAACTCTCTCACATTCTTTTCCATCATTCACACACTTTTGCAACTGTGACAAACAACAATAAATAGACAGACAATTTCAACAGAGAGCACTATGCTGAAGAGCAATAACTGCCGTTTCAATGCGCCGGCTCCCCCTTTATACTTCCGGGCACGCCGTCACGATGACGTCATCACGCACGCCAATCAGATTGGTTTAGTTGCTATACGGACTTCAGATTCGCTAGTGCTTAGGGAGTATCCCCAAAGTGTCGTTCCAACGCAGTGAGAGTTCCCTCGAAAGTGAAACTAGAAATACAACACAACACAAACTAAACACAAACAATCCTATCCAATGAGGCTGAGATAACAGTGCAATTAAATATTCAATATGTGAATAATGCACAAATAAACTGTGTGTGTGTGTGTGTGTGTGTGTGTGGTTTGAGTGTCTGTAATGTTACAGGTTGCTAAAGGCATATTGTGTGTCTTAGTGCTAGCCATGTTACATAAGCACTGACGCACACTAGAGCAATGAGACAGAGATGAGTTTAGTTCATGTCCACAGGGCAAAAAGTCATTGCTGAAAAAATTAACATATGGAAAAACATAATGGCTTACTACACCCCATATGAGAGCACTGATAAAACATGCTACATACTATGGTATATACTATATACCACACATATACTATACAAACTACTAAGTGCAGTCACTGTATTCAAGCCATCTGCTGGTTGAGCTAAATCCTGTAAAAATAATTATGGTAATTACTTTTAAATTATGTTGTCTTTGTGTACTTCTGCAATTCTTAACCTTTACTTGAATATTTGATACTTTTGTTAGATACCTAAACTTTAAACAAATTTGTATCTTTATTCTAGTGCTTCAAGTTTCTACTTCTTGTATTTTTATTTAATTTCTGAATATTAACTTGAAAAGAAATGAGCTAACTTTGATTTAAGTATTATTACAGCAAAACTAAATGTTTAGCAATGTAAAAAAAAAAAAAAAAAAACAATATAGAAGAGAAGTACGGAAGCCCTGAACCGCATGGTGAAAAAAATAAAATAAATACTTGTGGTGGGAGAAAAAAAAAAAAGAGAAAACTTATCTCGTTATATCAACATAATAACTCGTTATATCAACATAATAACTCGTTATATCAACATAATATCTCGTTATATCAACATAATAACTCGTTATTTCAACATAATAACTCGTTATATCAACATAATATCTCGTTATTTCAACATAATATCTCGTTATATCAACATAATATCTCGTTATATCAACATAATAACTCGTTATATCAACATAATATCTCGTTATATCAACATAATAACTCGTTATTTCGAGATATTAAGTCGTTATATCAACATAATAACTCGTTATATCAACATAATATCTCGTTATTTCAACATAATAACTCGTTATTTCAACATAATATCTCGTTATATCAACATAATATCTCGTTATTTCAACATAATATCTCGTTATATCAACATAATATCTCGTTATATCAACATAATAACTCGTTATTTCAACATAATAACTCGTTATTTCGAGATATTAAGTCGTTATTTCAACATGATAACTCGTTATATCAACATAATATCTCGTTATTTCAACATAATATCTCGTTATATCAACATAATATCTCGTTATTTCAACATAATATCTCGTTATTTCAACATAATATCTCGTTATATCAACATAATATCTCGTTATATCAACATAATATCTCGTTATATCAACATAATATCTCGTTATATCAACATAATAACTCGTTATTTCGAGATATTAAGTCGTTATTTCAACATAATAACTCGTTATATCAACATAATATCTCGTTATTTCAACATAATATCTCGTTATTTCAACATAATATCTCGTTATATCAACATAATAACTCGTTATATCAACATAATATCTCGTTATTTCAACATAATATCTCGTTATTTCAACATAATATCTCGTTATTTCAACATAATAACTCGTTATATCAACATAATATCTCGTTATTTCAACATAATATCTCGTTATTTCAACATAATATCTCGTTATTTCAACATAATATCTCGTTATTTCAACATAATAACTCGTTATATCAACATAATAACTCGTTTAATCGACATAGCCTAAGTCTCTTATGTTAAGCTTTGTTTTTATTCCAATATTAGCCACTAGAGGGCAGAATAAGAAAGGGAATCAATAAACTCATTGTAGTTATACTGACCTACTGTTAAGCACTTTTACAAGTTGGTGTTCCAAAATCCCAGAGAGGTTTATCATGGGAGTTTTAGTATTAATGCCAGGCATTCATTCCATATGTAAGCCCATTTCTATGGAAGCCCATTTCCACCACTTAAAATAAAAAATTAGCATAAAAAGTCAAAATTATGACATACTTAAGTCATAATCATGACATAAAAAGTCGAAATTATGACTTTATAAATCGAAATTATGACTTTAAAAATCATAATTATGACTTTCTGCTCATTGATGCGCCGTGACCCGACACATGATGAGTTGCACGCGCATGAATGAGTATTTAACTGTAGTTTGAGGTGCTAATGATTAAATGATTGTCTTAATATCTGAAACGCATTAATATCTCTGAGCATATGCTCTTCAGAGGATTTTAAGCGCAAGCGTTAGCGCAGAAACAACAGAACGGATGTGAGGTGGCAGCTGAACATATTCTGATGTGTTATTATGGAAATATGATCCAGAACACACACCATCAGAATCTGCTGTAACGTCCTCAGAGAACGAGTGTGTCCAGTAATGACCCGTCCAGTGGGATTTGATCTGTCGGTACAGTCACCTGAGGGTGGCGCTGTTCTGAGATCATATTTCATTAATAACGCAGCAGAATATGCTGTAATGCAGGAGTTCCCTAATTAATTTAATTGACCTCCACGTGGTGGGTTTTGATAATATTTCAAATAATAAATTAATTAATGGTTAATCTGTTACAACTTCAGTTCAAACATCAATGTCATGGTTTTATTGACACACACACACACACACACACACACACACACACACACACACACACACACACACACACACACGCATGTTGGTTGAATGGTGTTGTAATAGTAAGTTCTGCTGCAGAACAGTTGCAACAGAAATATGAGGTTGAGATCGAGCAGTTTTCATTATACAGTAATACTCCTGTAAAAAATGATGTGTTTCAATAAATGGCGCACATGACAAATTCCTCCAGAGTAGCTCTTTAGTATTGAACCAGAATCACAATTCAATGCCATGTTTGCACACACAAGGAATGTGTTTTGGTGACCAGAGGTTTCCAGTGCACAGAGACCACAGTACACAGTAGCCTACAATAAAGAATAAAGATAATAAAGAATAAAGATAAATGAATGAGATGCACATATGCATAATAAACAAAAATAGACAAATGTGTATGTACAGGTGTGCTATAGAACAGAACACAATAGAATTAACAGGGAATGGAGGAAGAGGTTATTATCAAATAAATGTAGTCTAAGTTGCACATATTTATCATTGGAGGCATTGTTCATGACTTACTCTATATCTGTTTAAAAGCAGAGAAAGATGACATTATATAATGTTTGCAGATGAGATTTAATGATGCAATTATATTACTTTATTAGAATGTGTAACAGATTAAATATACATCAATCAATTTATTATTTAATGTAATATATAATATTAAAGTCAAAATTATGACATACTGAAATCATAATTATGACATAAAAAGTCGAAATTATGACTTTCTAAATCGAATAAAAATCGAAATTAGGATTTACTAAATCGAAATTATTATGAGAATAAAAATCGAAATTAGGATTTACTAAATCGAAATTATTATGAGAATAAAAATCGAAATTAGGATTTACTAAATCGAAATTATGATTTACTGCTCATTGATGTGCCGCGACCTGACAGAGGATATGGAAGCTATGGAAGCCCATTTCTATGGAAGCGCGCATTAAGGAGTAGCCTAGCCTATTTTAGCTGTAGTTTTTTTAGCTGCTAATGATGAAATTATTGTCTTATTATCTGAACGGCATTAATATATAGGCCTATCTGAGCAAACGCGCTCCTGAGAGGATTTTAAGCGCAAGCTTAAGCGCAGAAACAACAGAACGGATGTGATGTGGCAATGTTTATTGAACATATTCTGATGTGTTATTATGGAAATATGATCCAGAGCACCACCACCATCAGAATGTGCTGTAATTCACGATTTCATTAGAGAACGAGTGTATCCAGTAATGACTCGTCCAGTGTGATCTGATCTGTACAGTCACCTGAGGGTGGCGCTGTTCTGAGATCAAATTTCATTAATAAAGCAGCAGAATGGCCTATGCTGTAGCCACTCTAAAAAAAAAAGGTTATATAGGGCACCAAAAAAGGTTCTTCTTCCTAATCATAGGGGAACCACTTTTGGTGCTATATAGCACCATATCTTAACATGTTCTGTATATGGTAGCGGTGCATATAGCACCTTAGTTAGCGGTGCTATATAGCACCTTAGTCATAGAACCGGTGAAGAACCGCTGAAGAACTGCTGAAGAACCACTGAAGCACCAAAATTGGTGCTATATAGCACTTTAAAAGGTTCCCCTATGATTACGAGCCAAGAACCATTTTTGGTGCCATATAGAACCTTTTTTTTTTTTTTAGAGTGTAATGCAGGAGTTCCCTAATTAATTTAATTGACTTCCACGTGCTTGGTTTTTATAATATTTCAAATAATTTAATTGATGTATATATATTTAATCTGTTACAAATTCTAATAAAGTAATATAACTGCATCATTAAATCTCATCTGCAAACATACCTATATAATGTCATCTTTCTCTGCTTTTAAACAGATATAGAGTAAGTCATGAACAATGCCTCCAATGATAAATATGTGCAACTTCCTCTTCCTCCATTCCCTGTTAATTCTATTGTGTTCTGTTCTATAGCACACCTGTACATACACATTTGTCTATTTTTGTTTATTATGCATATGTGCATCTCATTCATTTATCTTTATTCTTTATTATCTTTATTCTTTATTGTAGGCTACTGTGTACTGTGGTCTCTGTGCACTGGAAACCTCTGGTCACCAAAACACATTCCTTGTGTGTGCAAACATGGCATTGAATTCTGATTCTGGTTCAATACTAAAGAGCTACTCTGGAGGAATTTGTCATGTGCGCCATTTATTGAAACACATCATTTTTTACAGGAGTATTACTGTATAATGAAAACTGCTCGATCTCAACCTCATATTTCTGTTGCAACTGTTCGGCAGCAGAACTTACTATTACAACACCATTCAACCAACATGCGTGTGTGTGTGTGTGTGTGTGTGTGTGTGTGTGTGTGTGTGTGTGTGTGTGTGTCAATAAAACCATGACATTGATGTTTGAACTGAAGTTGTAACATGATTAACCATCAATTAATTTATTATTTGAAATATTATCAAAACCCACCACGTGGAGGTCAATTAAATTAATTAGGGAACTCCTGCATTACAGCATATTCTGCTGCGTTATTAATGAAATATGATCTCAGAGCAGCGCCACCCTCAGGTGACTGTACCGACAGATCAAATCCCACTGGACGGGTCATTACTGGACACACTCGTTCTCTGAGGACGTTACAGCAGATTCTGATGGTGTGTGTTCTGGATCATATTTCCATAATAACACATCAGAATATGTTCAGCTGCCACCTCACATCCGTTCTGTTGTTTCTGCGCTAACGCTTGCGCTTAAAATCCTCTGAAGAGCGTATGCTCAGAGATATTAATGCGTTTCAGATATTAAGACAATCATTTAATCATTAGCACCTCAAACTACAGTTAAATACTCATTCATGCGCGTGCAACTCATCATGTGTCGGGTCACGGCGCATCAATGAGCAGAAAGTCATAATTATGATTTTTAAAGTCATAATTTCGATTTATAAAGTCATAATTTCGACTTTTTATGTCATGATTATGACTTAAGTATGTCATAATTTTGACTTTTTATGCTAATTTTTTATTTTAAGTGGTGGAAATGGGCTTCCATAGAAATGGGCTTACATATGGAATGAATGCCTGGCATTAATACTAAAACTCCCATGATAAACCTCTCTGGGATTTTGGAACACCAACTTGTAAAAGTGCTTAACAGTAGGTCAGTATAACTACAATGAGTTTATTGATTCCCTTTCTTATTCTGCCCTCTAGTGGCTAATATTGGAATAAAAACAAAGCTTAACATAAGAGACTTAGGCTATGTCGATTAAACGAGTTATTATGTTGATATAACGAGTTATTATGTTGAAATAACGAGATATTATGTTGAAATAACGAGATATTTTGTTGAAATAACGAGATATTATGTTGAAATAACGAGATATTATGTTGATATAACGAGTTATTATGTTGATATAACGAGATATTATGTTGAAATAACGAGATATTATGTTGAAATAACGAGTTATTATGTTGATATAACGAGTTATTATGTTGAAATAACGACTTAATATCTCGAAATAACGAGTTATTATGTTGATATAACGAGATATTATGTTGATATAACGAGTTATTATGTTGATATAACGAGATATTATGTTGATATAACGAGATATTATGTTGAAATAACGAGATATTATGTTGATATAACGAGTTATTATGTTGAAATAACGACTTTATATCTCGAAATAACGAGTTATTATGTTGAAATAACGAGTTATTATGTTGATATAACGAGATATTATGTTGATATAACGAGATATTATGTTGATATAACGAGATATTATGTTGATATAACGAGATATTATGTTGAAATAACGAGATATTATGTTGATATAACGAGATATTATGTTGAAATAACGAGTTATTATGTTGAAATAACGAGATATTATGTTGATATAACGAGTTATTATGTTGAAATAACGACTTAATATCTCGAAATAACGAGTTATTATGTTGATATAACGAGATATTATGTTGAAATAACGAGATATTATGTTGATATAACGAGTTATTATGTTGAAATAACGACTTAATATCTCGAAATAACGAGTTATTATGTTGATATAACGAGTTATTATGTTGATATAACGAGATAAGTTTTCTCTTTTTTTTTTTCTCCCACCACAAGTATTTATTTTATTTTTTTCACCATGCGGTTCAGGGCTTCCGTAGAGAAGAGTTCAGAGGCTGAAATGAATGAATTGCACCACTGCTTTTTATTTAATTTGATAATATTTGTATAAATAGGATTTCAGTCTTTTTTGTATTCAACCCTACTATATATTATACACTGTATACACTGCATTGTTTATTATACACTGCATAAGAGGGCTGCAACAACTAATCAATAATAATCTATAATCAAAATAATCTACAACAAATTTGATTATCAATTAATTCTGTGAGGCGTTTTGAAAATATCCGCCAGTTTGTACATTGTTTGGAAGACAACATTGGGCAGGATGTGGAATAAATAAATAAATAAAAAGTATCAAAAATGGGCTTATCAAAGATTAATTGATTATCAAAATAATCATTGCAGCCCAGTATACTATTGTATTTTGTTTATATATTGTACAGTACATGGCATACTATTTATACAGTAGAAGTACTGTAAACCGCATACTATAATCTATGACATGGCATTTTGTTACAAGGTGATTCAGAGGGTCTGTTATCTTTTGGGACATATGGTTTAAAGTGTGTGCATGTGCATGCATCTAATGTATCACAGCCCTAAGAGATGGGGATTTTTTTAATCTACCCAGAAATCTAGAGCACTGAAATGCACAGAGGAAGAGAGAGAGAAAATAAGAAAGTCTTTGTTCAGAGGCAGAATTTTCAGGGGATAATTAGTAAGAGGACTGAGGCTGAAGATTGAAACTCTAAATCTCCAAGCAGAGATGATCTAAACCAGAGCTGAACTTCTCCTGACTCTTCTAATCACTCCTCAAAGATGGCTAGTCGCATAGCATATCTCTCACACTGCAGAAGCCAGCTAACCCACCCAGCCCCAGTCTCTTCAGACTTCAGTCTAGTCTTGTGCAGGCTCTAGATTAGCTCTGAGCAGAAGCCATTTGGATGACCTTCAGCCACCAGTAATTTGATCATCCCCACCACCAGCACACTGATCCTCAGCCATTAGCCTAAGCTAATAACTTCTTCTCATTTCACTAAAACATAAGTAGAGGGTTGTTGAAGTGCTGATTTAATTTCCCTCCTCCAGTACATGAAAGAAAACTGTTACAATTGGCTGTCTCTTACATTATCCGCTATGTGTGGGGTTACTAGCAAAGTATAATTTGTTAATTTATGTATATTTTTAGGCCTCTTTATCTCTTTTATTGGAATTAAGTGTATAGAGAGGACAGGAAATATGTCTACAATGTATCATCAGTCGTGCATCATCTCAGAATGTTGAAGAATGTAAAAGGAAAATGTAAAAGGAAAATAAAACAGTAAAATAAAAACCTTTGAAAATGCAATCCTACTTTATTTTCCAAAGCAGTCCATTGGCAAACTATTGTAAAGAATTCCTGATGCTACGGCGTTCAGGCAGGCACGGATTTAGAAAGCAGAGGCCCCTGGGCACAAAATCGGAGGCCCCCCAGAACTTGTGGCCCAAACTCACACAGCTTAAGGCAAGGCAAGTTTATTTGTATAGCACATTTCATACACAGTGGCAATTCAAAGTGCTTTACACAGAAATGAAGTTAAAATATTCATAAGTGAATAAAATACAAATATATATATATATATATATATATATATATATATATATATATATATATATATATATATATATATATATAGGAATTAAAAGAAAATAAAAAATAAAGAAAAAAATATATAAATAAAAAGTATAATTAACACTAAAAATAAAAACCGGGTTAAATTGAAACATAATTAAAGTGCAAGCATTTCGGACAGAGCACAGAGCTCATTCAGTAAAAGCATAAGATAAGGTGAAATCAGTCGGACGTACAGTGGCACAGCTCATTCAGTAAATGCACAGCTAAACAGATGTGTTTTGAGTCTGGATTTGAAAGTGGCTACTTTTACTATTACTTTTACTATTACTAATACTTTTGTATTATTGAGCATATATAAACTTGCATTTAACAAAAAGAGACTGGGTTGTGTTTCATGTAATTTAATTGAAACAGCTTAAAAAAAAACAATTTGTCCCAAACATGACACAAGCTTATATTAAGGACTTCAAAATAACTGGTAACACAGTTAACATTTATATATGCATGCGGTAATGTTATACTAAAACTAAAAATTAAAACAACGGGAATTTTTTTTATATAACTGTAGAAAAAAAAAAAAACATAAATTAGCTACACAGAATAGGCCTATAGCCTAAGTTACTTTTTTTGTAATTGCGATTATATTTTATTGAACGATTACATAATTGTGGCCTCCGTAATTGTAATCACCAGTGTTGGGAATAACGGCGTTATAGATAAACGGCGTTACTAACGGAATAATTTTTTTCAGTAACGAGTAATCAAACGAATTACTGTTTCTTCCGTTACAACGCCGTTAGCGTTACTGAGAAAAACGCGTTATAGCGTTACTATAATTGAAATCACTGAAGCGGGTTTCATTAGAGCAGGCTCTCTGTCAGTTGGACCTGCAGCGTGTGTGTGTGTGTGCGTGTGTGCGCGCGCCAGCCATGCGTGTCGGGGGGGTGGTACACATAACTGATGATGATTGGTGGGTGGGAGACAAGGTTGAGGTTGATAGGTTGAGTTCACACACACACACACACACACCTATGACGCACACGCATATGCACAGTCAGCGATGGCAAGTCAAACGATTTCAAAGGTAGCTTTCGCAAACTGGTAGTATAAGCGTTACTTTTCCCTCGTTGAGGTGAAAGGTAAGAATGTTTATGTAACGTGCAGCTTATGCGCAGGAAGAAAGAGTCTCTCCACGTCGGTGGCCAGTAATTCTAATCTAATGAAGCCTCACATCATCACAGCCACAACATTAGTGGCTAAAAACCCAGGTGATAACGTGAGCTCCACTACCAGAGGAGTAGTAAAGTACTGATAATATTTACACAATATTTACACTATAGTAGGCCTACTGATAATATTTACAATAATATATTGAATTTGATAGGTGTCTTTCACATTGTCCCACAGCAACATTACAATAGTGTACATTAATGTACAATGTTTTATAATAATAATTTATTCTATTTAGTGTCCAATTCATTCATTTAACATATTTAATATTGGGGGCATCCAAGTTATTTGACATATTTGAACATTTGAAGAAAAAAAAAAAAAGTAACACAATAGTTCCTTTCCCTGGTAATTAGTTCCTTTTCGTTCAGTCACTACGACGTACGTTAGTGACTAACGAATGGGGGTTTTGCTTAGAAGCCTATCATCTTCGAGCATATAGAAAACGCCCAATGGCGTGCCAATGCCATGGGGCATGCGAATTTTGCATACGTAACTCCGCCTCACCGCGTGAGTATATAAGGAAGTACGTGGCAATATCGCATTATGTTTCTGCTTTCGGAGCCAAGAGTACCTACCTCTTCACTCCTCACAAGCCTTCTGAGACTCTGCCAGCCTCTTCGAGACGAGCAGCTTTCCAGTCGGTGTTGGTGTGACGGCGCGTTCCAGTGATCGCATACTTCCTGCCTGCTGATCTGCGCGGTGGTCTGCTAGACAGCTGGTGTGTGTTTCCCTGGGCGCTTCGGCATCGACTGCGAGGTTTCCTCTCACAAAAAGAGCTTGTGCGTGGCACGTCTTTTTCAAGACGGTTCGCCCGTGCACTTCCGGGTGCGATCGATCTCCGTTGCTGTCTATGGGCACATTCACTGCTCGACGTGTTTGGGCTTCAGCACGTTCGGGCAGTGATTGTGGATGTGTCATGTTCCCACTGCGGGAACGTGACCATCGCGATGTCGCGGTCGAGACTCAGTGATCTCTGCGAGGAGAGAGAGTCCCCTCTGCCACACCCCAATCTACCGTCTCTGAGAGAGGTGGTACTCTGGCTGGTGGCCAGGGTGACCTGAGGGCGGTGCTGTGGTATTAAGAACCCTGACGATACGTTCCTCGGGCCACACCCCCCTCTCGCACATCGCTTCCCGCGAGTGCTGGACTGAAACAGCGGCCCGTCTCTGACGCCTCGTTCGTTTCGTTCACACTCCAGATAGCAGCGAGATGTCGATCGCAGCATCCCAAGGTGGGCTAGAGTCCTTTGGGGATGACGATTAGGTTGTGCTCCGCCTCCGTGTGTGTCAGCGCTGCCTGATCTGACCTAGAGTTGACAGCCATGTTATCTCGGGCAGCCGCGAGCCTCGCGCTGGTGTGGAACTCCGCCCTGTCACGAGTGCTCGTGGTTGCATGATCGATTTTTGTGGGCGGCACCCGACAGCTGTTGGGCCCCGCCCCCAATGCCTTTCGCTCCCGAGGTGCATGAGGAGATCACGCGGTCCTGGAAGTCCCTGTGCTTCCCGTGACCGTTTGGTGGCCTCCTCCGCCTTCTCTGCCCTTGATGGGGCTGCGGCCTAGGGTACACTGGGCCCCCCCACTGTTGAACACTCTGTTGCGCACTACGGTGTCCACAGAGGGCTTTGACGTGGCGTGGCTGTCCTAAGCACCCTCCCTAAGCCTGTGGGCTCGTCTACTTCGGTGGCGTAGTCCTGCAGTGCTATGGGGTAGGCCGCCGCCCCTTTGCACATGCACAAGGGTGGAGCTGACCCAGGGCTCTTTTTTGAGCTGTGTGCCGCCACTGATCCCGCCCTCTGGGTGGTGAAGGTGGCCACACGCTCCCTCGGTTGGGCGATGTCCACAGCTGTGGTCCGGGAGAATTTTCTGGCCTTACCTGGTGATATGGGGGGGTTGACTGAGCCCGCCTGCCCCAGCCGCCGGCTCAGTCGCCTCAGTCCGCTTGCCGCCGAGGGCGCCCTCCCTCCTCCCGGCCGGCCCCAGCAGCAGCCTTCACCGGGCCGCACCGTGGAGGTGGTTGCAGGATGTCGCCCAGTCCGCTCCCCAGCCTGGTTAAAACGCCGGGCTGGAGGCGGACAACCCAGAGATGGGTCCCAGTTCTTTCCAGGGGATGGTAGCAGGGCCTCTCCTTCCCCCGGTGGAGGGCCGGGGGAAAATCCTTCTGCTGCTGGCCCCCGGGCTGGCAGCACTTGGAAAGAACTGGTGTCCCATCTCTGAGGTCACAGAGACCGGTGATGGCAGTGTGCGCCGCCCCCCGGGCCGCGCCGCTCTCATCCCTCTCTGTCGCCAGCCTCCTCTCAGAGCAGACCCCAGTGGAACGTGCGTCCTTCCCTGGTCTCCTCTGTCAGGATGCAGCCGTTAACCGTGCCCCCACTCCGGGACGCTACGCCTCCCATGTCCGGGCCGGTAACGCTGCCTCGCTGCCCCACCCTGGGTATGTCTGTGGTTCGAGCAACCCCGTTGGTCAGTTCCTGGAGCCTGGCTTCAGCTTCAGGGGCTGTCCGCTGGGTCGCGAAGGCCATCAGGCTCGGCTACACGATTCAGTTCATGCAGGCTCCTCCCCGCTCAGGGGAGTTCGCTGTACCGAGATCGGGGCCAACGCCCCCGTCACGCATGCGGAGGTTGCCACCCTACTGGCGAAGGGTGCAATCGAGCCTGTCCTTCCAGCCGAAATGAAGTCGGGCTTCCTTAGCCCTTACTTCATTGTACCCTAGGAAACCGGTGGGTTACGGCCAGTCCTGGACCTGCCCATCCTGAACCAATCCCTTCACAGGCTTCCGTTCAGGATGTCGGTAGTGAACGCCTCCTCAGACGCGTTCGTCCGGTAGATTGGTTGCAGCGTTCGACCTGAAGGACGCGTACTTTCATGTCTCCTTCCTCGACCCGGACTTCGACCCGGTTTGCTTCGAGGGGCGGACATCCAGTACGCAGTCCTCCCATTCGGGCAGCTCTGTCCCCTCGTGACTCTACGTAGTCTATTGAGGCAGCCATTGCGCCACTCAGACAGCATGGGGTTCGCATCATGAACTACTTCGATGACTGGCTCTTACTGGGTCACTCTCGTAAGCAGGTCTGCAGACACAGAGTCCAAGTGCTCCGGCACTTAGCCCGTCTGGGCCTTCAGGTCGACTGGGAGAAGAGCGACTCTGCCCCGTGCAGAGGATCTCTTTTCTCAGTATGGTTTCCGACTCGGTCGCCAGGTGCGTGCTGCTTACCAGCGAGCGTGCACGCAGTCTCTGCTGACTTGCCTCCGTCAATTCGAGAGCAAGAGTGCGGTTCCACTGAAACTTTTTCAGAGGCTCCTGGGGCATATGGCATCTGCAGCCGCGGTGACGCCGCTCGGATTGCTTCATATGAGACCGCTTCAGCATTGGCTTCACAATCGAGTCCCGAGGTGGGCATGGCAGTCTGGCGCACTCCGGGTACAAGTGATTCGGGCCTGCCTTCAGACACTCTCCCTGTGGTCGAACCTCAGTTTTCTACGGGCTGGTGTGCCCTTAGAACGAGTTTCCAGGCATGTTGTCGTATCGACGGATGCCTCTGCCACGGGTTGGGGTGCCATGTGCAATGGACAAGCAGCCGCTGGCTCCTGGAAACAGGACCCCAGTGCCTTCTGCATGTCAATTGCCTCGAGTTACTGGCAGTACGGTTCGCCCTGCACTGCTTCCGGGCGTTGCTGAGGGGTCAGCATGTGCTTGTCAGGACAGACAACACGGCCGTAGTAGCGTACATCAACCACCAGGGCGGTCTACGCTCCCGCCGTATGTCTCAACTCGCCCGCCACCTCGTTTTATGGAGTCAGAAGCGCCTGAGGTCCCTTTGTGCTGTCCATATTCCAGGAGCCCTGAACCGTGCAGCCGACGAGCTCTCACGGTTTCAGCCACTCCCGGGAGAATGGAGACTCCATCCCCAGATGGTCCAGCTGCTTTGGGAACAGTTCGGGGACGCCCAGGTAGATATGTTTGCCTCCCACGACTCTTCCCACTGCAGCCTGTTCTATTCCCTGTCCGAGGGCATGCTCGGCACGGATGATGGCGCACAGCTGGCCGCGGGGCAGACACAAATATGCGTTCCCACGTTCCCATGTGAGCCTACTCGCACAGCTCCTGTGCAAGATCAGGGAGGACAAGGAGCAGGTCCTTCTGGTCGCCCCGTACTGGCACGGCCGGACCTGGTTCCCCGAACTCGTACTCCTTGCGACAGCCCCTCCCTGGCCTATTCCTCTGAGACACTCAGAGACGGGGCACCCTATGGCACCCACGTCCCGATCTTGGAGCCTCCACGTGTGGCTCCTGGATGGGACGCGGCAGGTTTGAGTGCCTGCCGCGGTGGTCGCCACCATCACTTCCGCTAGGGCAGAGTCCACTCGGCATGCCTATGCGTTGAGGTGGAACCTCTTCGTCACCTGGTGCTCTTCCCGCCAAGAAGACCCCTGGAAATGCCCGATCGGGTCTGTGCTTCTTTTCCTCCAAGAGGGGGTTGGAGCGAAGGCTGTCTCCCTCCACCTTAAAGTTTATGTGGCTGCAATATCTGCCTACCACGATCTCTTGGGCGACAAAAAGGTAAGTCAGCACGACCTGATCATCAGGTTCCTGAGGGGGGTGAGCCGAATCCTCCTCGCTCTCCTCTCGTACCCTCTTGGGACCTCGCAGTAGTTCTAAGTACTCTGCAGAGGCCTCCCTTTGAGCCTTTGCGGTCGGTTGATATTAAGTTATGTCGATGAAGACCGCTCTGCTGACCGCATTGACCTCTCTTAAGAGGGTCGGGGACCTGCAGGCATTTTCGGTTGACGAAGCGTGCCTGGAATTCGGGCCGGCTAACTCTCACGTGATCCTGAGACCCCGGCCTGGATATGTGCCCAAGGTTCCCACCACTCCGTTCAAAGACCAGGTGGTGAACCTGCAAGCGCTGCCTTTGGAGGAGGCAGACCCAGCCTTGGCACTGCTCTGTCCAGTACGCGCCCTCCGCGCTTACGTAGACAGCATGCAGTGTTTCAGGACCTCAGACCAGCTCTTGTCTGTTATGGTGGAGAGCGGATGGGAAGAGCTCTCTCAAAGCAAAGGCTGTCTCACTGGATAGTGGACACCATTGTTTTGGCTTACCAGCAGCAAGGTCGACCATGTCCCCTTGGGGTTAGGGCACACTCCACCCGGAGTGTGGCCTCCTCTTGGGCTTTAGCGCATGGCGCCTCGCTAACAGACATCTGCAGAGCTGCAGGCTGGGCGACACCGAACACATTCGCCAGATTCTACAATCTCCGAGTGGAGCCAGTGTCCGACTATGTCCCCCACCCCCTCCAAGGGGCCGGTAATGGGCCAGGCTCAGGTGTCTTCGCTTGCTCGCCATTCCACTCCATGGACTGGATACATGCGATATTTTCCCTCAGGTGAGCTTCCCCGAGAGCCCTGAGTTCCTCCAGCACCGCTTACGCCAATACCTGTGTGTCTGCCCTCTCTCGAGCCCAGACCCTTGTGTCCGGCCAGGTGCCCAGTGTGCATGGTTCCCCTCCGGCGACCCCCACACGTGTATTTCCACCGTAAGCCTCCTTAGCAAGCAGGTGTCTTGGGTTAAAAATTCCACCTGCGGCTGGTACCCTAGAGTTTTCCATATGCAGCCCTTAGCGGGTCATATGTATACTCTTAAGTCCTCCCTACGGGCAGGCATCTTTGCATTCCTTCACTGGGATATGCTTCCCAGTGTACCTTGGTAATCCTGTGTTAAGCGTGAGTCCTTCGTCCGTATTAGTCTTACGACAGGGAACTCACACTTACGCAGGGCACTGGAAGACAGCTGAGTGGCGGGATTATATTGGAACCCCCATTCGTTAGTCACTAACGTACGTCGTAGTGACTGAACGAAAGGGAACGTCTCGGTTACGGATGTAACCCTCGTTCTCCCTGAGGAGGGAATGGAGACGTACGTTCCGTTGCCACATCAGCTGTGCTACCTGGAACGTGGGAGTTCAGTCTTGGCTCCTCAAGCAGGTAACATAATGCGATATTGCCATGTACTTCCTTATATACTCACGCGGTGGAGGCGGAGTTACGTATGCAAAATTTGCATGCCCCATGGCATTGGCACGCCATTGGGCGTTTTCTATATGCTCGAAGATGATAGGCTTCTAAGCGAAACCCCCATTCGTTAGTCACTAACGTACGTCTCCGTTCCCTCCTCAGGGAATGAGGGTTACATCCGTAACCGAGACGTTACTTTTATAATGATGAAACTCAGTTACTAACTCAGTTACTATTTGTAAGAAGTAACTAGTAACTATAACTAATTACTTTTTTAAAGTAACATGCCCAACACTGGTAATCACCATTACAAATTCGATTATTGTGCAGCCCTTGCACGAATGACGCAAATTGAGCGTTTTGAACGTGTGATTCGCGCGAATCGCTCAAATTGAAAAATCTGAACTTTGGCAGATATTCGCGCCGCGTTAATCAGGAGCTTGCTCCAGTAGTAACAACAATGAGGAGAAAATCTGTATATTAATATCTTATTCAGACAATATGATTATCACTGTGATAACATTAAATGACATGAAACACAACCCAGTCTCTTTTTGTTAAATGCAAGTTTATGTATGATCAATAATACAAAAGTATAAGTAAAAGGTATAATAAGCTATACATGAAATAAAGCAAACAATTCAGTCAAACATTTAAAGTCAGTGCTAGTAGGCTACAACTGTAACGTACAGTTATAGCCTAAAAATAAAAAAGTAATGAAACTTCACTTTTCCCTCAGCCTAAACGATTTGTCAGGGAACAAATTATAGATCCATGAGACCAAAGATCGCCCGTTTCAAGACGAATTATAGCTTGAGACACACCACAGAGACATCAGAGCCAGCGGCAGATGTCAGAAGGACTGGCCGAGGAAAGGTTGCTCTCGCCGGCGTTGACAAGCGCTGAGCACCGCTGATCTGCTGGAGCTCACAACTCCGAAAACGCCAGATAAAATGTACAAATAGGCACACTTTATATAAATAAACCACAGATTTGAGCTTTAAACAACTACATTATCGACTGAAAAAGTCTTAAAAACTACGTTTTGTCACACATTAACAGTAGATTTTAACAAAAAAAAAAGACGTATAAACGCGATTTATTCGCGTCAATCACATCTGGTGTGAACGCCAGATAAGAATGTAAAGAGCCAGGCCAGAAAAACTGAAAAAAAATTAAAGAGATTAACATCTGAATCCACTCATACAATTATCACTCTCATCTGAGACAACGTCCCACTTGGTGAATCAACTGAGAATGGCTTCATTTGCATGTATTTACCTTTTTTACCCAAACTCCTGATCCCCTCTCCTGGGAGATCACTAAATCCAATAGATTTTGGGTATATGTCCTATATTTCCTAGATTTGGGTATAATTACTTGATCTATGGATCAAGTCCAGACCGAACTGCCCGAGTTAAAATGTTGTGAGCGGGGCTAAGTTCGGCTGGCATCCAGGCTGAGTACTATCAGTAATGTATTATAAATGTATAATCTACCAAAGAGTTATAAAATATTAAAAAAGATGGCTTATTTCTGCATTTCCGGCAAAATCCAGCAAAACGCTCCACTCATGAACTGCTCACGCTCAAATCCCACTCCGACAAGAAGTTTCTCTGTACTATAATTGTTGCAGCCATTAAGGTATTTATTTTTATATTTATGTTGAAATATTATAATGTTATTTTTTATGTCCATGTTGTCAATCTGTGTCGATTATGAAAAGTGAACAGAATGAGATAGGAGGAGACATGGAGTGGGTCAGACATGATTTTGACCACTTCATTAATTTTTGTTTTGTAGAAATTGTATCTTAATTTTAATCAACGTTTCATCAGCCAATTATGCAATTATTAACTATCTCCAGAATGGAGCTGCAACAAAAGGTTAAAACGGAATGATTAAATGTGTTACTAACTATTAAATATAAATTACTAAACAACCAATTGGCATTCTATCCTAAATTCGAGTGATCTGAACACAAATACTCTTATCTCACTGAAATCTTGACGGATTTACAAATGGTTTGGTTTCTTACAAACGTTATTAACGTGGCTGTAATTATGGATGCTTGAACAAATTATGAATAATTTTTCATAAGTATGCAGTGGCATAACTACATCTCTGACGTTTATAACAAACCAAAAAGTTTGAAAATCGGTAGAAAATTGAGCAAGTTATGGTTATTTAAAAAGTGCAAGCACCATGAAAACAATGTTACGAGTGAGCGAGCTGACTGTGACAAGATGGCCGCCAGGTGCGGACGTCGACCTCCATTGGCCAGCAGCGCAGACGAGACATCTAGCCTTTATTATGTATATCTATGGCTTTGGTAGTATTAGAAACAATGGCGTCTATAAAACCATACCAATTTGAGCCTGAATCGGACCCAGAACATTTTAGTGAAGATGATCGAGCAGAACCTGTTCAACCTGGTAAAGTAAAGACTGCAGATCTATAGTGATCGCTAATGAATGGCATTTTTGTATTTTTAGAACGATTACAGCCAAATATCTGTCGCAAGAACTATTAACCAAAAATGAACACTAAACATTATTACAACTCTTTTTCTCTTTACTTTCTTTCTGCCTCTGTGTACTACAGTACAGTCTCACACAGGAGAAGTGCGTTCATCATGTACGTGCATGCGGTCGCCGTGGTGATGAACGATAAACATACTTGCTGGTAAAGCGAGTGAACTAAATCACTAAAATTATGGCAATGCAACAGCACATATTACGCCAAACAAACAGCTACTAATTGGAATCAGCTGATAATCACTGCCTTTGATTCAGTACTTGACGCTCACATAAGCTCGGACCACACAGGGCTCAACACAGTGCGACCATACTCGCTTTTGCAACTATAAATAGACGTTTGCGAACTGAACAATGCATTTTGGAGCACCCGTTTCTTAAATGTAACATCAATACCTGTAGGGCAGGCTATTGTTTAACAAGCGTATCAATGATTATGGTATGCCACCTTATATTTTATATATTTTTTACGAAATAGCAATTCAAAGGCTATGATTTCATTGAATAAACGAAAGAGCAAAAATCTGAAGCGAATCTGAACGTGGCGCCGAGTCTGTGAATTGGGCGAATCATGTGAATGAGTGAATCTGAATGTGGCGCCGTCGTGCGTTCTACTGACTTGAACAATGCTTCAGTTCAGAGCCTTTCACAATCATGAATAGCACACATTTATGCAAAGCGAATTCTTATGAACAATGACAACGTTTTCTTTACTGTAATTTATATCGTAATATGGTGTATACAGTTGTAAGACTGTATTTTATCTCTCTCATATGAATTTGAAAGAGTATCCTGCAATAATAAGGCATAGACATTTCAAAATAAAGAGTCCCATTCAGTTACACAAATGTGTTTCTCCATTCGTCCGTCTAACTTTTTCTTCTTTTTTTTTTCTCTCACATTCATACATTTAATGTTAATTTTAAATAAAAAAAGGATGAATCCACACAGTTAGTGGGGTCTTGGAGGCCCCCTAGAGGTCGGAGGGCCCCGGGCACTGGCCCAATCGGCCCAGTGGTAAATCCGGCCCTGCGTTCAGGGCTGTGAGGGTTATCCCCTCCGGGGGCAGACGGTGCTTACCTCAGCACACGGTACCCATTTGTCCTCGGCGCCCTCACAGGGTCAATCCACCAACCCTGCCCGAGTGCCGGGGCGTGGAGAGCCCTCGCGGGTCATCCCGCTGTCGAGTCAGTTGTTCCCTGCCGGTCAGCCGTTTCAGGGCTCTGCACTCTCGGTGCAGAGTATCTTTCTTCTCGCTATTTCTTCTCTCAAGAGAATAGGAGATTTACAAACTCTCTCTGTGGCACCCTCGTGCTTGGAATTTGTGCCCGGTATGGCCAAGGCCTTCCTATACCCTAGGCCGGGCTATGTTCCTAAGGTTCCTTCTAACCCTATGAGACCTGTTGTGCTGCAAGCCTTTTGTCCTCCGCCTTTTGTGACGTCAGACCAGGAACAACTCAATCTGCTTTGCCCTGTTCGTGCTTTAGACACTTATGTCCACAGAGCTGCCCTGTGGAGGAGAACAGAACAGTTATTTGTCTATTACGGGCCTTCCTCGAGGGGGGGGGGGGGGGGTGGTATCAAAGCAGAGGATGAGCAAGTGGGTGGTCGAGGCTATTTCACTTGTTATGTGGCAGCCGGACAGCCTTCTCCTTTGGCTGTCCGGTCCCACTCCACTAGGTCCCACTCCACTAGGCACTCCTGTCAGGGGCCTCAGTGCAGGATGTCTGTGATGCAGCAGGTTGGTCCTTACCGCATACCTTTGTCAGATTCTACGAACTTGACATTAATTCTACTCCTGGGGCTCGGGTGCTCGCCTCCTGACACATGACACAGGCGGGCATCCGGCTCCTATGGGGGCGTGGGTATTCTCGTTCCCAAAGCGGTGACGCAGCTCGAGTTCCCTTGAACGGGAACGTCTCGGTTATGACTGTAACCTTAGTTCCCCGAATAGGGAACGAGACGCTGCGTCACCCGGCCATACTCCCCGCATGCTCGCAAGCGCCTTGTTTCATCCTTATTCAGAAGCCAACGGCGTGTGTTTGCCAGTGTGCTTTATAGCTTCTGTGGCGTTCCCAAGCGGTGACGTAGCTCGAGTTCCCTATTCGGGGAACTAAGGTAACAGTCGTAACCGAGATGTTTTTATGTGGATTTTAATCAGATCGATGTCTACAATATTTAACAACAATAGTTTGTCTACTTAATAAAGTCACTTTTCTGGTCACATTTAAGCCAAAGAGACATTTGACAACATGAAGGAGAATATGTTAAGTTGTCTGTGATATTTCTGTCATGAATCATGATGTGAATCTGTTCACGTCTTTCACGTTTTATCATTAAAGCTTTTTTGCATTTGTCAAAAGATACTATTTGTCTTAATATTGAATAATTATTAAATTGGTTGAATTCTACATTTTTAACATTTGAATCACAAGTGAATGGACATGAGTTTGACATTAACCTACATTTAATAAATGCTGTAAAAACATTATTTGTTGTTAGTTCATGATATTAATTAATAATTATTTCACTTTAATTTTTTCAAGTCTTTCCAAATGCCATGATATGGGCTTAAGAGTCACAAGTTTTTGTGTTTTAAGATGATTATTTGTTCTTTTTTATTTTTATTAAGAGCCGTTTAAATACATTTTAAACCTATTATTTTAGAAATACTTTAAAAATGCCCTCTTTGTTTTCATTCAGATAAATATATTTCACTAATTCACTTGTTCCTTGTATTAAAGGTGCTATAGAATGAGTTGAAACAATATTTTAAATTGTTCTATGATATCTACATACAGGGTATGTGAGTTATTTAAGGGTAAAAATTGTCCAGATACGGTTTTACAGGTCCATTTACAACCCCAGAAATAGTCTTTAGAATGAAATGGCCTGTTTTTGCCTTATTTGGAAGGGTCATGAATATTAATGTGGAGTTCTGCTCTGATTGGCTGTTTCACTGCGCGGCTAATTTCAGTAGCTTCAGTGACAACAGATCTACACTGTCCGTCATGAAAATGGAGAGATTATGCATCCAACCTTATATGTTTGATCCTGTTTCTGACGAAGATTCTTTTTTTGAGGAACAGCCAATTGTTTTGAGATTGTAAATGGACGCTTCTGAGTGGTGAGTTTAGTCTTTATTTTCAGTAAGACCTGCAAAACGTAACGTCAGTACTATAACTTCAGCCTACATGTGAACTAGCATATAACATTAACTTTACACGTTAACTCATAACGTCAGCAGTCACAACTTTGTTTTTAGCATTGTGAAAATATTTGAATCATTGTAATGCGTCACTGTATGATTTTACAATGATAACTTACAGGGTAACATTAGCGCATAAATATGTTGTTTGTACAGTAACGTTTTTTTTTCAACAAATTGACTAACGTTAGATGCCTTGTCCAATTTTAAAAAAATCAGTTCAACTTAGGTGGTGGAGAAGGTGACGTTAGCTATAAGGATCGAGTGAGCTATAAGCATCTAAACTAACATAGATAGCTCCTGAGTTATGTGTTGTCAATTAAATATAGGCTAATTATATTTCTCTCCGACAAAAGAAAATGCCATATGTATCTACGGTTGTTTTTTGTAGATTTATATGACAACACTTGCAGGAAGTAATATTATCCTTTGTCATTTGACATACTGTTATGTATGCTACTTGGAGTTTCCTACTGTACTAGCATCTTGCGTTGATATTATTGTTAATGTTGTCTCACTAAGAAATTTTCGATTTAATCAGAAATTGTTTAGACAGTCAATAAGTGGATAAAGTCACTACTTACTGCTTGCAGGAATAAAGTTTGAATTGCCACTTCTCCAGTATCAGACGCTGAGCAAAGCCTGTTTGATATTGTCCCAGCCTGGTTAGAAAAGCTGTCTGTGGTGTAATGGGTCGAGCAAAAAAACAACTTTGAATTTGACGCTTGTTTATTCACAATACCTGCAGAACTCCCGATGATTCGGCTGCGCAGTTCTGCTTGGCCTTGAACATGTGCTGGCATATGCAAATGTTGTGGGCATACATATTAATTATCCCGACAGTTACGTCACACTCTGTGTTATGTTGAGATTCACCGTGGTGATTCACAAGATTATGTTGAGTTTTTCCGTGGTGTTTTTCACAAACGAGATTTACATATGAAGGAGGAAGCAATAGTGTTTGAGACTCACTGTATGTGATGTCCATGTACTGAACTCTTGTTATTCAACTATGTCAAGGTTAATTAAATTTTTCATTCTAGGGCACCTTTAAAGGGTTATTTGTATTGGACATTTATTGGTCACATTCTCTGTGTCTTAGAATTATTTGTAACAACATGAATGAACATAAAGAAAATAATACGATTGAATATGCAGTCAAATGGGAAACACTTTACAACATGTTACACATTTATTACATTTTTTTTTAAATAATAAAAAAGTTGTATAGTTGAAGTAACAGTAAACTACAGTGTTTGTGTCTATTAACATTAAATCTTCTCATACTTTGTGCCAGTATTATTTGTAACATGAATGTGAAGGAAATAATACTAACATAGGCTACACTACCGGTCAAAGGTTTCAGACCAATAATATTTTTTTGTTTTTAAAGAAATAGAGAAATATTGTGAAATATTTTTACAATTTAAAATAACAGTTTTCTATTTGAATATATGCAATTTATTCCTGTGATCAAATAAAAACTGTTCTTTTGAAAAAAAAAAAAAAAAGAATTACACAACTGTTTTCATCATTGATCATAATCATAAATGTTGAGCAGCAAATTATCATATTAGAATGATTTCTGAAGGATCATGTGACACTGAAGACTCAGTAATGATGCTGAAAATGCAGCTTTGATCACAGGAATAAATTACATTTTACAATATATTCAAATAGAAAACAGTTGTTTTACATTTTAATGATATTTCACAATATTACAGTTTTGTGTGTGTGTGTGTGTGTGTGTGTGTGTGTGTGTGTGTGTGTGTG